>CM017910.1:20992092-21542092 GCA_008369825.1 Triplophysa tibetana | reverse complement strand
TAGTGTGTGTGAGAGTGTGTGTGTTTGTGTTAGACAAAGTGTGTATGTGAGTGTGTGTGTGTGTAAGGGTGAGCTAGTGTGTGTGAGAAAGTGTGTGTGTTTGTGTTAGACAGAGTGTGTGTGTGTGTGTGTGTAAGGGTGAGCTAGTGTGTATGTGAGTGTGTGTGTGTGTAAGGGTGAGCTAGTGTGTGTGAGAGTGTGTGTGTGTGTGTGTGTGTGTGTAAGGGTGAGCTAGTGTGTGTGAGAGTGTGTGTGAGAGTGTGTGTGTGTGTAAGGGTGAGCTAGTGGTGTGAGAATGTGTGTGTGTTTGTGTTAGACAGAGTGTGTGTGTGTGTGTGTAAGGGTGAGCTAGTGTGTATGTGAGTGTGGGTGTGTGTAAGGGTGAGCTAGTGTGTGTGAGAGTGTGTGTGTTTGTGTTAGACAGAGTGTGTGTGTGTAAGGGTGAGCTAGTGTGTGTGAGAGTGTGTGTGTTTGTGTTAGACAAAGTGTGTATGTGAGTGTGTGTGTGTGTGTGTGTGTAAGGGTGAGCTAGTGTGTGTGAGAATGTGTGGTTTGTGTTAGACAAAGTGTGTATGTGAGTGTGTATGTTTGTGTGTGTGTAAGGGTGAGCTAGTGTGTGTGAGAGTGTGGTGTTTGTGTTAGACAGAGTGTGTATGTGAGTGTGTGTGTGTGTAAGGGTGAGCTAGTGTGTGTGAGAGTGTGTGTGTGTGTTAGACAGAGTGTGTATGTGAGTGTGTGTGTGTGTGTGTGTGTTGTAAGGGTGAGCTAGTGTGTGTGAGAGTGTGTGTGTTTGTGTAAGACAGAGTGTGTGTGTGAGTGTATGTAAGGGTGAGCTAGTGTGTGTGAGAGTGTGTGTGTTTGTGTTAGACAAAGTGTGTATGTGAGTGTGTGTGTGTGTAAGGGTGAGCTAGTGTGTGTGAGAAAGTGTGTGTGTTTGTGTTAGACAGAGTGTGTGTGTGTGTGTAGGGGGTGTGTAAGGGTGAGCTAGTGTGTATGTGAGTGTGTGTGTGTGTAAGGGTGAGCTAGTGTGTATGTGAGTGTGTGGTGTAAGGGTGAGCTAGTGTGTGTGAGAGTGTGTGTGTTTGTGTAAGACAGAGTGTGTGGTGAGTGTGTGTGTGTGTGTAAGGGTGAGCTAGTGTGTGTGAGAGTGTGTGTGTTTGTGTTAGACAAAGTGTGTATGTGAGGTGTGTGTGTGTAAGGGTGAGCTAGTGTGTGTGTGAGTGTGTGTGTTTGTGTTAGACAGAGTGTGTGTGTGTGTGTGTGTGTGTGTAAGGGTGAGCTAGTGTGTGTGAGAGGTGTGTGTTTGTGTAAGACAGAGTGTGTGTGTGAGTGTGTGTGTGTGTAAGGGTGAGCTAGTGTGTGTGAGAGGTGTGTGTTTGTGTAGACAGAGTGTGGTGTGTGTGTGTGTGTGTAAGGGTGAGCTAGTGTGTGTGAGAGTGTTGTGTGTGTGTGTGTAAGGGTGAGCTAGTGTGTGTGAGAGTGTGTGTGTTGTGTTAGAGAGTGTGTATGCGAGTGGTGTGTGTGTGTGTAAGGGTGAGCTAGTGTGTATGTGAGTGTGTGTGTGTGTAAAGGTGAGCTAGTGTGTGTGAGAGTGTGTGTGTTTGTGTTAGACAGAGTGTGTATGTGAGTGTGTGTGAGAGTGTGTGTGTTTGTGTTAGACAGAGTGAGGTGTGTGTGTGTGTGAGGGTGAGCTAGTGTGTGTGAGAGTGTGTGTTGTGTGTAGGGTGAGCTAGTTGTGTGAGGTGTGTGTGTGTGTGTATGTGTAAGGGTGAGCGAGTGTGTGTGTGAGAGTGTGTGTGGTGTGTAAGGGTGAGCTAGTGTGTGTGAGAGTGTGTGTGTGTGGTAAGGGTGAGCTAGTGTGTGTGAGAGTGTGTGGTGTGTGTGTGTTTGTGTGTAAGGGTGAGCTAGTGTGTGTGAGAGTGTGGTGTTTGTGTGTAAGGGTGAGCTAGTGTGTGAGAGTGTGTGTGGTGTTTGTGTGTAAGGGTGAGCTAGTGTGTGTGAGAGTGGTGTGTTTTGTGTTAGACAGAGTGTGTATGTGAGTGTGTGTGTGTAAGGGTGAGCTAGTGTGTGTGAGAGTGTGTGTGTGTGTTGTGTTAGACAGAGTGTGTATGTGAGTGTGTGTGTGTGTGTAAGGGTGAGCTAGTGTGTGTGAGAGTGTGTGTGTGTTTGTGTTAGACAGAGTGTGTATGTGAGGTGTGTGGTGTGTGTGTAAGGGTGAGCTAGTGTGTGTGAGAGTGTGTGTGTTTGTGTTAGACAGAGTGTGTATGTGAGTGTGTGTGTAAGGGTGAGCTAGTGTGTGAGAGTGTGGTGTTTGTGTTAGACAGAGTGTGTATGTGTGTGTAAGGGTGAGCTAGTGTGTGTGAGAGTGTGTGTGTTGTGTTAGACAGAGTGTGTATGTGAGTGTGTGTGTGTGTGTGTTGTGTAAGGGTGAGCTAGTGTGTGTGAGAATGTGTGTGTTGTGTTAGACAAAGTGTGTATGTGAGTGTGTATGTTTGTGTGTGTGTAAGGGTGAGCTAGTGTGTGTGAGAGTGTGTGTGTTTGTGTTAGACAGAGTGTGTATGTGAGTGTGTGTGTGTGTAAGGGTGAGCTAGTGTGTGTGAGAGTGTGTGTGTTTGTGTTAGACAGAGTGTGTATGTGAGTGTGTGTGTGTGTAAGGGTGAGCTAGTGTGTGTGAGAGTGTGTGTGTTTGTGTAAGACAGAGTGTGTGTGTGAGTGTGTGGTGTCTAAGGGTGAGCTAGTGTGTGTGAGAGTGTGTGGTTTGTGTTAGACAAAGTGTGTATGTGAGTGTGTGTGTGTGTAAGGGTGAGCTAGTGTGTGTGAGAAAGTGTGTGTGTTTGTGTTAGACAGAGGTGTGTGTGTGTGTGTGTAAGGGTGAGCTAGTGTGTATGTGAGTGTGTGTGTGTGTAAGGGTGAGCTAGTGTGTATGTGAGTGTGTGTGTAAGGGTGAGCTAGTATGTGTGAGAGTGTGTGTGTTTGTGTAAGACAGAGTGTGTGTGTGAGTGTGTGTGTGTGTAAGGGTGAGCTAGTGTGTGTGAGAGTGTGTGTGTTTGTGTTAGACAAAGTGTGTGTGTGAGTGTGTGTGTGTGTAAGGGTGAGCTAGTGTGTGTGAGAGTGTGTGTGTTTGTGTTAGACAGAGTGGTGTGTGTGTGTGTGGTGTGTAAGGGTGAGCTAGTGTGTGTGAGAGTGTGTGTGTGTGTGTGTGTAAGGGTGAGCTAGTGTGTGTGAGAGTGTGTGTGTTGTGTTAGACGAGTGTGTATGCGAGTGTGTGTGTGTGTGTAAGGGTGAGCTAGTGGTATGTGAGTGTGTGTGGTGTAAAGGTGAGCTAGTGTGTGTGAGAGTGTGTGTGTTTGTGTTAGACAGAGTGTGTATGTGAGTGTGTGTGAGAGTGTGTGTGTTTGTGTTAGACAGAGTGAGTGTGTGTGTGTGTGTGTGAGGGTGAGCTAGTGTGTGTGAGAGTGTGTGTGTGTGTAAGGGTGAGCTAGTGTGTGTGAGAGTGTGTGTGTGTGTGTATGTGTAAGGGTGAGCGAGTGTGTGTGAGAGTGTGTGTGTGTAAGGGTGAGCTAGTGTGTGTGAGAGTGTGTGTGTGTGGTGTGTAAGGTGAGCTAGTGTGTGTGAGAGTGTGTGTGTGTGTGTTGTGTGTAAGGGTGAGCTAGTGTGTGTGAGAGTGTGTGTGTGTGTTTGTGTAAGGGTGAGCTAGTGTGTGAGAGTGTGTGTGTGTGTTGTGTGTAAGGGTGAGCTTGTGTGTGAGAGTGTGTGTTTGTGTTAGACAGAGTGTGTATGTGAGTGTGTGTGTGTAGGGTGAGCTAGGTGTGTGAGAGTGTGTGTGTGTGTTTGTGTTAGACAGAGTGTGTATGTGAGTGTGTGTGTGTGGTAAGGGTGAGCTAGTGTGTATGAGAGTGTGTGTGTTTGTGTTAGACAGAGTGTGTATGTGAGTGTGTGTGTAAGGGTGAGCTAGTGTGTGTGAGAGTGTGTGTGTTTGTGTTAGACAGAGTGTGTATGTGAGTGTGTGTGTAAGGGTGAGCTAGTGTGTGTGAGAGTGTGTGTGTTTGTGTTAGACAGAGTGTGTATGTGAGTGTGTGTGTAAGGGTGAGCTAGTGTGTGTGAGAGTGTGTGTGTTTGTGTTAGACAGAGTGTGTATGTGAGTGTGTGTGTAAGGGTGAGCTAGTGTGTGTGAGAGTGTGTGTGTTTGTGTTAGACAGAGTGTGTATGTGAGTGTGTGTGTGTGTGTGTGTGTGTGTAAGGGTGAGCTAGTGTGTGTGAGAGTGTGTGTGTTTGTGTTAGACAGAGTGTGTATGTGAGTGTGTGTGTAAGGGTGAGCTAGTGTGTGTGAGAGTGTGTGTGTTTGTGTTAGACAGAGTGTGTATGTGAGTGTGTGTGTGTGTGTAAGGGTGAGCTAGTGTGTGTGAGAGTGTGTGTGTTTGTGTTAGACAGAGTGTGTATGTGAGTGTGTGTGTAAGGGTGAGCTAGTGTGTGTGAGAGTGTGTGTGTGTTTGTGTTAGACAGAGTGTGTATGTGAGTGTGTGTGTGTGTGTGTGTAAGGGTGAGCTAGTGTGTGTGAGAGTGTGTGTGTTTGTGTTAGACAGAGTGTGTATGTGAGTGTGTGTGTAAGGGTGAGCTAGTGTGTGTGAGAGTGTGTGTGTTTGTGTTAGACAGAGTGTGTATGTGAGTGTGTGTTAACCTGAGCACTGGAGTTGTGAGAGAATATGCGCCCCCTCAAACTGATGACTGATCATCTTCAGATTGGGCTTTACACAGCGGATAAAACTTGAACCCTTAAACACACAACACAACAGCTGTGAGTAACAAAAACACTTCACTCGTGTCTCATAAACCTCCTCTCACACTGAACAGTGAAGCAGTAGGTCTGATAACTCACAGTACTGCGCAGTTTGTCCAGAAGAATATTCAACTGCGTCTGTAAGAAACAAATATGACACAGAAAACTCAAATCACGGTTGTTTGTGTGTGATTGTAACGGTCTGTCAGTCATTACATTCAATTTTTTTTAACTTTCTGTGAAATCTTTTGAAGTGTAATATAACATATTCATAAAACACATTTACTGTGAAGAGTGTGAAGTGTGCATGAATGCAGATGTCACACCTTGAACTTGTTGCCGACGCTGATGAAGCTTAACTTTCCAGCTTTCTGTCTGGTGTCTTTCGAGTTGTTTGAGTTCTCAAAGAGTTCACCGATGAATTTATCCTTCGACTCGCTCACCAGACACGCCAGTGACGTGTGAAGAGCATCATTATTCTTCTCAACAAACTGAGTCTGAAACACAACGTCACACATTTAGCATCACTGAAAATTACAAATGCATTCAAATACAGATCGATGCATTTCACCCCAGACGTCATGTGCACGTCTCATCTGAATACTGTCATGGTATTGACCGTAATCGTGCTTGAAAAACACTAATGAAATTCACACTGTGTGTGTGTGTGTGTGTACCGTCTCATAGCAGACGGCTCCAGCGAAGTGTCTAACAATAAAACCCTCATCATCTCTGACGTTTCTGTGAACCGTCAGCTTAGACTTTCTGGGAACCTGCAGGACAAGACACATTTAAGATCTAAAGCAGAGAGAGATGATGAAATGACATGTGATGTGACGTACGACTCACAGTCAAGCGGAAATGACCCTTGTGTTTGTTGTGTACAGTGTCGGTGAAGTGCTGGTCACTGGGTTGAGGTAGCCGGTTCTCTTCGTCCAAAATATCCAAGATGCCAACAAGTTTAGACTCAACAAGATCTAAATGACAGAATCAACTCCATAAATAAGCACACAGGCAGTGTTTGTGTGTCTAATGAAGTGTAACACGGGTGAATGTCACGAAATCTTGGTCTCAAGATGTCAAAGAGGATTTTCTTAAAAACAAATTGCATCAACAAATTTACTTTATATTCATTTTAAACAAGGTATGACTTGTTTGAAAGCATTTGTTTAAAAATGTTTACAGACAATTTAACACAATTTTATACAATAGAGGCCTCATTACCGTAACCATTTAAAACTGTCAATCCTATAGCATGTTTTGTGATGCCTAAGCAAGCTTTGGTAACATTTTCCTTGAAGCATGTGTGTATAATGCATTATAAAGAGTTATTTAAGGGTAAAATCTATTATAATTCTTCATAATGTGTGTTGTAATGCATTATGTGCAGTTGTAAAGAAGAATAACCGATTTAAAACATGTTATAATGTTTTAAATGTAATCGCATTACAATGCTCTTAAACTACTTTTATAATGCATTATACATACATGCTTCAAGGAAAGTGTGACCCAAGTTTTATTTATCATGCAATAATAAAGTATATTGTAATATAAAATTATAAATGGGACATTTTTAAATGCGGAAAACTACCTGTTTGGGTAAAGAGAATGAAAAGTCACGTGCACAGCGTGACAAGGGAATATTACGTTTTTAACTAGAACAAAATCAAGTATTCTGATAATCTGTTAGTCATTAAAATGGGTACTGGAATATGTGTTTCTTTACATAAAATCAAACATAATGTAGATATCTGTCTGTGTGTGTGTGTGTGTGTGTGTGTGTGTGTGTAAACAGCGTTTTAAAATCTTACGGAGGATGAGAACATCAGTCATGGACACTTTTTTCTTCCACAATTTCTTCATATTTATTACACATGAATATTCTGTTAATGTTCCTTTGAGAACATCTGGTAGAAGAGCCAACTGTTATAATTTTACTCTGTTTACATAACAACACTTATTTCACGGCTCGTTGGAGTGCTTGATTCTGATTGGCCGTCGCGACCTTTGCAGGTTTGTTATTACCCAGATAACAACCGCTCAAAACTAATAACACACGGTAACCCGGATGCAGCAAATCATTTTGACTTTTTTCCCCCACAAATTAAACAGAAATGTTTCTTAATAACATATATGACCTTATATTTACAAACGATTAAACCAAATTGCCTGTTTGTAACATTTGAATGTTTCTTAACTTAAAACCGAAAGTAAACGGCTATTCGTCGCGTAAGAACGGCATTCGTATATGTAATAAGCAGGATAATGTACAAGCAGCCGGCTGTCACCACAAAATAACCTAACTTCAGCGTGATACATGTGACCCTTTCGGAGCTTATTTCTGCGATAACAACTGGCTTCCTGTACATGATCCCTTACACAATGCACTCAAATCGTGATTTACATTTACATTTAGGCATTTGGCAGACGCTTTTATCCAAAGCGATTTCCATTGCTTTATCCTATACATTTTTACATAGGTATTTGCAATCCCTTGGGCTCGAACCCACAACCATGCGTTGTTAACACAATGCTCTTACCACTGAGCTACAGGAAAAGCTACAGGTGATGCATTACGGTAATGAGAATTTCAGCAAAAAAGCAATAAAATACACAAAAAATGTATTCCTTTGCTAAAACTATGCTTTGTTCAAGGTAGGGAACACAATAATGTTTATTATGATAATTTTTTGTGTTACTGAATTATATGTTTTATAATTATAATCATTGCTGCTATGTTTCAGTGGTTTCGTGAGAATCACCCATATTGTATTTACAGAATGTGATGTACTGTATATATGAGATACAGACCGATACAGTCCTGATTATCCACGTAATGCACTTCATTCACGCCCAGACCTTCCTTCTGATACAACTCCTGCTCCTGTCAACCAAACAAACAACACAAACATCAACTCCTGAATATTATTTAAGCAAACCAGTTTTATGTCTAGGCAATTCCAGTGTTATGGATGTGACATAAGTCTCCATTTAAAAGAAAGAGAAATAAACACGTGTTACGGTTGTGACACCGTTTATGAGAGACAACAAACTACGAAGAATTTCTGTGAATCAAAATGCACAAACCAGGAGCAATAATACTCAACAAATGAGGGAGGGATGTCACTTCATAGAACATAAAGCAGTTTTATATTTTAATGTTCGTGTGGCAATTTTGAGCGTTATAGATGTGACAATTCTGAGTTCCGGCATTTGCCTGACTGTGGAAAAGCATGCATTAAAAATAAAAATAAATAGTTTTTTTCATCTTAATGTTGACATTTGCATGGAATTGCCCATCTTTAAATCAAAATGTAAATTTGACCTTCCATTAATGTTTGACGCTGGAACATCCTGTAGACCTACAAATGAATCAACGAGGATTATATCCATATAGTCATCATTAGAGTTTTAAATCTGGTTTTGATTGGTTATGGATTAGTGTCCGTCACAAACGGGCAGTGTTGGGCAAGTTACTCTTAAAAAGTAATGAATTACTAGTTACTAATGACAGTGTAATTAGATTACTGAACAAATTACTCTCTTCATTAAATGACTTATTACTAATGACTTTCTATATCCTACATCAACCTTGATTAAGTGTAAAGTGATTCAAGGAGAGACATGAAACGGCTCTTTTAATTCATTCAAATAAATAATATTAAACTACAAAAAGTAGGATTATTAACAGACCAAAGTATCACATATGTGGGAATTATACATTAAAGCAGGGACCTTAAAGTAAGACTTCAAATTTTGATGTAAATTCCACTATTGTACACAACTGTAATTAAATTACAGTAAAACTTAAGAGTAATCCCTTACTTTACTTTTTCCAGGGAGAGATCTTCAATTACAGTAACTCATTATTTAGTAACTAGTTGCACCCAACACTGCACACGGATCTGCATGTCTTACCTCTTTGAGAATGCGCTCATTGAAGAACTGCTGGAGTTTCTCATTGCAGTAGTTAATGCAGAACTGCTCAAAGCTGTTGTGTTCAAAATACTCTGCAGGAACGAAAACACATCACATTTAACACACGGTTTGGTTTTTCGTAAAGAATCATCCGTCTCAGAATTGTTATTTTTCCTAGATAGCTAATACGAGTAAATTCAAGTCCATTTGAAAAATAAAATGTATTCAAAGCCATGGAGACTTACTCAATTAGTGTCTATAAATAAATAACAAACATGTTTAAGTGAATTTTTCTAATGTAAAAAAAACTTTATTGTCATTTTAAAACCTTTGACATTTTTAAATGAGATTTTTCAAAAATATTTTGATTGCATTTCTGGCCATTTTTCTCATTTCTCATTCACGTCCATTCCGCGGATGCTAAATGAGTACAGAAGCAAAAAAGTAAAAGTACAAAAAACAAGTTTGTTTTTAAAATGTAACAACAAAAACGAATAATAAAATAAGGATTCTTAAATAAATCTGAATAATAAATGAAACACAAATTTTCACTAAAGCCCTGTGACACACGGAGATAAAGAAGAGTTGGATAACGGCGATCATGACATCATACCGAATCCAGCGATGTCCAGTACGCCGATGAAGTTAGCCGACGAGTCGAATGGGAAGCACTGGTTGATTCTGGTGACCACATGATCAAAGAGTCGACTGTAGATGGCTTTAGCAAGAGCGTCACGAGCGCTGCTGGCCTGCTCCACCTTCAGAGGAACCCTGCACAACATCACAAACATCTGCTCGTTCACACGTCATCGAACCCACAAATCCTCACGAATCTAAACTTGGAAATGCTTTAAAGTCCACGACTGACACAAGTTTATTCGGTCGGTTCTTTGCATTTCAAGCCGTTAAAATGCAAAGACCTGGATTGTTGCATGAGATTGATTCGAGCGACTCTTACTTGATGGCCGTGCCTTTAGCGCCCCCTGCTGTCTGCATGACTCTGGTGGTCAGACTGACCCTCAGGTCTTCTTCATCCAGACCCAAGAGCTCAGCACAGAACTCCAGAGACTGACTGCACGCCTTCTTTAGGTTACAGCCACCTGTCGACACACGTGTGAATATCAACTCGTTTAGCACTTCACCATACAAATGTTGTCCAATTTGCTTTTCAAGTCCAGGCAGGTGCTCTCTAGAACGATGATGTCCCAGCTAGAATCTTGTAAACCCTCCGCTTGTTCACCTGAAGTGCTGCCGGCCTCCTCAAAATCAATGTTCCCGAGATGTAAAACTCCGGCCACCACCCTGAACAGATTCAGTTTCTCCGTGTCGTCCAGACCGATCTTCTTCATGGCTTCACACATTCGGTTGAAGTCTGCGTGATCGTCCAATAGAGGATCCTTCAATGAGCCGGCCTTCAGATGCTGAGGAACCACAGTAAAGTGAGACACGGATCCATGTCTTCATGATAACAAACACATCACATGAACAAATGTACCCGGACACCCGACCACCAACCCCAGCCTTGAGAAAAGGATACTCTTAAAAATAATGCCCTTTAAACGCACTCTCTTTAAGACGTTCCTGTTTTTTTTATTGTAAAGTCGCACTCGTGTTTAACACCGTAATGTGTCAACGACCTTACCTACTGTATATGACACCATTTTATTTTACTGTAAAAACACAATTATTACATTCTAACCACTTGTCTTGTTACTCTGTGTGGCTAAGCCCTGAGCTATAGATTGCTATTCAGAGATTTTAAAAGAAAAGTAGAAACATATAGTAAATTTGCTGTACTTTGCGATAATAAAGATAAAGACTTTGTAAAGTCTCCCAGAGTTTTGAGTTATGTTCTTTCTTGTGAAGTTCTCTACACATTTAGGTGTAGTCCAAACGTTCACGGGTATTTTTATAAACCGAGTTCTTCCTTCTTCGCTTAAAAAATTCACGTCCACACGAAAACGCAAAAATCCGCTATGAATCAAGAGCATGCCATAGCAACAGGTGGAGATATAACGCTAATATAAATCATAGCTGTCAACAGTTTCGTTTTCACACCCATCTCCCGTTCAGTTATTTCTCCCGTGAAACTACCGTGTTTCAGTTATTTTTCCTTTGAAATCCCGGATCGACGGGAATCGAAATTAAACGTGAGCCGAAGTGGAGTAGAGAGGATTCAGCGCTAAAAACGTTCTTATTACACCGTTAAAGGTCCACATATTAGCATATTTAATGAAGTGACGTTTGGCAAAACAGTGATATTTTAGTCTATTCGCCTCTTTGCGTTAAATTTGTATTTGATTTACTCACGCAAATCACTTAACACAGCATTAGCCCCGACTGGGTGCTCTGGGTCTTGTAGATTATTCTTGTGATAACAGCCGGCTATCTGTACATTGCCTGCAAATTACAAGGCTACTTAACTCATAAGTAAGTTATAAAGTTTGATTAGCTCATTTCTAATGACCTTCCGCAAGGAAAACCTGTTTGCTTTCAGTTTTAAGGTAAGATAAAACAAATGCCAGGATGAGGCAATCTGGTTTAATCATTTTAAATACTATGTCATATATTTACTTAAAGGATATACTGGTAAGACTTTACTTAAAGCATATATGTATAATGCATTATAACAGTAGTTTTAATTGATTCATTTGGCCTTATAATGCCTTGTAATGAGTTGTCCAAAGTTATCAATTCATTGTTGCACTTTCCATTTTTAATTTGGTTATAATTCTTTACAACAACATTTAATGTATTACAACACACATTATAAACAATTATAATGTATCATACCCTTTAACAACCCTTTATAATGCGCTATAATCAAAGGTTTTAAGTGTTAGCGATATATTTATATTAGATTTTTGTGTAATATTAAACTGTGTCTGTCAAAATGATTCGCATCATCCAGGTTATCATGTGTAGTTTTGAGCGGTTGTTATCTAGGAATATCAGCCCAATCAGAATCAAGTATTCCAGACCTCTGCGTAATAATACATAATAATGAAGTATAATTTGTATTACTTTTTTCAAGTCGCTAAATAACTGTGTACATTGTATAGTCAAGTGCCTCTGTGATCATGCCGTTAGTAAGTGCAATTCTGTCATCATTTACTCGTTCTAAATGAGTATAAATGTCATTGTTCTGATGAACACAGAGAAAGATATTTGGAAGAATGCGTATAACCAGACAGATCTTGTCCCCATTGACTACTATAGTAGGAAAAAATAAAATGTTAGTCAAAAGTGCCTCAGAAGTGTTTGCTGTTCTACATTCTTCAAAATATCTTTCTGTGTGTTCATCAGAACAAAAAAATGTACACAGATTTGGAACAAAAATGTTGTTTTATATACGTATGCAGTCCTGCAACAACAATCCTGTCAATTCTTTCTCACTTCCACACCACTGGATTTGTGGTTAAGACCATTAAAAGCTTAATGTTTTGCCATTTTACCCAGTTCTGACCTCACATAACCTAACCCTAAAATCTGATTGGCTGTCAGGAATGTTTGAAAAGACTAACAAAATGGTTGACTGGAGAACTTGGCCATCATATGCACAGTTCTGTCAGAGCGTTTTACACATTTAAGTGTGTTATATTGGTTTTTAGAGTGTGGGTGTGAATTCGTCAAACAAAGCGCACTTGATTTTTGAAAGCACACGTGACGTGACACATCTCTCATTCTTATTGGTCACCGGATGCCTAGATTGGAGTTGCACACTCCTGTACTGAAGACATTCTGTGTTAAACCGTAAACATGAAATATTGAGAAGAATATCCCATCACCCTAAAACTAAAACAAACCACCACTAAGCAACGAAACGGCAGCTCCCCAGATTACAGAAAACTCTTTATTTTGCAAGACCTGGGTCAAATGTATTTGGTATTTCCATCTGTTAATCCATTATTAACCGAGGGAACAAAAACACTTTGCCATTTCATGCAGTATGAACTTGCATGTTGTCCATTCGTACTAAGAATTTGTCTCAGAATGATCTATATTAAGTTACTGTAGACATACATTGGACGCAGGTCATGCGGTAAATGAATAAAGCACCCCGACTGTACACACCACACATAATCACCTTCTCTTCCTGTGACCGATCAATGACACACAACCACAGACAATGATGTTAGAAATGACAAATGATAAGATTAGTGTGAACACAGTACACATGCACAAATCAATAACAATTTAATAAACAAAGACATAAACAAAAGATCTTACATTAACATCATGCAGCAAAAACCAAACACAACTTTGGACAAACACGACAATCGTCCTGCGGGAGGGGATGCAGAACGCAGAATCACATCTCTTCCCCAAATCCAAAACCTGTCACAAGTCGAACCCCTGACCCTAAAACACTGCTTCTCCACAGGGGGCTCAAGATGACTAATATTTTGAAATGAGACAAAATGAGCATTGAAATACATAGACAAAATTTAAAACAAGATGTTCTTAATATTTGGCCATTATAACAGTGAAAACATTTTTTTCTAGTTAATAGTGATTGTGTAGAAATTTAATAAAAAAAATCCCTCATCACTATGTATTGAATATTGTTGAATACAATAGGGAGCCTCGGAGTCAAAAAGGAAGAGGACGTATAAAATAATTACTTAAAGTCATGTGTTTTTTTATGTCAGTTTCCCTTTAGTGGCATGTAAATGAAAATAAGATCACATAGTCACAATATAAGGAGAATAAAGTGAAAATAGCACGAATAAAGTTTGAGCTATATAAGATTAAAATCAAAATTGTTGCCTTAAATCAACAAGCATCGTGAGTTTAATGTCAATCTAAACCTCATGACTTTGTATCGCGACTATATTTTCAGAATATTACGACTATATATTTTATGTGGCACTAGATGGTCATGGTAGTCTGAAGTACTGAAATTACTCTCAATTTAAATGATGATAATTGTGGCCTGGATTATGCACATTTACATTACTATCAGATTTCCGTAATAACATATGAACTGGAAACTGAACTGGAAAGAAATCTATTACCTCTGGACTCTTGCAGTTTTGAGGAATCCGCTTGTCTGAATCCTTCGTAGAAAAATAACGTGTGCATCCTCGATTTAGATACTACAATGAAAAAAACGATAACATTCATTTGACAAAATGTATGAAATTTTTTAAAGCATAAATTGACAGAACTAAGCAGATGATCATGAGCGATTATTATTTATCAAGCACTTCATATATTAAGAGATGTCTGGAGTTCAGGCATACGCATGTCAAAGTAAAGATATAGGTGTGTTGTATCTGTCGGGTTGATGTGATATTCACACACCCTGAAAGAGTTTGGAGAGCTGAGATGAAACTTCTGTTGGATTTCTTCAGTCGCTCCAGCACACAGTCTGTAGAAGATGTGATAGTTTCTCTCCTCCTGACCCTGCGTGCAGATACGTGACTTCTCCAACAGGTAATGAGACACAAATCCTCCGACCACTGCATTCTGGGAAACAAACCGGCACAGCTGAACGTGTAACGTATTCATTAACATCAGTGCTCTCGTATTGAGGAGAGTTGTTTGTGCTACACACCTTTTGATTGAAGTGAATCTCCACAAACTTCCCAAAGCGACTACTGTTGTTATTTCGGACGGTTTTGGCGTTCCCGAATGCCTCGAGCAGCGGGTTTGCTAATATGACATTAGAAAAAGTAATCAATCTCTGATTAGCGAGGTTATGTTGTAGTAAATAGTAGATTGCACATCTACTATATGTACTATATGTTAAAACTAATAGTAAAACACAATAGTTAACTTGACTTAATAAAATACAATACATTCACAGCATCAAATAATTGAATAATAATTCATAGAGATGCACTGATACCAAATTTTTACACCGATATCGCTGGATGACCATTACTGATACCGGTTCTGAAGATTAAATGCGTATTTCTTAACTTTCTGAATGTTATTAATTAGGGATGAACCGATGTAACGGACACTGATATTAACCAGCCATGTGTTCTGATGCATTCACTACTGTTAACATTACAAAATGTAATTTTTCATTTCTACGATATATAATTACAGGATTTCTATAATTGTGAACTTAAAAACAGAACAGCCATTGAAACAAACCTTCGACTATCCTCTCATCGATGGCTTGACCTGTACCATAAGATGATGTTAAATACCTAGAGAGAAAACAATAAACACTGTTTAATAATAAAATATGTTTCATTCTTAATCATTCCAAAATGATATCAAATAATATTACCATGATGGAATCTACATAAATCAATATGAAATTGTAATACTTCTCAATAAATGTGTATACCTGAGAACAAACTTTGTATTTTCAGTTTTTCCTGCTCCTGATTCTCCAGACACGACGATGGACTGACTCATCTTCAACACTTTCATGTCACGATAGGCTTTATCCGCTGGACACACGAAATACACAATTACATCATATCAAAATATAAACGCCAACTGTACAGTCATGTCTGACGTGTATGTGTGTGATAAACATTCATTCATGAATATTTACATTAAAGTGTAATTTTTATAGATTCGCGTTTATTGTAATGGACGTTTCAGGGCTGTCAAACGATTAATCATGATTAATCGCATCTAGAATAAAAGTCTGTTTGCATAATATATGTCTGTGTACTGTGCATATTCATTTAGTAATTATAAAAACATAGATGCACACAATATGTATATATTTAGAAAATGTTTACATGTATTTATTTATAATTGCCAATAATTTAAATTATATGTAAATGTAAATTCATATTACATATTGTATTTTTTATTAAATAATGCGTGTGTTTTTATAAATACAAAATTAAAATGCACAGTACAAGGAAATATATTATCATAACCCAAACTTTTATTCTGGATGTGATTAATCGTGATTAATCGTTTGACAGCCCTAGACTAAACACAGTGTTAAACTCCTATAGAAAAGAAAGTCAATAATGAAAGGAAACCTAATGAGTGTATGTTTTGTTAGAAATGTACTGTAGTCATGCTGAATCCTTTGATCAGTATATGTAGAGAGATTTGTGAACGGGTGTATGCAAATAAAACATCTCCATTTAGGAAAATGTGCTCAACAGTACAGGCAGTATAAAAGAACACAAATTTACATGTGGGTTTGTACAGGCGGGGTGTATAAATATTGTTATGAACCTGTATACACCTGTTGACGTGACGCTTACCAATTGCATAGACGTGAGGAGGAAGAGTGCCCAGTGACCGGCCCAGGTACTGTTTAATAGTCTCTGGAGAATACAGTTTAGGAACCTCATAATATGGATTGACAGCGATCAGGATGTTAGCAACAAATGTCTGGAACACAAAAGTAGAAAAGTGACCAATAAATGCATTTATAAACATCATACCGTACATGTATTATAAAGCTACAAAGGTTCTCAGGTATAAATAGGGTTCTGTGCTGTTGCTAAGGTGTTGCTAGGGTAGTCTGGATGGTCGCCCGGATGGTCAAAATGGTTATATAAGTTTTATTAATGATATCGTATTTGTGTGTATATAAAAATATTATGAATACAATATGATTATATAATAATATTATTATTATAAAAATAAACTAAAGATCAAGGCAGAAAATTAATTCGAAATAACTAAACTACAACTGAGTTGAACAAATGAAATAAAATAAATTCAACTTAAATAGCATATATAAAATAGCAAATAAATAACAAAATGAAAAAACACATAACATAACAAAATGAAACTAAAGCTAACATGAAAGCTAAAAACAAATATTTTAATAATAATACGAATTATAATAAATTAACACTGGTTGCTAGGGTGCTGTGGGTGTGTTTTAGGGCAATGTTAAGGTGATGTAATATTGACAATCAGACCAAACATGAGTAAATAAAATATACTTACATATATCTTATCTTTACTGTAGCGCACACGGACGTTATTCAGAAGCGTGGCTTCATTTAAATACATCAATGAACCTGTGACACAGACGGCACATCATTAAACCTGACACACCACATCTGACGTGTGTCCGAGGGGTTTCTTTTTTCATTCTGATACTCACAGTTATCCTCCATGTGTTTGGTGACATCATCCTCAGCGGGGAACACTTGACTGACAGGAGCTTGAAACGCCTGGAAATCACAGCAAACATCACAACGTTAAACAAGCAGCACATGAAACACGTGCTTATGGCTTCATTCTCATGTCAGTGATTTCCAAACATCGTTCATGCAGCTCTCTGACTGGTTGCTAGGGCGTGGCTAAAAGGCTTAAAGATGCTTGAGCTGGTTGTTATGGCATTGCCAGGCAGCTTTAATGATGTGTTGCGTTGTTTAGGTGTCTGGCATCATGTAACTCATGCAAAATGTTTCCGTGTTACCGTGTACGCTGCATTCTTCAATAGCAGGTTGTTAATAAAAGAAACGTTTTTGCTAAATCAGTCAAGTTTAAATCTTTATGCGTTTCGTTTTTATCTTTCAATCCTGATATGAGATAGTAGTGTACACACACACACATACAGTGGTAGCGTGTGTGAACAGACAGCCCATTGTGCCATCACAGCCTGGCGACATCACAGCGCACACACATCACACGGGTTAGATGTAATACCACACAACACTCCGTCCGGTCAAACACACATGCACACACACATGGTTCTATCTCCTGTATTGTTTGTAAAAGCCCACAGAGCGTCAGACTTCATATGAGGAAGAGGATGTTTCTGCACCACATCTGAAAACACAACATTTAAATTCATCCTGAATGCACACCGATGAAAATCTATTCAAGAAGAAAGTGAGTTCAACATGAAGTCGTATGATAAATGACACGTTCGCTTTGATATCAAGAAATACAGATTTCAGTGATAATACACAATATACAAAAGCCCATATAACTGTTGGTAAATCCTCCTCCAGAGTTTGAAATCCTCTGATATCTGACAGCACATGTCATTGTCTGCTTCATATACACAACGCTTTTCTGACTGCACGAGTTATGATCATTTCCGTACTGTGAACTACAAAACAGTATTTCTCCCAACTTTTCAGAAAATGAAAACTGGATAAACAGGTGAAAATAACAGAAAACATGCTCCGTATTTTCTCAGACCTCAAATGCTGCAAAGAAAACAAGTTCAGATTCACTGTTAAGCAACACAACAGTCATATTTGTACATGTATTTAGGAAAAAAATAAAAAATGTTCAATGTGATACGCTGGATTTTTATCACAGTTTTCCTGTAATTCGGCACCATTAGTGTTGGATGACTTTCCATCACTCCTGAGGTTTGATCTGATTTAAATTCGTCAGACACTGGACTGAAATGACCACAATGCATCAAAAAAATGAAGAATAAATAAACATTTGCAATGCTCTCCTAATTTTTCCATAGCTATATACTAAAAGTTTCAAGATTTTTATTTGTCACATACACAGTTATATACTGCAAGTAACTTGAAATGTGACAAACTCTATAGACTGTACAAGAATAATAAAATATACGATCAAAATAAAATATGAGGTTAAAAAATATAATTTAAAATCTAGGCTTATAAATAAATGTAAGGAGTGTGAGGGAATAAAAGAAATAAAATATAATGCAATTAAATGACATGAAGTGCAATGGAACAAAGGTCAACGGAGAATAGTGTATTGATAACTGTATTAACCATTTTACCATAGTAAGTCAGCGGTTACTCTGGTTTTACCACAAATGAAACAACAAAAACTACAGTTAATATAGTCAAAGCATATTTACGTGTTCTTGCCATATTGGCGCTCAAGGAACTGAAGGACATTTTCATGTTAGGCGCAGTGAAATCACCTCCTACAGAATTGTATTTCAACTCTAATTCAACATATCTGCAAAACATTCACTCAGTCATCGTTCCTAAAATGAATTCAACGGGTCATCTTTCAAATGCTATAAATAGTGCCTCATTTTCTTAATCTCCTCATGTTAATGGTTAGATTTTGATGGCTTACTTTCTTCCCCATCGCAGAATCCAGGAAAGGTTCATCAATGCAGTCAAAATTATTCTTTTTTTTGTTTGTTTGTTGAAGACAAAGTACAAAGTAGATCAGGGAAACTAGGATGCCAACAGTATTCAGAGCGCAGCCATTACTGAGTGTGGAATGGTGTGCTGTGATTGGTTGACGGGATATATCGCATTATTGATATATATCGCATTCTGCGGAGAAGTTTGAAAAAAAGGGGGGAAACATGAAAGAAGGACACGTTGGATATCGCATTTTGTGTAAATTTAAAGAGTGACTTTTCAATACCGACCTGATACAATACTGGGTTTGTTGGAAACTCATTTATTTTAAATGGCGTTTATGGCATTTTGGAATCACACTCTTCAAGTATTCCTGAAGACTTTTATTTGAGCTGAACTCTACAGGACGGTGGCCCTTGAGACGTTTAAAGACCGACTGTTCATTGTTTATGTCATTAACCTACAACTGTTTATTTCAAACTAACTTGCTTAGTCGCTTTGCCACATGAAACATTTGTGTGTGCTGTTTCTTACCTTTCCTCTCTGGTTGAGCGGTTCAATGGTCAGACTGTTTGTACTGATGTCTGTAATCCTGCCCAGCTGAAACCCATCTGTAGGGTGGGGCGCCCACACCGGCTTCCCATCATCCATTTCACTGCTGAGGAATAAAACAAATCAATGATCGTTTATAAAGAATGACACAGATTGAACAAGAAAGAAGAGGCCAATGGATAGAAAGAATAACGTTAATAACTTTAAAAAAGAAAATAACGTTATAAGAACGTTATACACTGATTGGGGAGCTTGTACAATTATTACAAAAGTTTTTAAACGACAATAAAAGTAAAATTACTCAAAACTCCAATGAATTCAACTTTGGTTCACAGATTTACAGAATTTTTTTAATGCCTGTAATGCATTATGACATACAACACATGACCATATTAAACAAATAATAAAAAAATCTTTATATTTCTCCATTTATTTGTTAAATAGTGAATAATGCAAAACTAAATGTCTGAGTAGACGAAGTGAAGTCTTGTATTATACAACACAAAAACATAAACTCATAACATTTCTTCTCTGCCGAGCGATGCCAATTTGACATTCTTGTCATGTCAGATTTAAGGTTTGGTTTAGTTATATATGTTAGGTGTGACCTGTCTGACAAGATCTATCAGCCACATCACATCTTCACACTAGAGCAAAACTTACCCTTCTCTCAACAGGTACGGTTCTGGCTTTTGTTGACACTAGTAACTTGGTATTAGCACCTATTGTATTATTGCTCCTGTATGTATGACTCTGTATAAGTCGCTTTGAATAAAAGCGTCTGCTAAATGACTAAATGTAAATGGAGAGCAGAAACGTCACCTTCACATCCAAATGTAAAAATTGAAAATTACTTTATCCAGAATCACAAGACGTGTTTCATTTCTGTCACACGCTTGAATTATTGGACCAATCCCTATGCACCGGTTAACTAGCCAATCATAGCACACCTCGCTTTTCAGAGAAATCAATGAAGTATATTTTAGGGCTGAAGCGATTCCTGGAGTTACTTGAGTAATTCGTTTCTCCACAGACAGTTATTACAAACACACAGCCCGCTGAACTCATGCTGATAAAAATAAGTGATAGCTTATTGAAATGGTGAACAGTTAGTTTACAAAGTTTTTGTACATTTTGCGAGTGAAACTTTGACCGGCTGCATTGAGTCCAAAAAACTAGATGCGGACTAGTGAATGCTACACCTGCCATCGGTCTGTTCTGCATGTCTGAGTGAATAAACTGCACAGTTTAACGTGCTACACACGTGTCACTCATGAATTTGTCTGCGTCTGCACTTTATGAAGAAATGAACGAATTAACTTTATCTCCAGAGTTACTCTGAGAGTTTATTTCACAAATATTTTATTGTTTGAGTGAAGAAGCAGACATACTAAACAATATGCTTTATTCAGCAACCTCCCCAAATATAAAGGTCTTTTATGTTGACAACTATATTACTATTAAATTAAAACTAAACTAAATTGAACTAAAACTAATCTAGATAAACTAAAGGCATAATGCATAAACTGAAGTTAGTTGTTCACCTTTGA
This sequence comes from Triplophysa tibetana, assembly GCA_008369825.1. NCBI lineage: Eukaryota > Metazoa > Chordata > Actinopteri > Cypriniformes > Nemacheilidae > Triplophysa > Triplophysa tibetana. Next base: position 21,521,303 of record CM017910.1, on the reverse strand, counting down.
AATTATTCTTTTCATTTTAGTTTCTTATTTATTTATTTGTATTATATTGCATTTTCAATGTAAAACGGCAATGTAATGTATTAAATGGGCTAACTTTACTTTTCATAGATATCAACGTATGCAATTTCAGCAACAAATTAGTTGCTCATTTAAAGAGACCTGTCTAATTTTGGGTATATTTCGTATTGCTCTTTAATAAAGGAAATGTATTTATAATCCGAATATCCGATTAATCGATGCGAAAATCTGTAGAATACTAAAATAATCGATAGTTTCAGCCCTAGTATATTTTAATATAAAATTATAAATGTAACATTTTTTAAATGTGGAAAACTGTGTTAGTAATGAAAATTAAAAAAGTGAGACTACATTTTTAACTAAAAATATAAAGTAATTATTAACCTGTTAGACAGTTGAAAGGTACTGCCAGATGTGTTTCTTAACATAAATCGACCTTATTATTTTTCAACGTATGATGCACTCAGACAAATCGAGACGTCTTACGGCAGGGGTCGGCAACCTAAGGCACGCCGTGCGCCACTATTGGCACGCTGAAAGGAAATCAACGGCACGCCAAGCACATGCTGTTAAATATTAATTCCAAAAGTAATATTATTTGTTTAGTTTACGGAAATGTTTAAGCCCCGTTCAAGTTCCTCGAATGACAAACTACATATCAATCCTTATAATCAAGTTTAGTCATAGTTGTCACGCATGCAGTTGGCGCACAGCCAGGAGCTGATCGAGGAAATAGTGCCACATAATCTAAAGAGGTCGGTCTGTATGCACTCGATGTTATTTGCCATTTACCAACCTTACATTGAAACTATACACGAGAAGATGACTGAGATAAGAGGTGCGCTGCGGTGTCACAAAACCTGCCTGTAAAAGATGTTTTAAACACGCAGACTAAGAGCTTGGCAAAGCATCCCGACCCCTTCAAGAATTTAAAGAACCACAGGATTGTGCTTGATAATATTATTAGCCTTCAAATATACTGTAAAGAGGGTCGCACACGAGACGCAAAGAATGAGCCAAAGTTCACCGAGTAACTTATTGTCACGATTGTAAAGTTTATTGAGCGTTACTGGATCTGTGCAAACAGCCCATCATTCCACTTGAGGTTTGCTGTATCATCATTTCCCGTTATAAACTCATTTCACACTACTACATGCACAAATATTTCGCGCAGTCACACATAAAACTGAACAAAAAGCATTTCAAGTAGTTTTAGATGAAATATACGGTGGATTTTTTACCCAAAAAGGAAAATTCTGTCATTATTTGCTCGTATAAAACCCAAACCTGTATACATTTCTATGGTCCGTTGACCACAAAAAAGGAAGATATTTGGAAAAATGTCAGTTTCCAAACAGATCTCATACACCATTTACTGCCATGTTAGGGAAAAATAAATACACATATTTCCAAATATCAACTTTTGCATTTAGCAGAACAAAGTATTTTACACAGGTTTGGAACAATCTGAGAGTGAGTAAATGATGACAAAATGTTCATTTTAGGGTTGAACTATCTCTTTAAGAAAGTATTACAGTAAGAAAAGTCTGATTCATCATTAAACACGACTGAACACCATCTTGTCCGAGACAGACTACTATACTATATTTAAACTACGCGTGCAAGAAACAGACAGCTTGGATATAAAGCACAAAGATTTACACGTGTAAACTACACATATGTAAGTGGGCGGAGTAAACAGCTTCTTCTGATTTCACGTGACACTACAGAAATAAGACTTCATGATAAACTTTCAACCAAGACAGCATTACATTTGTCTGAAGAGACATTCACACCCACATCTGTGTGATCTTCATCTTATTCCTCAATCACACCATCAAATCATTTCATAATGCGAGTACTGAAGAAGGATCATGTCAGATGCAGTAAATGAAGATTACCTTCATGTTTGTATTCACTCGGAGCATTTGCTCGACTTTTTTATCACAAGCTTTTTTGTTCAGTCAATAGAAAGTCCTTTCATGATCTGGTGTGCTGTGACAGTGAGCTCAGATCTGTGCGGGTGGGAGAGAGACGTGGGCCTGCAGTCGAATAACTCGAACTCAACACAAAACTTTCTGCTGTTCCCATCTCGACTCATACTGGACGGGCTCCTTTTACCCTCCTTTCTCTCTCTCTCTTTTCTCACACTGCCTCTCACTCGCCCTCTCTTTTCTGACCCCCATCTCTGTTTCTCACTCTCTCATCAAAAAGAGTGAGAGAGAGAATCAAGAATAAAAGGAGCTGGTGCTGCTCTCTCTCTTTGTGTCTCTCTTATTTGACACAAGATTTTCCCAGAGGCCTAATGATGGCGCATTACGCTATAGGCACAGAACAAAGTTCAGTATAATCTGTCAAAATACACATTCAACATACATGCGCATGAGCTCACACATGTTAGACATTTCACATGTGGAATGATCTGTTATGTTTTGACAGCACTCAATAGAAAGGCCTTACTGGACAAGTTTTGACATTTACAGTAAGCATGATTTTTAAAACAATGTTACACGATCATCACATTAAAAGAATAAATATCAAAAGAGCAGAACTCAAAAAACGCCCTGCTTCAACGTATTTGGCATTAAGCGTTTTTTAACCATGTACCATCATTATATTATTATAAAGGGATGTAACTACTATTCACTCAGTTTGCGATGCGATTCACGATACTGAACTCATGATACGATTTATTTAAAAAAAATGAGTTGAGACAAATGAGAAATGAACAACAGCCCTTTCATTATTCAATCAAATGCAGGACAATTCTTAGTAAAATAAAAATATATTTCATGTTAAATAACAAAACTTAACTGCAATTTTAAAATACTTTTAATTAAATATGAACTCACTAAGACTTTGTCTGTGCCTTTCTTGGATTTTTTACATTTATGAAATTTCAGCAAATCCAAATTTTCCAAATTTGCAGTAAACACAGCGACCCCTGCTGTTCAAAACGTATATTGCGGTTCAAATAACATCTCAACCGGCTTGAATCGTAACATATTATAATCGATTTTAAACCGCCTCAAAGTGAATCGTTACATCCCTATTATTATATAATCGTTGACTATTATTAAAACTTTACATTAATGATGCATTCACCAACCCCTGTCCTTTGAGACTAGGGGTGGAAATCACAGGGTACCTCACGATGTGATTCACGATACCAGTAATATCATGATGCAACGATACTACGATAACCAAAATATCGTTTAGCAATTGTATAACGATACATCACCATATCTGCCTAACTATGAAAACAAAATGCCCATGAAAGGTAAAGCGCAACATTTGTCTCTTTATATTCCAACATATTACCAAGATGCGTAATATTTTGAGTAAATTAAACATTTTATGCTTAAAGTCAAAGCTTATCTTTGTAAACTGACACGTTTAAAACATTTTATACTGCCACATTTCTAAATTTAACAGCCACTATTTAAACCTGTGAACATCTTAGTTTAAATCAAATAAACATAAAAAACTTTTCAGTGAAGCGATTGGTCATTTACAAATATGCATGGAGCATATTTTATTTTACCTGCAATTTTAAAAATTCTCAGACTAGTTTGTTCAAATTTCCATCATTGGCGTGTTAAGCGCCGCCCAGTGAAGCCATGATGTAATAATGGAGCGTCTTGTTTGATTAATTAATTAAAATACTCATATTTGGTGCTGCGTATCTCCTATCCCACAGAGAAAGACGACGACACATTGCCATATCGATATATTATCACACCCAATTCGAGACTGTGAATACAGACCAATAAACCCAAACTTAGCCAGGATTAGAAGAGAAAATGATGATCCTTCCCTAACTGTCTCTTTATTTACATAACATATGACACAGGAGAGCCGCAAATAGCATTAGTGTTTATGTAAATGTTAAAGAGAAATGTTGAAAGAGACGCAGAGACAGTGATGTGGCGAGTCAGAGGGCCGGTTTATCTAGTGTAGGTGCAGTCAGCTGTATTATGACAACAACACAACAGGTGGAGTTCACTGTATGACTTTCATGAAACTTCACATTTGCCTTCAGATTAGATGGATATGAGCAGAAGAGCGTTCTAGGAGAGTTTCTCGGCTTAAATATTGACCACATTTACAGGTCAAACTCTCCGACTAATGTGAAAGCCCTCGGTGATGTGCAGTATAAAGTTAATCAGTGCCAGACGATTCTACATTAAAACACACGTGACGCACGAATGACCAACAAACTTTACTACATTTGTGGATGCACTTTGTAAGGTAGTGAAGACTGCTTATAGATGTCATTTGAAATAATTGAATATATTACGGTGTACAACTCTGAACTGCTCTCTGATTCCTGAATGAGCTGCACTTTTAATGATTGTCCAGCGTGCGGTCTGAACCATAAAGCTTCAGTGAAGTAAGTGTGTGAAAGCTGTGTCATGAAAATCTCAAACCACTCCGAGCGACAGCAGCGAGCAATGAAGAGTTGCCATGACATTCATCCACCCGGGGTGAAAACATTTGAATGCTTTCAGAGCTGAATAAATACAGCCAACGGCATAAAGAACTGCATGTCTAGGAGACCTTGTTTTTAAAAAAAGTAGACAACAGTGTATAAAGGGGTTAATTTAGTGTTTCTTCTGTTTTCTCGGAGGTGATCCAGACGGCAGACGATGGAGACGGTCTCAGACATTACTGACAGCTCAATCAGGTGTTCTGAAGATCATAAGCTCCGCCCACTCTCATGAGGGTGTGCACAACTTTTTGTTACGGTGTCAAAAACAATAGAAGTCAAATATTTTGTCATTCATAGGTAAGCAGAGTTATGTAATTGTGGTTTATTGTTTTGGGTCGTGGCTTAATAAGTCAGAACCGGTATAAGCCTGAAGTTCAACTAAGAGAAATGTAATAGAAGAACAGGTGCAATCCCTTAATATAAATTGGCATACTATAAAATATAATTTTTTATATTTAAAAGTATTATTCTGTTTTCGGCCCAGTGTGTGACCAAGAATTTTGTCATTTTGTGCCGGTGCTTTCTAGGTTTAATTCATTTGTCTTTCGGTTTAGTTTAGTATTTGTTTCCATTTATTAAGTTTAGTGTCTCTGCTCGACCTTGTGTCAGTTTATAGCAAAGGCAGCATTTCGAATTTCTGTTCAGTTTAAGTTTTACAAATAATACTTAGGCCTACAATTCATTCGATGTCCACAGACGTTTCAATAGCTTTAGTTCATGATGATAACCCGAACACCTAAAATAACGGCAGGAGAAAGACATTAAAGGAATAGTTCACCCAAAAATGAAAATTCTATCATCAATTCTCAACAATCTCAAATTGTTCCGAATTGGTATATATTTCTTTGTTTTGTTGAACACAAAGAGAGATATTTGGAAAAATGTTAGCAGATGAGATTTCTGAGGCGTCATTCCTCAGTAGAAAATACCATATTTTTTTGTTTTGTTCAACACAAAAATGTTATATGTTTAAGTATTCAGGAATAAAAACAGTTCTGGGGCACCTTTACCATTTTTTCTAATATGGTGGTCAACGGTGCTCCAGAAATCTCAGTTACAGACAATTTTTTAAATATTCATCTTTGTTTATTTATCAAGGAAACGAAAGGTATACAGGGTTGGAACAACTTGAGATTGAGGAACTCTTGGGTGGAGTATCCCTTTAAATAATGCTTATTAGAGCTAACGCAGTATAATTTATCTTTGTATTGATAGGAATAGATAAACATGTCAGGCTCCTTTTTTATAACCGTTACCATAGAAACAAGTTACAGTTCATTTAACGGTGTAAATGAGGCATGGTTTACATGTGCTGCATACGATGGTCTCATTACAAAAACCGTAGTGAAACTGGAGACAAAACTTGATAAATTAAAAAAGAACAAAACATCTCCTGAGATTTAAAGCCGAGACCTAAATCCTGCAACTATTAGATTCTTTCCCTCTATTCAGTTCCGATGTGACCCTGAACACTGAGTCTTTGAAGTGTCTCATCATATTTAACCCATTTAATGAGGTGTTAACTTTCCTTAAGTGCATTTTTATACTTCAATTCAGTAATGCTTCCTTTTCTTGAAAGGCAGTCGTAGAAGTGAGCTGACCTTTCCCACATCTTCGTCCGGAATATAAGGCTTCAAACTTTAACATGAATGGATTGTCTTGACAAGAGTTTATTTTATAACCACACCTGTGAGATCGGAAACCAAAATAATTGTCAGGGAACTAGGAACATGTTTGGAACAGCACATTTAGACGGAGTTTGCATATTATGATGATCTCTGTAGATAATCTTCATGACATCACAGTACATTTAAACAGTAATGTGTATATACATTTCAAATGTGAATGGTCTGAAAAGCTGAATGTCAATATTCCAAAATGCGCTCATCACAGCTTAAACTTCAGAATTGAGTCATGGGCAGCCCCACCTGTTAGGTGTGTCATTGTGGTTTCTATGACACACAATGTTTGGCTGTGGTCTTCTCATATTTCTCTCATAATGGACAGACAGAGAGCTGAATAATATATCTGCTTGCTTTCACTTGTGGTCAAATGATGTCTGAGACACCGGCAGGCGTGTGACTGTCAAGCCGTTTTAGGACGAGTGTGTGTTAATCAAACGCCCTTTGCTCTATGGGAACTTTTACAGCTTCTTGTGACACAGCGGAATGAAATAATGGCAACGACAACCAACTTAAACATCTGATCAATGTTCAAAGCATTAGTCGGAAAGTTTGACATGTGAATGTGGTCAACATCATCCCTGATCACTCACAGCACAGAGCAGGACACCGCAGAGAAGTCTGGAAGTAAAAGTTCGCCTCGAGTTGTAATTTGAATGCATAACAAAAGCACACCGACATTTGCAAGGTAAATGAGGTCCGAGCGAGCGCGAAATATATGAAGGTAAATGCATTTCTCATGTAAAGGCCCAATGACGAGTTTCACTTGAAGCTAACGTAAAGGAACAGACGAGAAAAGATGCGACTCAATAGCTTGACATGCAAGCTCGCGCATCAGCCGATGACAGCCATACGTGCGCGCACGCGTCACTCGTACAAACACGGTCAAATGAATGAAATATCACGTTAAAGAAACACACTGATGGTGGAAACGACTTTCTTCTTTTCATTCGCAATCTGCACAGCTTTCCTTTGCGAAGCTAACGATGAGTCCGCGTTCGGATGACCTGAGCACAAAGGTGAAAACACGTAAAGTGACGTACAGATGAAACTCACCTGCGTCGCGCTCTCCGCCCGTACAGTCTGTCGCTTATGTGAGTGTGTATATACTGTATGTGTGGGCATTCACATGAACTGACTCCCGGTCCCGGTGTCCCGGATGTTGATCAGCCTTCGACTCCTGGGATGAAGTCCACCACGCTCCGTGGTGACGTCACGAGCGTCCATGGAAAGAAACACAGGCGCGCATTTACAGATGAGACGTGCGTCAACTTCGCCGCCATATTGGACCGGGCAGGACTGCACCGCTGACACGTACAAGTGAACGGGAATGCAGCGAATAAATGATCTACGAGGAACACAAAAAGTTATATCTCCACTTGCATAGTTGAACATAGATGATTAGACTTAGTACGTTTTATTGACTCACGCAAGCGTGTAAAGCGGTGAAATGTAAACATGTTTGTGCTTTCAATTCAGAAAAAAACATGTTTCATCGGCTGTCTGGCCTGGTCCAATATGGCGTCGCTTTTAGCGTATGGAAGAATCAGACGAAAGCGCTCAATGCATTGAAGGGTCCACTTTCGTTGGTGACGTCACGGGGCGGTCTTCACCATATATCGCATGCGTCCTCTTAAAATGATTAATAATAAAAAATGTACATCTTTTTTGAGGAAACATAATGAGTTCTTTCGTGTAATGTAAACAAATAATATAATAATTTTGTCCTTTTAAGTTTTTCTCAGTTTTTTACGGTTATATGTACAGTTACGTATTTATGGTTTAATTTTGACTTTGTTTATACGGTTTTGTTAATTGTACAAAGAATGTCATAGAATGTCATATATGTTTAAATTATTTAATATGTCTCATAAAAATGAAGTCACATGCGTCCTAATACAGAATTTCAGTATTAGCTGACACTTATACGTCTACAAAAGTCTGGTTGATAGTGTATCTTGAATGAATTGTTTGTTGAATAATTACAATAGATACTGATAATAAACAATGACAATAGCAGGAATAAAATGACGACAGCGCACTCGCAATGTTTTGCTCAATAGGGTGAATGCAATGTGGGATTTAATATGCTCCAAGTATCCTCAGAAAAGGAACCATGGTTAGTCTTCACTGATCAAACACCTAGATGCTTTAGAAATCATAAGAAATTCAAAACAAGAAATAAACAACTTTGAGTCAATTATATGAATGTGTAGTAATAAATCCTGATGTGAGCGCGAAAATTTCATAAAAAAAGTTAAATGTGATGTCTGAATTTGTATTGCAACCCTGTGAACATGTTTAACCTGGTGTGTTGTTTCTCTGTATGATTGTCATCTTGTTTTATTTATGTCTTTATTATTTATCATTTGAAAGTAATGACTTCATGGCATTGTTAGTGAAATGAATCATTGTCAAGAGCAGATTTTGCCAGCGCTGACTTCAAAGTAGCCACTTTTACTAAATGAACGTCAAATAGCGTCATAAAACAAAATCTTTTTGGACTTCACCGATGATGTATTTAAGAAAAGCTTTTATACAGTGCCATTGAACAGTCAAAACAACATAATAATTTTAAAATGTACAGTATATATAAAACGTAAATGCTCATTGTTGATGCTTCAAGTCACTGTATTAGACTGTACCAGCGCAGAAAAGCAGTCTTGAACAACATGTAGAAACTAAAAAAATGATTTTCATGTTGCTGTGCTATAACAAAATGTTTGCTCACATACTGCCGGACCTGAAAACAGCCTTAATTTCCAACACTGAACAGTTCTGTTTATCCCTTCAGGCACATCAGAGTACACAACATTACCAAAAGTGAACACATGAACTTTTATTTCACATATTATGCAGAAGACGTGACCAATCGACAAACTCTAATACTCAAAAGGGAGCAAATAACATGGCAAAATAAAGAAAAAAGCCTAGCTTATGTACACGATTTGTTTTAATACAAATAAAAACTTGATATTCATGTCAACAGAACAGTTTTGTTACAAATCATAGAGTTGTCCAGCAGCGTGTAATCACACAAGGCCCTGATTGGCTCCTGGTGTTTGTCTGAGTCACGTGATGGGGATGCGTAGCAGCGTATACAAAGTTTAAGAGCTGACGGATGGGATAAGATCAGGTGACTCTAAATTGTCCTCGCTCGGACTCTGACAGCCGTCAGTGGGTTCAGCGCTCTCAGCGTTCACCTGCTGCTGTTTCTGAATATTCAGAATGACATCCTTGATCTCCTCACGCTTGGTTTTCATCCGTTGCTGGGGAAACCAGTCCATTAAGTTCATCGGCAGATGGAAGCTTGGTATTGGATTCTAAGGAAACAAAAACATCAATATTTTATACAACAATAACTAAATATCAAGAATTTTGAAGCATCTGTAGCATCAACATCTTGTAGATCATGATCAGAGATGTGATTTTGATATTCTTTACATGCTTTGTTGGTTATGTGAATTTTTTTGTTTTATTTGGATTAAGAGTTTATGTTCATTTTAGTTTAATTTTTAGCAATTTTGTTGTACATTTTTGTCATTTTATTATTAATTTTTATTTTGTGATATGATTTAAATTTATTTTTATTGTATTATTTATACTTTTATTTTTAATTGTTACTTAAACTAAAATAAGTTTAAGGCACTAAAATCTATTTCAAAATTTCTGTTAAGTTAAAGTTTCTCAAGTAACTTTTAAGGCCAGTATTTTATTTCATTTTGATAAACAGAAACCTTTTCCAAGTTTTAATTTTAGTGAACTAAAATAACCTTGGTGATATGCTTTGAACAAGGCAGTTTAGGGTTTTCCTTAATACATTTTATTTTGTGTCTTAATAAATGTTAAATTCAGCAAATTTGTTGTGGTTATTTTTTTTACCAGGAAAGGAGTGGATTTGATGCACAAAGTGTTTTTTTATCGACAAATATGAAATACAGTTACACAACTTCACTTGAAAAGGTGGGGAACTTAATATTAAAGAGCTTTTTTCCTCAAGCCTTCAGCTGATGTGAATACACTCTAAATAAAGCTGACAGTGTGCACTTTAAGACAATATCCATTATAATACTGTAACTGAAATACACTTTGATAACAGAGCTAAAATAACAAATATTGTGCATCTGTCCAAATATTTATGGACCTAACTGTTATTTTTATTTAAACTGTTGCGCATGACAGTGAATGTTACTTTCTAAAACTGCTGTTCCATATGGTTCCACCGAGGCGCTTTTACGCTGGTCGTGGGCATTTAAAAAAAAAAACCTGCAGAGCGCCAGCTGAGCTTCCATCAGAAATAGCATGACATCAATCACATTCATCTTTTCCATGTGCAATATTTCTATTTTTCTATTACATCGGTTTCATTTTCTGCTCCGTGTGAAATTGTTCATTATTATTATAAAAGAGGAATCAGTGGAATTTTTCAGATCTCACCTCGAAGAAGCTCTCTACATATTGCAGCACATAAACTCCACAGTCACTAAAGTTATCCTGCTGGGGTACGCGAGGACTCGAACCCTTCATCACATCTTTCCCAAAACTCCTCTGTGAGCCTTTTCTGACCTCCCACTCCACCTCCAGATACCTGCACAAACACGGTCATGAAACAAATCAAAACATCAAATAGCCAAACATATTTTAACCTTCCATTGGTTCACGTATTGTTGTAAGTGACTGGTATAACAAAAGATACTTTCATCTTAAAAGACTGACTCTGGTTAAAGCTGTCTAATGCAAAACAGACATTAATGTTGTGCTGAAGTAGAAACTTACTCTCGTAATGTTTTCACGACAGTTGACCTGGTCGGCCCACGAAGGGAATCCATGATTAGAATGCAAGGCCTGAGGATAAATAACAAAGGATGGGTAGATTATATACATGATACAACAGTTATAACAAAATCCAACAATAAAGACTTGAAAGACCTGGGTTAACATACAGTCCTTCTCACCATTTTTGGCACCCTTGGTAAATATGAGCTAAGGCTGTAAAAATAAATCTGCATTGTTTCTTCTTTTGATCTTTTATTAAAAAAATCTTCAAAATTCCGACATTTCATTGAAGGAAAACAATTTGAAGTTTGGGGAATATCACATTGAGAAAAATAAAAATCCCTTTGTGAACCAAATCTATCTCTAGTTATTGCTGCCAAAAACACTCTTTTTCATTCCATATGGCCATAGACCCCAGTCCTGCTTGAAGTTCCAGTTTGGCAGATTAATATGATGCAGTTTATTATTGCATGAGAGCAGAAGATGTGTTTCTTAAACAGTGTCCAAAACAACTTTTGGTGATGGAGGTGCAGCTTTCCTTTATTTTATTTAATGCATTCTGACCCAAAAATTCAACCGATTAAAGCAATTGTTTATCTGTGCTCTTTGGAGAGTCTTTGACCACTCAAATTCTTCTCCTAGTTGTCCATTGAGATAATATAGACACACATCCTATTTCAAACTGTTTTTCAACATCTCCAATCAATTAAAACTTCTTGATCAGTGCCCTGATGTTGGAATTGACATTGTGTTAACCATTTCCTCAGAGCCATTTTGTATTTTGTGTAGCTCAACAGAACTATATTGCACATCAGAACTAAATTCTTTGGTTTTATCCGTTGTGATGAATGATTGAGGGGGGTTGGGCTTTGTGTTACTAATATTTATTCTCCTGTGCAACAAGAAGTCATGACTGGACAACGTCATGTTTCTAGTCACCTTGGTGTGCTAAGAAAATGTAAATATCAATGGGAATATACTTGGGAGATGTTTTACACACAAGAATTTCTAGGGGTACCAATAATTGTGGCCAGGGTGTATAAGAGAGAAAAAGATTCCCAATGTGATATTCCCCCTACTTCAAATTGTTTTACTTTAATGAAATCTTGGAATATTGTATATTTTTTAAATAGAAGAACAAAATGAGAACCAATCCAAATTTATTTTTACAGCCTTCTTTTCTCATATTTACCAAGAGTGGAAATAATGATGAGCAGGACTTTATGTAACTGAGTAAAAAGGCACTCAGTGTCATGTGAAATTGAGAATATGGTCACAACTAAAGCTGAATTTGTCCAATTACAACTCAATTTGAAAATATTACAACTGACATTTCCTTTAACGGGTGATCTCAAACACATAGACCCGGTTTCACAGACAAAGCTTATCTTTAACCAGGACAAAGCCTTAGTTAAATTTAGTTAAGTTACGATAGTGAATTCGCTTTAATAAAAATGCCATCGAAGAATACATTATTGATGTGCATCTCGAGACAAGAAATATTTCAAGATATTTCTGGGCAAGTTATATTCAGTTAGGACAAGTCACACATTAATTTAAGTCCGAGACTACCCTTAATCCTTGTCTGTGAAACCGGTTTTCAACTAAATTAATTAGGGCTGTCAAACGATTAACCATGATTAATTGCATCCGTATATAAATATCTGAATATATGTCTGTGTATTTGTTTTGTATTTATAAAAACATACACGCATATATTTATGAAAAATATATAAATCTATAAAAATGTATATATAATTGAAATTATTGGTAAATATAAATTAATAAGGGCTGTCAATAAATTAGATTACAGACGCACCCTTATCGTGCGATTAACTCTAATTACACTTTTAAGATCATAATCCCATTGATTTCTTCTTTTCTTTTCTTCTTTGATTAACAATATTGACAGTACTCACAGCAGCACATTTAAGAGTGCGGCCCCTTTAAGAGCTGCCGCTCTGACACAGTGTCTACACCAGGCGCGACATAACAACCTGCTTGTTCTTAAGGGGTTTGTTGCATAGTGCCGCATCCAGTGTGGACAAAATGTTAAATTATAATGCGTTTCTAATATCTTTTGTTGTATCGCAATGGTCTCGTCTGTTGCGTTCATTGTGTTTCGTATGTTATAAGTTGCCCATGCATGTATGTATTAAGAAACGTAAATATGCAAAAATATAAGTGCCTGAACAACAGATGTATTTTATTTTCAATCGTTTGACAGCCCTTAAATGAATTACTTAAATGAATTGAGCGGCAGGTGTTATGTCTCTGGAGTTCATCGTGTTAGCATTGCACTGATCTCATGTGGATGTTTGATGATCTACGGCAGACTGATATTTGCTCTTACTGTCTGCAAATGGTGGGTTTAGACGTCCACTCCAATCTGTCAGAGTTCCCACAGTCATCAAGAAAAGTGCCGTCTTCACTACAATCATCCTAAAACATACAAATAACAACACAAAGGTATGAGATGCCGAACAGAGAGGTCTGACCAGACAAGCTTCTATACTACTAAATATTTCATCCTTTAATACATTTTAAAGGACATTTTTAGAACGTCACAAAAATGAAACCGAATTGATTTACCGGACATGAGCTTTGGTCGTCAGAAAAGCGACAGGTGTCTTCTGAGTAACACGACATTATTCTATGTAAACCATCTGAAATAAAGAACAATGGAATTAATCCTGGGCACGTGAAGCTTGGTTTGCGCTCGTCACGCTCTCACGTCCCCTGTGCTCACCTGTGTACTTCTGGCCGGCCTCATCGCACGCATCAGACTGGCCTGTCACAGCGGCTGCGTGGTGGCTGATCTCTGGCTCCTCCTCTTCTGTGGACAGGACGGAGGAGACGGCCAAGCTCTGGGCTGCGGTCGGTGGCTTGTACAGCAGGTTCGGCTCACTATGAACCCCGTCAAGACCAGGAAAACAGATGACGGCGAGGTACCAGTGTGCACTGGACAAAGAGAAACAGACTTCAGGAGTCTGTCTGAGTTTTAAAAATGAGAAATATCAAATATAGCGCGTGTCCTCTATACAGTGAAACACTCACGACTCATTGATGGGCACAAAGATGAAGTCCTTCTGGAAGAGATCCACATGGCGTGTCCACGTCTTCACTCTGTTGTGTTTCCTCTTTTGTATCCTGAAACACATGAATGAATGTGGATTTGAGCCGTGAACACCTCACAGAATCATGAGAGTGAATGTGTGGGTTTCTGTTGTGAGCTCACGGCAGGTTGGACGTGTCGGGAGCGTTTCTTCTCTCTCTCTGATTGAGTCTCTTATAGAAGAAAGAGCTGAAGACGTGACTGCGGGCGGCATCCTCCTTCTTCAGCATCTCCAGAAACACATATCTAGCGACACACGTGATTAAGTATTCAAGAATTCATACTAAAGTCTGTGATGGTGAAGTGAAAGCATAATAACTTTAAAATCATGTCATGGTCACATTCTAATATGATACACTCAATACCGACATAAAAAGTAAGAGACTGACTTTAAATAGAAGTCAATGATGACGTCGTTGAGAAACTCTCCGTCGTTCAGACAGTGGAGGTCCTCGTTGGTTACAGAGATTCCTCCTTTGGCAGGAGGCGGGGGGTAAACCATCAACCTACAGAGAAAAAACAACTACAATTCACCTGTGAACGACCGATCAGGTGAACGCTTGTATGTATATTGTTGGTTAAGGTCTTACTTGACGACTGGGCCAGTGAAAGTCGGATGAATTTCTGACATGTCGTCATCATCATCATCTTCACAGAAAGCTTGGAGACGTGCAGACAAGCGTGTTCGGACGCTTGCTGCCGCTGACGGGACAGGGGCTGTCGTGGTTGCCACAGTAACTGTCACTAACGAGAGGGATGCTGAGGCTGGTAATGTTAAAGATGATGATCTTGCGGACTCTACAGGTTTAACGTTGTCTTCTTTTGCCTGAGACAGACAAATATTGCCACTTTCAATATAAAGATGACTACATTCCGCTTAATATAATAAGTAATTAACAATATTCTGAAAGTAAATGGCTGTCTCGGTGTGTCAAAGAAAACAATTCTTGTAGGTTACGTCACCTTTTCTTTCTCTTTGGAGGCTTTATTGTACTCGACCAGTCGATTGTTGGCCTTATCGAAGTTGATCTTTAAAGGAAAATCTTCCAGTTTGTTTCTTTGGCCGATCTCACCCAGAATGTCCTCCAAAATTATTTGCTCTTGTAACTGAGGTCCGTTCTCAAAAATCAACACAATGTACTTCTCATCGCCTGAAGCACAGCAGAAAGCAGAAGAAAGACATTCAAAATGACAAAAGCAGAAAGAAAATCACTGCCATCACTGTCATCTGTGAAACACAATCGATCTTTCTCATTTGAATTCTATATGTCACGCGGTACTCACTGTCGCCTCCGCAGTCGTACCATTCCCCTTCTCTGTCCTGACACATCTCCAGCTGATCTCGTAAGCGCCGAGACTCCTCATCCGTGGTCTGGAGGAAGAGAACCGGCAGCTTCTTCACGTTACACCACTCGCAGCTGATCAGCTCCGATGACCTCAGACGAACACTCTCCATCACATCCACTTCACGACCTGTGAACGCCACCACGCTCGCTTTAAACCATGACCTTTCTTATCAAATTTTGATGACCAAATCTAATCTTAAACAGCAGAACGTTACCTTCGGTCTCAAACTCGATGTAATCTACTGAAAACTACAACAGAAGGAAACACAACTCAGAAAACGATCAGAAAAGCATAGTATCATCACATAGCCATACTGTAAAGTGACTCGGTTGCTTTTATCTTACAACAACGGGCTTGGTGACCATCCGGCGCAGCGTGCCGATCCTCACACTCCTGCACTCCAGAATAATACTGTCCAACTTCTGCTGCTGCTGACCCACTTTCCTCTTCTTCAAGGGAGATGGCTCTTCACACACTAGCCCGTGCTACAGTGAGGGAAAACACATGACACTTAAATATAAAACAACACTACAAAAAACCTTTCAAACTCAGTTCATACAGTACATATATTTGAAGACTTTAACTTATAAAATAGCAATGACCCATTGTTGCTTTGACAAAGCCTAGCCTGAAAAGAGTTTATTTTTAAACACAGATTAAGCATAAAGATCTTAGCATGTATAACGTGAAGCTTACATGTTTAAACATGATGCTAGCATGTTTTATAATGGCGCTAACATGTTTTAACATGATGTAAGCATTGTGTACTATGATGCTAACATGTTTTAACATGCGTCTAGCATAATCTAGCATGAAGCTGGCATAGTTTATATGATGTTAACATTATGCTTACATGCTTTACCATTTTGTTTGCATGATTTAACACAATCATACCATTGTTTATTTTAATGTTGGCAAGATTTAACATGTTGTTAAATCTTATTATAATGTTGTTACGCTTACCTGATTTAACATGAAATACATGTATCGCGAAGCTAGCATGAAATAGCCTGATGTTAACATTTTGCTAGTATGATTTAACATGATGCTTTCATGATTTAAAATTAGGTTTAATATGTCGTTAACATGATGCTAGCGTGGTTTAGCATGAAAACTGAAAATCTTTCCTAGTGCTTACTGGATCCCTCATGCGATTCCTCCTGGGCAGCAGAGTTCTGTGATTCTTCTCTGTGAAAAAGTCACCGATACTGTCCTCCTGGTCACTGGCACCTTTAATCGCGGCCTCAACCCGACCACCAGAAGGTGCTGGAGATGAGTGAGCAGAGTCGGCAGGCCGCGGCGAGACGCTGTCCAGACGGTTGACGGTCCCCGTGCTGCTGGCGTTATCGCTTTCCTCTTCCTCGTCGCTCGACAGAACAACTGCAATTCACCAGAAAACATTAAAGGCATATCGGCCAATATATTGTATTTGTAGCCACTGATAGTCTAGTGTACTTACTAGGGTCGTTTAATTCACACGGCTTGGTAACCTGCTTTTTCTTAACCCCAACTTGATTGTGCCCGTTCGATGCCAAGCTCCCAGAACCTGGTACAGGCCTTTCGTTGTACGAGACGAGCAGATTTCCGTGAGTGATTCGCACCGTTGGATTCACTACAATGTTTAGGCCTTGAGAGCGCCCCCCAGAGGCAGAGCCATAGAAATTCTTGCTGATGAGAAGACTGTGAGGAGCAGACAAGGACTGAGAGCGAATGGGAGGGCGAGGGGCTGGAGTAGATGTACCGTCAGGAACGGGAGGATCCTCAGCAGGCAGCCGATATCCACAGTGATCACATTTGACGTGATCCTCACTGCCCTGGCCACATTCACCACACACGCTGACGTATTCATCTGGTCGAAGGGGCGGCTGGGTGAGAGGAGGCACAGACAACGCTCAAGCATGATTTAAGACATTTTTGTAAAAACATCAATTGAGTGAAGGAGAATGTGGTAAATATAGAAGGCCTCACATCGACTGGTTTGACCGCCGGAACGGGACTATCAATCAATAGCCGTCGTTTCTGCTGGACACGCCTCTTAAGAGTGTTGTCTCCTGAATCTGGTGACACGGAGAAGAACAAGAGACATGAAAATGTGATCTCATGCATGAATTCCATATAACCATTTGGTGTTTTTTATATAGTGGCAATAACTCAGCAGGTCCCGCTTAGAGCGGAAATGTTCCTTCTCAATACCTGATGTGTCAGGACAGGTCAGAACAATGCTATCCAGCTCTTGGATCATATCAGATCTACAGGACAAAGACTGGCATTAGAATATAATCGAATATATACTGTAATGTTCATAACGTACAAAGCAAGTCACGCAAAGCATTCGAGAACAGATGCTGTTATAAATTTCGGTCAAGAAATCCTCTCACCTTTCCTTCAGGTCATGGTTTCTTTAAAAGAGAGAAGAGAATGACAGTTTAAAATTATATCTTGGTCGTATGTGTTTAGTCAGGGTAATGGCAACTATCACTCATTTTATTGGCTTGTCGGTGGGTTTGGTGAAATACCTTTGTTCCAGCTTTCTGACTGGAGGAGAAATTTGTGCGTGTTGAAAGATCCGCCCCTGAACCACAACTCCTTGTGACGGCGCTGGACTCATGATCAGAAAGCTGTGTGCTGCTTCACTGCGAGACCACAAACAACAACGCAAGGTTTACAAACCTGTTCTTTTAAAAATGTTGCAATGAACAGGAGGTCACCAAGTAAGTGGTTGATCTCTTTAAACACCTGAGCTTGCCGGTTCTGTTGAGTGGCCGTAAATGATTTGGATGTCGTTCATGAGTCATCATAGACTGATTGGGACTGAAGCCTTTAACAGATGGAGACTGAAAGAGAGAAATCATGGTGCTCAGGTTACTTCAGTGATTTTTATTAAATCGCATAAATCATTATTATTAGTAGAAGGGCTTATGATCGTCACTTAGTTTTGCAAATATATAACCAAAACTTACAACGGAGACACTATTAAATCACTATAAAATTGAAATTTCATGATAATTCACTTCCCATGTCACATACAAGCCCGTCCTTGTGTTTATTTCTTCTGTCGAAAACAAATTGCAGCATTTGAGGACAGGTTTCCATGGTTCTTATCCATATAATGGACTTCACGGGGGGCTTTTGGTTACGGTCCAAATTTCAGTTTCATTGCAGCTTCAAAGACTCTAAACAACACCAGCCTGATGAATAAGGGTCTTATCTAGCTACAATCAGTTATTTTCAAAGAAAACGAAAACATTATATACAGTGTGACTTAAACAAATGCATTGCTTGCCCTCCCTCGGAGTGCCTCCATTGAGCGGGCCCATGACTTCACGTACTCTGTTATCACGTTGGACTGGTCACGCGTGACGTAACACAACATGTGGGTGAGTAAATTATCATGGAATTTTTATTTTATAGTGAACTTCTCCTTTAACAGCGAGGCAGAAATATACCTTCATTCCCTCCGGGGAAAGATCCTGCTGGCCACCTGCTGGCTCCATGGTCACAAGGGCGGCGCTAGAGAACAACACGAGAGAATGATTGAGATGTGTTCACACTTGGTTCAAAGCAGACACTGAATTGTCACAAAGGTAACATCTAGCTGGCAAACATAGATGAAGTTATCTGTATAAAAGTAACAGGAAATTTTTTTGAAAATGACAAACCACCAATAATGTTACACATCTTTATGATTATGCACATATTTTAGTTGTATTTTCTACATACTATTCTATTTTTTGACAAATAAATTACATGGCTAAAAAGCTTATTTCGGTTGTGAAGATGGCTAGTGAATATGTTAGCAGGGGAGGTCAAAACCTGAACTACTGACTCGGCTGGCCATTGGATTCAACGCCTAATCTTTTCACATATAGACGGTTTCATCTTGACAATATTAACAAATGTTACGGCGCATGGGCACTTTTGTGGCCCCAACTTAACTTCCGGTGCACATTCACAAAAAAATGGAGAGTCTGTAGATGATTTCTGATTACAATCAAAAGAAACTGAGAAGAACCGTTACTTGGCAAAACTTGTCTCTACAATATTTCGAATTTAGACTGCGATACCAAGCTCCACCGCTAGATGTCAACATACCAGACTGTTCCTTGATATGAGACCGAACTACAGGACTCACTCAACAAATCGTTTATTTAATACAATTATTATACAGTTAAATAATAATAGAAGTGAATATTAACATCAATAAAATAAAATATGAATAGTAATTATTACACACAAGCCAAACACAAACCGGAAGTTAACTGGGGGTCATGTGCACTCGCTTACGATAAACGGTCTATAAAACACAAACAAGAGCTGCTCTCCAATTTAAGATTTATCACAATTTATTATGAAGCTATTAAGAATTCTGTAAGAACTCGAGAAATGTTTCATAAAGTAATCCTTTCGACACAATAATCCTCCTGACAATATACAAATTTAATCAAAGCAGAATAAGAAATGAGATTTGAATAATTATAAGATCATAATCGTCCTGCTGCATTACACGTGACACAAATTCTAAATATTGTGCATATCATGCTAATAAAGTAAAATTGTTTGGTAATAACTTGTGATGTGATGTTAGCTAATACAAATGAACATTTTAATCGTGGTGTACATATTAGAAAATATAAAAATCCAGTCTGTGAGATCCAGGTTAAAGTTTAAAAACTTAACTATGAGATGAGCATTAAAGTAGTCACAGCAATCATATATGGAAAATGTGGTATTTGCATTTATCCCTTAATTATAGATTTCAAGATACAATATTCAAATTTTCGTTTACAGTAGCGCAATCATTTTAAATACTAAGACTGACGATATTAATGACACATCATTTTATTTTTGTTAACACAAAAATGCTGAAAGTTTGCTTCCTAAACATCGATCTTAACTTTTGACCTGATTCATCTAAAAATCTGTCAATCTGTCCGTTCATCTCTAATGAAAACCAGTTTTCCTGTTGTAATAGTCACGCTTGAATAAGACCTAGACGGCACAGAGAGCAAATATAAAATTCAACACACCTCTCACAGAGAATCCTTGTCTGATAATTCGCTCAATGTCCAACAACCTTTAGCTGCTATTTTATTATGCTTTTAACTTTCTTCTTGACACTTTTGACATCATCACATCTGTAATGATGTAAAAGAGACACTGAAGTCTAAAAACATGATAAAGTCTATAAAAGTGCATCATCAAATAACAGATTATGCTCGGAAGCATGTTATCTGTTAGCGTGCAGAAAGCGTTCATGCAGAGATGTTTGTTCTGCTCGGTGCTGAAATGATCTTACTCATTTCTGCTGTCGTCTTCACTATCATCAGAGAGAGAACATCTCCACGTCAGCTTATATCCTCCATCTCTCCTGTCCTCACATCTATCCAGGGCTAGCAAACAAAGAACACATCAGAAAACACCCAATACAGTGCCCATGTCATGTCAAATCACAATTTCTGTAATTAGAAGGCAAAAAACATTTCTCCCAAATTTAAAAAGATCCTTTATTGTAAACTGTTATATGTCAATCTTATCAACCATCAAAGGCGATTAATGAGGGATCTGCCACTTGCTGTGTCCACCGTCATTGTAAAGGATGTACGAATGATACAAATATTGCGGTTAGGCATGGGACGGTATGAGATTCTGACGGTATGGTACCCTTACCCACACCTATCGCGGTTTTACGGTGTTAGTATTACAATCCCCAAAATTTAAATGTAAAACTTTTTTCAACTGAACAAAATATATTTTATTTTTAAAGAGTACATAACTAGGGATATTTATGGTCCTACTTTGGTTTATGGAGTGTCCAACAACAAGTGTATGTACATTGAAGGTGTTAAAGCACTGTCGTAATAATAGGCAGTTATTCTTACCTTACTTCTTGACTCACTCTCAAATGATTCGTTCCGCGATTCATCCGTCTAATCCCCTCCTTTCTGCTAGCCTAGTCTGATGTGATTGGTCTACCGGTAATTAGGCTCAAGAGCTACAGTGTTTGGGGGGGAAGAGTGAAGTTTTCACGTGCAGTACTAGCAAAATGTAGGCGGGACTATATGTGGTGATATAAATCTGCAGCAGTTCGCGAATCGGACTAGGGACGACTCGTTTGCGTGATTCAGAATCGACTCCATTTTTCCAAGCCAATAACTTTATTATTCATTCACCTTTGGATTTACAGCTTGGCTGACTGCTTATTTTCAAACACGGTAACATTACACACGGCATGAAATGTTATTTTCATGATGTCATGTTATCCTCTCTTTAAGAAATATAGAGAATTTTGAGCAGTAAACATTTAGAAATATCCATATTGACAGCGCTATTAACGTTGATGTTTAGCTTCCGTCATCACTCAAATGTGTGTGAACCAGAGGCTTGTTTTTCCATCTGCCGGAAAAACAAGCCTCTGGTTCACAAGCATTCGAGAGATGACAGAAGCTAGACATCAACGTTTATAGCACTGTCAATATGGATATTTCCCATAAAGAAAAGGATCGATTCGCTTCAGAAGACCCGTGTTAAGACCGCAAAACCGTGTCAGGCAGTTGTTCGATCGATGGGTGCACTTTTTGGAGCTTCAAAAAGTCAACATCCATTCGCTCCCATTCTACCGCTTTGAAGCAAAATGATAACTAGAGGTGCACCGATTGACCGGCCAGAGATCGGAAACTGCAGGTTTCTAGTATGACCAGCCGGACCGGTGACTGACCCGTCAGTCTCGCGTCTCGCCTATTCCAAGCCAATTTTCTGTGGCCCGTAATACGGGCAATAACGTCACAGAAGTCGGTACACTCTAAGCCGCAAGTAAACATGTAAACGTGCGAGCGCACAGTCTGTATTTCATGGCTCGTTTATACTCGCATGTGTGTCTATGGACAGTCTGTGCTGACTGACACACATCTCTCATATCCGCTGACTGCACGCGCATCATGTACTGTACAGACAAAAGTGCACTGTGGTTAATCTGTCGT
Source organism: Triplophysa tibetana (assembly GCA_008369825.1). Classification (NCBI taxonomy): domain Eukaryota; kingdom Metazoa; phylum Chordata; class Actinopteri; order Cypriniformes; family Nemacheilidae; genus Triplophysa; species Triplophysa tibetana. The sequence continues at coordinate 21,498,896 of CM017910.1, read as the reverse complement.
CGTTCCGTCTACATGAGGTATGTATGCTTGGTAACAGTGATGCTAAACTCTGACACATGGTAAACTCATGTTGAAATCGGTCACTCTGTGTAAAACAAACGTAAAGTCCATTCAACCTGATTGCTTGTGTTAAGCTTAAACTGTAGAAATTTCACCTATTTCAAAAGACATTCAACACGACTTCTACTTGTTTTTAAAAATCCAAAATATAGAAAAATGAATAAATCAACCAATATATGTGATATATATCTGATTGAGTTCTCTAATAACACAAAAAACTGAAAATACATATACATCTTTACAGTAGAATTCACTCATAAGAATTGTAACTTTTTATTGAAGGCGCAGCTAAAATCAAACCATTCTTTTTTATTCTACAGACCCAAGATAAAGACAAGTTATTTTACATTTCAGAAAAAATGAAATAAAGCAATGTTATTTTCATAAACAGAAATAGTCTATAAGAAAGTTGAAGTATTTCATTGTTATCTTAGACATTTGTGAGATGATTTCAAAAATGAAAAAGGTAAATTAAGTGACATGTTTTGTTATATTTTATTATTTGTACTTCTCAGTCACAGAGCTCTTCAATTTAAGAGTTGTTTGGGCAAGAGAAGATGGTGTAATTTAATGCAGCTACATTTAGGGAAATTTGGGGAAATCGTAATGTTCACTCATTCATGTAATGAAAATAAAAAAATATGCATTGAAGAAAAGTAATATGCTGATGGTTTGTGGATAGAAAATCGGAATCGGCAAAATTGGGATCGGCAGGTTTCCCTTTTAATAAAACCGGAAACCGGAATCGGCAAAGAAAATTGCAATCGGTGCATCTCTAATCATAACCTCGACTGCACTATTCTTCAACAAGAAGACTTGAAGGGTGAGTAAAACATAGTGAACTTTTGATTCAAGGGTGAAGTACCGCTTTAAGCCCATCTCACGGAAATCAATTGTAATGAATGTACTATGACATGAGTCCTAAAACTAACTATCCTCAACCCAATGGTCATGTCCTCAAAACATTCTTCAATTTGCATGAACCATAATAATTCCTTGTATCTGAACTAGGATATTTGGCAAAAGTGTAGCATTACATTATATCAGCAATAAGGTCCAGTTTGCACAATGTTATGTTGGTGAATCCAAGATTAACATTGAACTGGAAGACACAGATTCAACATTCAACGAGTGTCTTTAATATATTTATATCTAAATATACATCATTGCTATAAAATAAAACGTAAGATTAATACAAAAAATAACATTTATATCCAGTGTTTCAGATATCAGTTATGAGTAAATCTGACATCTAATCTGAGTACATCTAACATTATAACAGTGATCTAGACCAGCCCCTGCAAATTACAGTCATAACTCCCTATAATAACACTTTTAAAAAAATATATTTTGTGTTATATTCGAGAACGAGATTACAGGCCCGAGCTACGTTAGTTTACGGCTAGAAGCAATACAACTAACGTTAGCAATGCAAAAGTAAAAAAACACGCTTACTGCAATACGGAACGATAAAAACACTGGTGCTGTGTAAATGTATAACTATTTTGTATCCTATCGTATTTTAACGTGTGTTTGTGTCGTCATATAGCATGTATTAGCATGAAGGCCTGAGTCTGTTATCACATCCGAGCTCTGCTGTTGAAACTAATGCACGAACAAGAGCAACACTTTAAAATGCACACGTATAGAATCACGTTTACTTTATTTTATGCATAAATATTGTTGACTTAACTGTTACCTCAGACGTGAATGTAAAGCTATGTGTGTGTAACGTTAACGTCATGTGTGGAGCTGCGCGGTTAGCAGGAGTTAATACAAGCGGTGAAAACTGACGGAAAAGATAAAGCCTTCTACATAAAACCACAAGAAACGCTATATTTGAACACATACACAAACATTAAAAGACAATAAAAACACAACGGAGACACGTGAAAGTGCCTTACCTTTAATAAACAGACTCTTGTTATGATCCATTATCATCCATCACCTCAGACGAGTCTTAACTTATCTCACGCGACTTCACATGTGCATTAAACACGTCCATATGTCACATCCTTCGCATTCGACTACATGTTTGTGTATTTCAATCTGAATGAAATGAAATGTCAAATGAGGCGATTTGTGTTTGTTCTTCAGTCCAGAGGAACAGAAATCCCGCTGAAATCAGTCATAAACTCAATATATGCGACGGCGATAAATATGTGACTTTATTTATAAACGTGATTCTTCCGTCAGTGTGTCATAATTAAATGTATTAAATAAACTTGAGATTTTAAGGATATTTATAATTAAACTCTGAACGGGTTTAGAGTTGTTATTCTGCAGTACGAGGCGCTGTTGAGGCACTTCCTACGTCACTTCCGCCTAGACTTTTCTGCGGACTCTTCCCAAAATAAGTAGGCCCATACTAACCTTTTTGCTTTTATTTGCATTTAAACCGCAGTAATCACAAGTGATTCACGCTTTGCTACCAATATATTGTAAGCTGTGGTTATACTAAAGGTAATTAATGTGACAAAATATCTCTTGCTTTCTGCAGAAGAAACAAAATCATTCAGGTTTAGAAAGACAAGAGGGTGAGCAAAAGATTTGAAATTACATTTTAATGTCTATAGTAACAGTAAGTATGTCCATTGTCTGTGAGAAAGTGCTGTTCTGAAAAGTCACTGTCACAACAAGACTACAAAGTCCATAATTTCACTTTCCCTGTTCCTCTCTGGTGAAATGATGTTAGATGTGCCCTCACATGTCACTTTTGTTTGAAACGTCTGCTTAATAAAACATGTAAATGCCCTTTACATATAAACACACTTCTCGCTGCTAAGACCATTAGAACACATATAACAGCTGAGAATGCACATACTTTACAAGCACATACTGGAACAGGTCAAAACATCAGTTTATTAAAATAAATAAATCAATATAATCTTGATATGTGACTGTATGACTGAATATGAAAAATTTGACGTGTATTTTTGTACACAAATCCATTGCTTTGCGTTCGAAGACAGTTTGTGCTTTATGGCACTTCTGCATTTTCTTCAGCATTCCCTTTTTACCCTTTAAAGTGAATTCTGTCATCATTTACTCACCCTCTCGTCATTTCAAACCCATATGACTTTATTTCCAACACAGGATACAAATGAAGATATTTTGAAGAAAGTTGGTAACCGAGCAGTGCTGGCACCCATTAACTTCTATTGTATGGACACAAAACAAATGCAACTAAATGGGGGCCAATTAACAACATTCTTCAAAATATCTTCTTTTGTGTTCTGCTGAAGGAAGGAGGTCATACAGGTTTGAAATGACCAGAGGGCGTTTAAATGATGACAGAATTTATATTTTTGGGTGAACTGTCACTGTAAGTACAAAGAAACTCAATTTTTTTATTTGCATATTTTAAAAGTCATCAGCGGGGATGGCATGAGGTTGAATAAATGATGAGAGAATTTTCATTTTTGGGTGAATTGAACTGGGAATTTGAATATTGTTTTGGTCACGTGGGATGGCATAAAGAGTAGATTTGTTTTGCAAAATAAATTGTTCAAGGGATTTACAAAATGTGCACTTAACATTCTACCTACTGTACTTTACTTTAAATTTTAACTGTAAATTATTAAAGATAAAATTGGTAATATGTTTGAGACACATGAAACAAAATGCTCAATTTATTAAAGCAAAAATTGTCACAAAACTTCTCGGAGTTCCTGTATAGAGGACAAAAAGCTTTGCTGATGATGTGATAAATTTGTGACTCTTATATTACAATAAGTGTAAAACATTTCATGTAAGAAAACTATTTATTAGACGAGAAGTGTGTTTTTAGGGTTTAGTTTTATTATTTGTTATTTTCTACGTTTGTAAGAAAAATCCTCAAAAGTGTGTAACATTATGGAGGATAAAGAGATCTGAATGCTTAACATATTAGCGATATAATAACAAACAGGAACACATTTATTTGTTAAGGATAAATTAGCAAATGATATGTTAAAGAAAGGAAGATTAAATATATCCGTTTTTTTCTAGCATTTTGAGGTCTTGGTCAGGGTGTGAGGTGTGATGTTTCTCAGCAGGGGGCAGCAGAGATGGTCCTCATCAAACACCCATGTCATGTTCCTGAACTCTCTGAGCTTGTATGAACAACTTAAACACATACCTACACCATACCTAAAGACAGAAAAGTTACACATTTTTATGTGTGTGTATATTATAATATTAATTTGTTCTCAGAACTCAGTCCTTGGGGAAAATCTAACTTGTCAGAGGATGTAATCTGTAAATCAAATAAAGAATGTAGATGTATATAGAGGATTAATGACTTATTTTTATATAGAAATACACTTTATATAAAAGTGTCCTCACAAATATGAGCAAATGGTGATATGTGGTATAATTTGTTAGTGCGTTGTGTTTTGAACGTACGATGGGGTCTTATTTTGTTGAAAATGTTTGAAAAGCTAAATATTTTCAATGTGGTCTCACTTATAAATCTTTTATGGTCATGCGTTCAGTTTGTCATGGCATTTTTAAAATGTAATTTCTTTATCTGTTTGCCTGTTTTGTGTGTGTGTGTGTGTGTGTGTGTGTGTGTGTGTGAATGGCATAGCAGAGGGGTGAGTGTGTGTTGGTCCAGTTTACAATAGTAGCCCTCTCACTGACAATGAGACCCCAGCAGTGAGCGGCCCTCGTTCTATTATACCCATAATCCCCTCGCCTTTGTGCTCCGGCGAGAGAGACAGAAAGAGAGAGGGAGGAGAAACAAACGTGAGGTCATCCTAAACAACTTTCATCCAGGGTCAGACACACAAAAAGAGAGAGAGATAGAAACAGACACAGGAACACATCATGTTTGAAATGACAGTGATGGGATGAAACATCCTGCGGCTGCTGGGATGTTGTGGTGGTTAAAGGTTGTAGTTTTTTTCCTGTTTTTATTCCTCCTAAGCAATTTTGGGAGAAACATCTGAATCTGCTTAGTTGTAAGAGAAACCTCTGGAACATAGCCAATGAGTCAAGCGCCTAAAGCTTCACAATCATTTCAATATATTTATTTAATTGAAAACCCCTGAAAACGATTTCATATATATCCTGCTACAAAACACTGAACGATTTTATTACACACCATCAAATGAAAACACATTACATACAATGAATACTCTAAATAATGGTAATAGCCATATGAATTTGTTTTTGCAAAGTAAATCTCTTTTTTGTTGTCATAAGTAAGTATTTTCTTGAGGTCAACCTCAGCGTCCGGCTCTGTGAATTGTGTGGTGATGTCATTGTTTTTTCTCAAAACAACAAGTTTAACTACAGCTTAACTTAACTAAAGGATAACTTCCAAAGTTGTGTAATGATCGCATCACTGCACATGGACGTTTTGTGTTTTGTTGTTTTTTCACTTTGTGTGGAGCACAACGGCTCTGAATCTCTCATTCCACAAATCACACAAATGAAATTTTACTTTCTTTTACCTTCAGAATGCTCAACGCTCTAAACTCTGGGTTATTTTCAATCCAGTGTTGAGTAAATAAGGGACAAACTCATCTGTTGGGCTAAATCAACCCAGAATATCTGTACATCTGACCCAACAATAGATTCAAAACAAAACAGCATTTTGGGTGGAAACATTCCAGTAGAGTTTCATTTACAACCCAGCACTACGCTCTTAAAAATAAAGGTGCTTAAAAGGTGCCATAGAAGAACCATTTTGGTTCCACAAAGAACCCTTCAGTGAAATGTTCTTTAAAGAATCATCTCTTTCTTACCTTTCATAATCTGAAGAACCTTTTTTCGCCACAAAGAACATTTTGTGAAACATAAAGGTTCTTGGGATGTTAAAGGTTCTTTTATGGCATCAAAGAACCATTTGAGGCACTTTTATTTTTAAGAGTTTGGGGTTCCTCCCCTTTTGAGCAAATTTTAGATTAGATTAGATTAGATTCAACTTTATTGTCATTACACATATACATGTACAGTGTAACGAAATGTAGTTTAGGTGCTCTTTAAATGCTGCATGGGTTGAAATAACCCAACATTTCAAAAAGTGATATCAGAAGTTTTTATGTTGGTCGTAGATTTGGATCTCTAACTGTGATTTTGTTGTATGTAAAACAAATGTGCTGTGAAACTCTTGGAAACAGTTCAGTAGTCAGAGCTCAAGCCTTTAGTGCTACCTGAGTGATCTCAATCGTATCTGTACTTAAAGCATATTCACGTATGGTTTCTTTCATGATAGCACACATCCTGGAGACGTCTGTTTAATATCTGCTTTACATCTGCAATACGTTTTTTTGTATTATTTGCTCATTTGCAATACGTCGCTGGGACATTTCCTGTCAGATGTCATGTAGACGACTAGAGAATGTCTGTAAGATGTTTATGATTAAGAATGGATGTAAAACTGACTTTTCGAGGACATCTATCAGTTACACAGCAGATGTTTTCAAGATCTCCAGATGTTTAGCAGACATCTTACAGACGTTTCTGTGCTATCTGGGACAGCTCTACAGCATCTTACACGTGCACAACTTTAGAGACAAATCTTTGAACTCAAAAGTGGATTTGTTGGAACATTCACTCACAGTCACACAATGCCATGACATGACTCTCATTTGTCAGAGAAAGACTGTTTCAATGGCAGATTTATTTACAAAAGAATCAATTTGGGACTTAAGTCATTTTCACTGTCAACAATACACTGAATAACTTTAAAGGAGTAGTTCACCCGAACATTTAAATAATGTTATCATCTATACACCTTCATGTCATTCCAAACCTGCAATCTTAAAAATAAAGGTGCCTTAAAGGTTCTTCAGCGACGCTAGAGAAGAACCATTTTCGGTTTCACAAAGAACCATTCAGTCAAAGGCTCTTTAAAGAACCATCTCTTTCTAATTTTTTTCATAATCTGATGAACCCTTTTTCGCCACAAAGATCCTTTTTTGAAACAGAAAGATTCTTCAGATATTATTAGTTCTTTATGGAACCAAAACGTTCTCCTTTGGCATAGAAGAACCTTTTAAAGCACCTTTCTTTGAGCGTGTGTATGACTTTCTTTCATCTGCAAAACACAGCCAAATATGTATAGTTTGAAGAATGTTGGTAGCCAAACAACACTGAACTCCATTGACGTCCACACAAAAGCTCTGAGACATTTCTCAAAATATCTTCTTTTGTGTTCCACTGAAGAAAAAGTCACATACAGGTTTACAAACACTTGACGTGAATATATCATGACAGAAACTATCACACAGTACAGAATGAAACCACAAATTCATTGATTGAATGAATTGAATAGATTTTAATATGTAAAGCCCTTACACATATTTAATGAATGTCATAATAATCATAATAAACACAATAAATCAACCTGTAAATTCAATGCGTCCCAAAGGGTTTGTAAACATTTGTACTGTATGTCTCTAAAGTTCACACACAGAAAGTGGGGATTCTGTTTATTTTTATCTAAACATATGAAATGAAACATGCTAGAGCCACACTTTACTTTTGAATCGCTACAGATACTAATGCGACCACATTTATGTTACAGAAGCTCACATCGGTCAAAGTCACAGTTCAGCCGTCCACCTCAGAATCAACCCGCTTTGGTTAAATAGCTTATTGTGTAGTTCAGTCCAAGTTTTTACGACGTTCATCACTTGAACCCACTCTTTCTTCCGTTCCTTTCAGTTCATTGTTCATTTTGTCACAAAAAGTAATCGGGAGCGGGAGGAGAAGATGAGGTGTTGGGATGAGGAAGCTGAGATTCGTGTGAACTGACGAGCTTCTCGTATCGAGCTTTGTAAGTGTCTCGTTCTCTCAACACGCGAGTCAGCTCGCACTGTAGTTGCTCCAGCTGAAACAATCCAAACAGAAAATTGTTTAGATTTATCTTGACATTGTGAAATCTGGATTCTTCAGGAAAAATGATTTGACTTGAAACGTTAGCTCTGTTTCAAAACCTAGAATGTTGTGTTGCTTTTAAAAAAAAGTTTATTAAAGTTTCTATTAGTGTCCTTTTTTAAATAAAAACAAGAAAGGTTTAGGGGTAGTTTAGGTTCTGTGTACTTTTTATGTACTTTTCAGAAACACACTGTAGTAAAATTAGTTAGTTTATTGTACTTTATTAAGTATATTTTAGTCCCCAGTAATTATAATATCGTACACATTCAAGAATACTACGACTAGTTACTTTGGAAAGCACACTTAAAATATACTTGAACCTGTGATTAAGTATCCTTTATAAAATGAACTTGGTGTATACCTATTTTTTTGAGGAGCTAGGACACAAAACCATTTAGCAACATCATACGTTTGGCAAAGTGCAGTTTTTATTAGAAGAAACCCATTTTAATCGTATCAATCTGAATAGTAAAAACATGTTTGTGGCAATGCATTGTGGGATTGCCGACTCTGTAATGCTGTCTTTGTGAAGGATGTCGGTTCATAGAGTTTGGATCAGAGTGTGTGTTTCAGTTCATGTGTGTAATACCTGTTGTGTGAGAACGTGTTTCTCAGATTCGAGTGCGTGTCGGTGCTGGAGACGTTTGTAACGGCAGGACTGAGCATAGCCTCGATTCTTCAGTGTCCGTCTCTTCTGTTTCAGACGGACCACCTCATCTTTGCTCACCCCACGCAAATGTCTGTTCAGCTCCCTCACCGACAGATTAACCAACTGCTCATCAGAGAAACGATCGTCCAAACCACACTGACAGAAAGAGAGAGAGTGAAAATCAAACTTATTTACACATCGAAACAGCACATGTAATGTCAAGATAGAGATGTAGTTACAGTCCTCCTGAAACTTCAGATGTCCAAATTCAGTGTTTTTCAGGAGATGTAAAAACTAAAAATGTAAACTTTTTAAATAATTAAATACTGTGTTTTCAAAGTTGACAAGCACTCTTTAAATATACTTTTTATTGGTTAGATATTTGCGAAACAAACATAAAGGGTGACTAATAATAATGAACAAAAAAAACAAAGTCATGAAATATGGAGATGCGAGGTTTCAGGAGGACAGCAGCAATGTGTTAGGGTACCGCTGATGTGTGTATTAACACTACAGAAAATCAAGAAGGTTCTTTTCTTTTTGTTTTTTGTTTTAAACATAAATCTCGCAAACGATTAAAACAACACAGAAATTTGCAGTTTTACAAAAAAATACGGTAAAAAAACGTCAAATGACACGAAATTACTGCAAATTTACAAGAACATAAACATGTAATTTATGTAAAAAATGTATGTACAATTATAATTTCATGTAAATAAAAAAACATTTGATGGTATTTTCTGGTGTCCTGGCTGCCAGAAAATGTCTTTTTTTTATGGGATTTTTGCTACAGTAAAATACAGTAAAAAATCTTTAAAATTACAGAAAAGACTGCAAATTTTCAAGAAATACATGAAAATAACTGAATGTAGAAAGTGTTTTTTTATGGTATTGGTGCCTTAGCTGCCAGAAAAGTTTTTGACAGTATTTTTTTACAGTGAGGGTAAAAGTATTTTTTATACATCATTTTGAAAATATATATAATATGAGATATTAAATGTAACTTTTATAATAACTTTTGTTTTTATAGAATGCTGATCAAATGTTCTTTATATTGGATAAAGGTTCTACAGGTTATAAAATGTAAAAAATAAGTTTTTGACTGAAAGGTTCTTTGGGGAACAATAGTTGCTCTACACTGACTTCTAACACCAGCTTCCTCAGAACACAAAGGTGTTTAGCAACAGTTTTGGGTTTGAAGGTGTATATTTAAACATTTGTCACGCTTCAGACTGTGTTCATGTGAATGTTTTTGACAGCACATGTAAAGTATCATAATCTGATTTACTGCAAGTGACAGTTATCAGGATTAGATCACAATAATAGCAGATATTATTATAATCTCATAGCGCTGCTCTACATTTTGAGACTCATCCAGCGCTCACGTCCAACTACATGCTTTACTTCAATATACCTCTTGCACAGCCCAAACTAAATCGGGGAAACATGATAGAAACTTAATTAAGATTGAAATTATGCAAATTAAAGTTTTACCCAGCAATTCAGAGACAATTCTATTGGACGTTGCAGTCCACCATCAGCATTTAAAATATATTGAAATTAGAATGCAGGTGGAGCTTTATTTCCTATTCTTCTGTAAAATACATGGGCATGTAAAAGTTGTGTTGATGTAATGTACCTGAGTGACTTGCAGATGATGATGAAGATGATGATGGTAATGGCCATGCATTGGATGATGTGGGTGATGAAGGCGGCTCTGTGGACTAAGGGCTTGTGGGTAGGGACCGGCCACTGTGTTGATGTTGGAATGAGATGGAGCGGTGGAGGAAACAACCAGTACAGGGCGATGACACATGTCAGACGGCTTATTAAGAATAACATCAGTACTGCTGTCACTGCCAGAGTCGCCCATGTGACTGCTGCTCGCGCTCTGAGATAACACCGGAAACTGAAAAGAGAAAGAGAGTGTATTAGAAGACCTCTTGGTTCAAGGGGAATATTAGTAGCAATGGTGTTATTTTACTGGAAAAAAAACAGTTATTTTTTTGGCAGCTGGGGCACCAGTAAAAGACAGTTTAAATACCGTAACATGTTTTTCTTTTACTGTATATTGACATTTTAACCATATTTATTACAGTTTTTTTTTATGTGGGTACTTAAGAACAGCACACTTTTTAGGACCCGTCATTCGGGTTAGAGTGTTTTTCAGGGTTGATACAGAAACTCATAACACTTCCAAATGAAAGCTTAGATCATACCTGTGAGGTCACCGCCGCTGCTGCGGAGTTCAGCAGAGCCTCCACTGCATCCTCACATCCCAGAAACCCTCCTCTCTCGCGGTCCCCTCGCTCCGGCACACCGCCCAGAGCTCCCAGCAGAGACGCGGCCCCTCCGGGCTCCCCCCCAAACTGTTGCTGCAGGGCGGCCAACCACAGCAGGTCTTCCAGAGAGGTGGGGTTCGAACACGGCCCGACGGACGGGCTCCCATCCGGGTTCCCATGAGGGCTGGAGCTCTGCCCCGACATGTATCCTGTGGATACAGACAGCGGGAAAGAGAGAGAGGAGGAAGAGGAGGAGGCGGACGGGAGTGGGTGTCCGTCGCTGAGCGTCGGCGATGGAGGAAGAGAGGTGTACGGGCTGGAGCTCAGACTGGAGTCGTGTGGAGGCCGAGGAACGTAGGGAGAACCGGTGGTCTCCTGATGGAGGTCTGTTTTGGGGTATAGGCAGGTCGAAGGAGGCGGGGGTGTGTCGGGCTTCCCTTCAAACTTCAGCAGGTCGAAATCGTTGAGATACTCCATGGCCAGAGGACTTGGGGGAAGAGAGGCCAGCGGAAGAGATGGAGATGACATTGTTGTGTCGATGGGAAATAAGGAAGCCGCTGTCCTCTTGTCCAGTTTAAGGCACACGGAAACAAGCTTCTGAAGCGGAATGTGCCAAAGTCCTTTAGGCCAGATTGAAACCCAGAACTCTGACTGGACAAATCCACCGTCTCTGTGTCTTTAAGTGAAACTCAAATGGTTCTTTGTGTTGAGAGTTTCTTCTTTTATCATCTGAAACTAAAAGTAAAAAAATATGGTAAGCAGACGGCAACCACGTCAAGGAAAAAATATTTTGTTTAGTTGGTGTATTTTTGAAAAAATTAATACAATAAACCAATTCAAATAATATTAGAATAGTAACATGTATTGCTTCTGAAGATATTTGCTCTAACATTTAAATTTCATTCAAATACTTTCACAAAATACTGCATTGGAACCTAGATTTTAACTTCACATTTGAAGAGATATTCTGTCATGATTTACTTAACCACAAGGCGTTTCAAACCTGTATAGACTCCTTTTTTCGTTTATCACAAAGAAAGATATTTGTAAGAATGTCAGCGACTGACATTTGTGAAGCACTATTGAATACCATAGTGTCAGTTGCTAATATTCTTCCAAATATCTTTCTTTGTCTTCATCAGAACAAAGAAATTGATACAGGTTTGGAACAACTTCAGGGTGAGTAAATCATGACAGAATTTTCATTTTTGGTCTCTTTAACATTCACACTATTGTATAAAAAGTGAGCACCTTAGCTGTCCACCCAAAACCTAGACATAATTAAAAAATTTTCAGAGAATAATTGGGACACCTGTACACACCCTGTCAGATCAGAATCATCAATAGTTTTACATTTACACATACTGGAGGCAAAAGTGACATCACTGTAAACCCAAATGCTGAAAATAATCAAACAGATAATGTAAATGTAATCAATAATATAAACTTAATTTTGTTAAAACGTTCTAGTTACTTAAATAATTAAAGTTTTTGTTATTAAGTATAAAGGTTTTGATTAACTTTTAATTAAAATGTAAAAAAATTGTCTGCTCCTTGTTCAATTTTCTTAATTTAAATATGTTAATTCAACACAATTGGTTGAGAAAGATTTCCAAATCCCAACATTTTTGGGAAACATTTTTGTCAGACTGCGTTAGGAGAGTTAACTTTGTAGTGTTTTTCAGTCAAATTAAAGATTTGTTAGTGTTTGATGTGCTATCCTGGATGTTTAGAAGAGTTTGACATATTATTCAGTTTTGTGGTTACCATTGTTCAGAAGGGTGGTGCATGTGCTTAAGGCGGGGGATGCTACATGTAACCTGTACCATGTGCTATGTCACCCGTGAGCGATGTCTGTGCTGATGCCAGTTCTGAGACCAGTGTTTTCTTGCTCATTTTGATTTTCATATGTCATGGTGTTTGATTTATGCTTATCAAGACTAAGAAATATGTAAAATAAAGAAACTGAAAAATGTAACCTAAAATACAACATTGTGTACTTATTTTTTAAGTTATGTCTACTTAATTTCATGAGAAGGGTGAATTTAATGTGTAAAGCTGGGCTGACACTAAGGGACTGGGAGACTACTTAAATTCCCATGGTGCTTACACTACATAACATGGTTTCTTGTCATTCTTCATCTTCTTGTTGTGGCAGCATGCACCCCACACAACGCAGACAAAGTGCACTAATAGCGAGACCTTGGTCGAGTAGCATATGTGACCAACAGTGAAATCACCTCCCGCATTGCACTAACTTCTAGTTTGATGGTGGATAGCAAAAGAGTTGTTGGTGCGTGAAACATTGACGTGCTATTAAAGGGTTTTCCATATTCAATTATACAGACTTGTTGCTTTAGGATACAGTAGAATAGCTTTATGTCTATTATACAAGTACCTTTAAACACGCTCTGAAATTTTAATGAATATATGCCGGTAGTTTTTAACTTGACGTAAACCTTCGGCGCTGTGATTGCCTGGATTAGTTCCACAGTGTCACACACAACAAGATCACTTGTCAATAATATCAAACCGGTTTGAAAATATCGTATAGTCTGGGATAGCTCGAGACAGGTCCGGATCATGTTGCCGACATGCTAATATGCGACCGAAATCAGCACCGATTCCATGGGTTTTTTCCGCAGACCTTCCCCGCCAAAAATCACGTAGTGTGAGCTTGCCATTGGTCACACTAACTTAGACTTATTCATACTTTAATTTAACATTAATTAAAATTTAAACCAAGAACCTCTAAAAAACAGATAATATCACAAATATCAACACAAAGCATTATTTTCAACCGTTCACAGTATAATCATTTCTATCTGTCTATTTACATTTACATTTAGTCATTTAGCAGACGCTTTTCTCCAAAGCGACTTAAAGAATGAGGGAACCAAAAGGAGCAATTGGAACAACATAAGGACAACAAAAAGCATAATTGCATTAAAAAACTGATGTCATATATATATATACCACAATATACAGAGCTAAGTTTTTTTTGAAAGAGTAGAAAAGAGATAGAAGTCAAAACTGATACTATAACATAACAGTGCATGTGTTGATAATGATGAATGTCGAAGAATATTTATATAACATTAAAACATCCAAGTACTTAATGAAATAATAAAAACATAAAACAATACTTCTTCAAACATCCTATATTAAGTAACTATACAGTTTTTGTAAAACATTATAAGCTTACAAACTGGGCAAATTCTGAATGTATATTTAGCAGGTAAAGCTGTTTTAAAGGATTCACAGAAAGGCCTAAATCCCATCCCATAATCTAACCTGCTCCTTATGAACTCACAAACATATTTCTACACATTTTAATGGCTACACATCAAACACTATTATAAAGTGTTGCTTACATATGAAACCAGAATTTGATAACTTTAGATGTACTTGTTATTGTACACCTCATGAGTTGTATGATATGACTTTAACAAAAATGAGACACAAACTAACTATATGAGTTATTGATTCGATACAAATAACCAATCAGTAATGCCATATACACATAAAGCTACAATTTAAAAAAGGATGAACATTTTAATTCCAGTATCAATAATGTCAACCCTGTTCATGTCAATAAACGTATGAAACGGATTGTAAAAGCATTGTTTGAGATATTCATTGAGAGAATGCTGGGCTTCTGTTGTTTTCTACTGCACATTTCACAATGTAACCAACAGGTGAAACAATGAGAATAACAGAGAAGATGAAAAACGACTGACATTACAGAGACACGTGAAACACACAGACGGACATGATGGAGATGAAGTTGATGTCTTACCTTGTGTTCAGTTCACACACATCCTGAGGTGTTGACTGACAGATTGATTCCAGCCAAATGTGACTATATCAGTGTGTGTGTGTCAGAGCATGTCTTTGGCGTGTGTGTGAGCGTGAGCCACTTTGGAACTGATTGTCACTAACAACGCACCCCCCTCCAACCTCTAAATCCCACTACATCCATCCGTCCATGTCTCTCTCTCTCTCTCTCTCTCTCTCTCTTTCTCTCTCTCTCTCTCTCTCTCTCTCTCTCTCTCTCTCTCTCTCTCTCTCTCTCTCTTCTCTCTCTCTCTCTCTCTCTCTCTCTCTCTCTCTCTCGACAAGTGACAGGATTTATTTTGAATTTATTAAACTATAAAATGAGCAGCACACTTCAATACATACACATTTTTTGTTGGATTTCAAAGCTCTGTAAAGGGCAAAGAGAAAAGCAGTCAACAGATACAAATATTTCAAGATGATAGACATTCATAACAAGAAGATGAAATAGATTTTTTCTCAAATGAACTTATGAACCACACATATGCTTACAAAAAAATGTCCAACAGATCTATTTTGGACATCATGGAGTTAACATGTCTGATCATAATGACATCAATAGCTTTCATCTGTCAGAGAGTCATGACATACTGCCACCTGCTGTACTGTGTGACACATTAGCATCAGGACACATTTATGAGTACATCATCTGATTCAGTAAATAAACAAGCCTTTTTCACCTAAGCATCTTTTTGAAAGATCTTCTAAACAGCTTTCTGTGTGGACATTATTTGGTTAACCAATCTACAATCATGCTGTATTTATCCGTTAAATACAACAATTCTGATATCACAGATTTGTGCTTTTAATGTGCAGCTCACCAGCTCATCATTTTCAGTATTTACTGGGTTTTGGAGAAACAACTCAATATTTATACTGTACACCTTACATTGACGTTTAAAGCAACGCTTTAGAACTTTTGTTCACAGTTCCCCATGTGGTTGATAAGCACAATTGTTTCAAGTATCATAAATAAATATTAAAGTCCCAGTGAAATAAAAAATGACACTTCTTGTTTTTCATGAAATATTGCAGCGTTTATGGTGAATATCTTATCAATGTGGTTCATTTTCTTTTAAAATTTCATGTACCCTCATAATCTGCAGTTTAAAATCTGAAAATGGACTTCCGCCCTGAAATGACGATCCATCTCAAATGATGTATGTTAGACGGCTTGGGCCGAGCATCTGTTAACTCCTCCCCTCCAACTAACAGTCTGCTGATTGAACCGGCGAATGCCGAAACGTTGTTTGGAAACCATGAGGCACTCTTCTGCATGTAGGGGATGGGCGGGGCTATGTGTATCGACCCAAATATTTTAGAGACTTTATTTTAAGGTCGAAAACTACAAAGTGTCGAAAACTACAAAGTAAGGTGTGAACATGAAGTACATTACCTAGTATTAAGAATAATTCAATGGCTCGACAAGTCTTTTGAATCCAGAGTCAGACTTTTGGCTTGTCCACACCGGGATGACAATCGCGCGAGTTTATCATTAACGTTTGATGCCTTGTGACTATAACAAAGGGCGCCAATGTGAGTGTGCACACCGACACGCAAAACGCCGGGCTTCCTTTTTTCTAAACGCCTCGGGATAATTTTTTATGTTCGACGCACCTCGTTAAAAACTGGCCAACCAATGAGAATTGGTTGGAACTGCTGTAATTACAGTAAAACACAACTTTGTGGCACTCAAGCAGAAAAAATGGTCATGCCGGGAGCAGATTGACGAAGTTGAAGAAAGTTGAATACTTCTGTGTGGTAATCGAATATCAGAAGCATAATAAAGAAGCAAGTTTTGCAGCGCCACCTTGTGCACCGGGTACTTCTGTTTTTCATTAAGCGCCATATATGTCAGGGAGTGAATTTGCACATTCACTCGGCTCATGTGTGTGAAAATCGCTTCGGTATGAACGTCGAAAAACGATTCTTATAAATGTGGCGATAAGCGCTTACTATTGTCCCGGTTAAGCAAGAGATGTGGAATGAATCATTTCTTTCCTTCTGCATTCTGCTGTGTGTGATTAAATCTCTGGATATGCCACATTTACACTTATTACAAATCATTCAATAACAATAATAATAAATAATCAAAATGATGAAAATCAAATGAAAATGAAATTTCTTTTTTTAAATTTCATTAGAGACACAAAATCTATACTGTAAAATAACTGTAATTGTACTGTTTTTGCAAAGGTTTTTAAAACATGGTACTGTGTTTACAGAGAAAATACAATAGTTAAAGAAAAATACTGCAATTTTTTTTAACAACATGAAGAACATGTCATTTTAAGTGAAAAAAAACTTGTTTTATGTTATTTACTGGCGCCTAGTTGCCAAAACATGTCATTTTCTAAATACAGTAAAAAACCCGGTCAAATTACTGAAAAAGACTGTAAATGAACAAGAAAACATGTAGTTTTACGTAAAAAACAAATTCTACAGTGTACCTCGCAACACATTAGGTTTCATTTTACAAAAGAATATGTAAATAATTCCTATTGTATTGTCTGTTACAATTAAAATAAGATTACAACGTAAAAAAACCTTTCTTTTACTTGAGTCACTGCAGAGAAGAACATTAAAAGTGGTTCCCAAGTTTCAATCCTGTGAAAGAGATAGAGAAACCTTTCTTGAATCTTTGAAGATCATGTAAATTGATGTCAAACTAATGTCATGTAGGAATCCTAATGCACAATCTGTTAATTATTGTGTGATGAAACATTGTTTTTGGCACTCGTGCGTTAAGCACATTGTTATTATGGATAGAGAGAGATTTATTTCAGGCAAAAAAGCCAAATTGGCACTTTTAAAGATCTTTAGAGACTAAACTTGTTAATCTGAGGGTCTAAGAATGTCTCGGCGTGGATCAATGCGGTAATGTTGTCCGATTAAATTAAATCTGATTTAGACGGTGAGAATAATACAGTCAGATGTGTCATCTTTCTGACACACACACACACACTGTTTCACTTCAGTTTGCCTCTACTTCAGTCGATTATTTTAAGTTCTTTTATATTTGTTATTTCCTTTGAGAGGACAGCAGAGAGAGACAAACAAAGTGACGAAAGAAAGAGAGAGAGAAAGAAAAAGAGAGAGAGGACAGCAATGATATGAAGTGTAACTCTTTGTGTCTTCTAAAGACGGTAAACAAAATTTCTGATTAAAAATAAAATTTACTTAAAAGTTTTAAACGTAACTGAGCGATTCCACCAGAATTCTATCGCGAAAATCTCTGTCCTGTGTAAATCAAACATGTCATTCACAACAAGAGAAACAATATCAATAGCAATTAATATTATGCCATTAAGACATAATATTTATCTTGTCCTCAAAGTTTCCCCCAACATGACCTCATCTCAGGTCACAGAACTCAGAGGTGTGAAGTTTAAACCGTGTGTCGAGGAGAGACGTGTAGCAGAAGTTCTTCTGTTGAATGACAGCTGTTTTAACAGACAGAAGCTCGGGGATGATGTATTTTAATACTAGCTTCAAAGTGAGCAACAAGCCCCCCAATCCCCCCCATCTGATCCTATACAGATACATATCCTAATCCACACTAACTCTGACACAAACTACAGATTAACCATCTCATCCAGCCACCCTGAATCCTAACCCCCCCTACCCAGACCCTTAAAGAACGCTCAGATGGTTTGAGTAACGTGTCAGTTATTTGACTCGTTTTTTTGGATAAGACACCCTGCGTATTGTCATCTGTGTTGCCTGGGAATTACATTGATGTTAGTAGCAATATTTGCAACCTGTTGTCATAAACTGCTTGAAAACAGATGGGAAGAAATGCATTATCCTGCAATAATTATGTGATGCTCATATGTATCTGCATTTATTTGCCGTACAGATCTATTAAAAGAAAAACTAAGCAACACAGATCAAGCTTATAGAAAGACAAGATATTTTTGCCTAGGTTTCTCAAAACAATTATTAAATATTAACTTTGCATAATACCAACCTTACGCTGATCATTTAACACAGATTGCTATTTTATAGTATGAAATAAATAAAAATATATAAAATTATTCATTGCTTTTCTGTATTAATGACAAAAAACACATCTTAATATTTGATGTCATCTTAATTGTGCAACACGTCCTACAACTGCACAATGACCCCTAGTAATGTAATACATTTACAGTTATAAAAAAGCTTATTTATGAATGTTTTATGTTTCAGATAGGTGACATGTGTTGTTCTTCATGTATGTGTGCTGTGCGTGTTGAACATGCAGCAGTGTCTGTGTGTGATTATTGGACTGCTCATTGGATTAAGAGACTGATTGTATCGCGGTAATCTTGTGTCAGATTAGCAGATATGACTGCTTTGGTTAACTGTCTGTAATGTAGACACACCTCCCCCCGTAAAATGATATTACTGCACAAAGGATTGAGGATAGACGTGATCACATTGGCACTTCACATACGTCAGTTGCGACATTAAACACCTCAGAATATTCTGCAGTCTCTCTTTTAAATTTCTCAGCGAAAGATTCTCGATCTCTTTGTAAAGTGTTTTTAAAAATGAAAGCTACCTGCTCAACGGTTGATTCTGTACTTGTTAGTCTGTTTCAGTCATGTTTTGAATTCTTATGTCCTGTTGTTTTGAGTATAATGACTCCATGTGTTGTGCCAGCAGCACGTATAATTACTTCTGTAACAGCAGTGACTTTGAGAACCAACAAAAATTCTGTCTCATTTCCAATATAGCCTTTCTTGCTAAAATTTTACTGTTGCTTCTCAATTGCTGTCTCATCCCTTCAATCTGGCTTCCGTAAGTATAGAAACAGCTACGGTTAAGGTCACAAAACATTTGTTAATTGCTTCTGTTTATCCATTTTGATTCTTCTCGATCTCTAATAGTTGTATTTTGATCACCCGCTTAGAGACTGTCTTTGGTGTCTCTGACTTTGCTCTAAACTGGTTTAAGTCTTATCTTTCACACCAAAAGCAATTTTTTGTGTTGGATAGTTGCAGATTTGAGGTTGGTGTGGTTCAATCAGGGCCCGCCCAAGCCTTTATGGGGCCCTAAGCAGAATTTTATTTGGGGGTCCCCCTGTGCCCCCAATAAAATCGACTATTGTCAATGTTTGATTATTTGCACGCACACTTTATATCTAATAATTCTATTAGTTGTAGTTGTATTTGGGATGTAGGAACATCATACACACAAAACACATGAACCTTGCATTACAAGTGTATTGTGATTTTCAACATTTGATAATTTCATAACTTCGAATTTTAGAAGATCTTTGATGCTAACTAAATATTCGATCTTCATGGTCGTAATACAGTTATAGGAACAACCAGACAACTGTATAACAATATACATTTTACGATAGATTTCAATTTGATTCTTTCTTACATGCAGGGGTATGTAATTCTTGAGTATTTTACTCAAGGACATTTATAAAGTATCTTTATCAGACTGTTTTTTTGGGGAGGGGAATTTTAATTCACTTCATTAAGAAACATATATAGTTTACTCAACTACATTTCATTTTTTACCTTGAATACTAAAGTATTTAAAAAATCTACTATCTTCCTTTTACTCAAGTAAAATAGGAAATAACTCGAGTAAAAGTAAAAAAAGTATTTAATGTGAAAATTGCCATGTATTTTTCAACTTATGGATTAAAAAGTATGATATATGTCAAGCTTTTTAATGCATGGAAGTGAAATATTTCCAACTAGTAAAATAAGTAAAGATACTTGATCCCCGAGAGTATAAATACTTAAGTACTTTACTTGCGTTTTAGTTATTTAATTGCAATATTTGTTTCCATGCCATTACTAATAGTTAAAAGGCAAATTCTCACCAATGAAGAAAAAAGAAGGTAATGGTTACACAGAATGGTAAAAGACATTCACGTCCCGCTCTGTTTGGTTATGTTGTCTGCTGGTGACAGTGTCTGGGTTTGACTCTGAAACCCTCAAAGCAAGCACACAAACATAGGAATAATGTCTAATCTGGATAGAGCAGAAGAGAATATCGGTGGCAGACAGTAAGATGGTGGAAACCAGAGGGTTAGAGGAATGAAATGAGAGGAGGGATGAGAGGATTAAGACGGTAAATATGTAATCTTAGCCCAGCGTCTGAAAAATGACACTAAATCTGTTAAACTCACCCACCCGCTGCTTCTCCTCTCATCCAAAGCTGACACTTCTGTTACTCTATTATTTTGATGTCTCCCCGTATATCACAAAATGAGCAAAAGAGAGAATAACAACGTTTAAAGGAAGTTTTTGTTCAAACATATGTTCACATATTACACTATTTTGATTTTTATTTAATTTCATTTTAGGTTTAACTATAGAGTGTAATTTTACTTCTGCTTTTAGTATACATTACTTTCTGTAAGTGTAAACTGCTTTTCAGAAACACACTTACAGTAAAACTCTTTAAAAAGGGGTACACTGTCAGAAGATAAAGTGCAAAACTATACCTTAACCTAGACATTTAGTTGCACAAACAAGTAACAGAAAAAAGGAAGGTGAAATTGAGTGGTTATAGATACAAACTAATCCTTTTTTGGAAACGCACCTCTCAGAACTAAATTATATACTGTATACAGATGCCAATAATAAGTTTTAAGATGCCAACCCTTAACCAATCTGTTGAAATCCTTCACAACCTTCAAGGACCAACCTACCACGATGAATTCTTCACAGTAAATGACAGCCGTCAAAATCACCAGCTGAAGAGCCCTTGATATCCACCAGAGGTCACTCTTCACTCGTCCATTGAACTACATTTCCCTGCCCAGAATCATCTGTGTCTCATTTCTTATGCAGTTGGTCTTCAAAGCAACAACATAAACAAACGTTACAGCGCATGCGCGCTTTGTGGCCCAAACTTAACTTCCGCTACACACTTGCAAAGAATAGAGTCCATGCAGTAGATCATTTCTTAAATCAGACAAAAGAAATAAGAAATAAATGATATTAGTTAACAAGTCAAAAGTTTATCTAGATAGTTTTATTTTGGGTTTCCAGTAGAAGAACCGTTGGCAAACATAAATGCCACAGTTACACAACCCATTCAAATAAAAGTTTTTTAATCAAATTAATATAGGCTACTATACAATTCAACAAACTGTCTATTTAATACAATTATAATAAAATGTTTTTTGAAATAAGATTATTATATAAATTGGTTAAAATATGAATACTTTTATTATTAGCCACAGGGCAGACAAACAAACACATGCCGGTAGTTAACTTCAGGAAACCATATAGTATGCCCCTGGGTTTCTTGTGTTCCTGGTCAATCATTCTTCCTGTTTGCTTTGGTTCTGTGACTCTTGTTTTTTTTTCTTCTTGAAACTTAACAGTTCTGCTCTTTGGTCCGTTGCTCCTGACTCAGAAAACTACATGAGCAACAAATTGTAAATTAACCAACCTGGTGTGCAAGTCTATTCACTGTATGTGGAAATTTGTATAATTGCCGCTATTTGTGTGCAGTGCCTATCTTAGATGTCTCGGGGCACTAAGCAAATAATTAAAATCACTGTAAACTGTAAAATTTTTAAATATGAATCAATTGACACATTAACAATGACAGACACTGAATTTGTCAATCTGAACTGGGGAATTGTTTTGTAAGTATTCGTTTATTGCATGATTTGGTAAAACTAAAAAAGATTGAAAAAAAGACATGCCTTTTTGTTCATTTGCTTCGCAAGTTTGCAAGTCTGGTTTACAAAAATGTTTTTGATTCTGTCCTCAAGGGGGCCCTCTAGTGGTGCAGGGGCCCTACGCAAAAGCTACGTTTGTATGCATGTTAAAAATTCATTCTATGTCATTCCAAACCTGTAGGACTTTCTTTTGCAGATTACACTTTGACTTCCATTGAAGGAATTGGCTTATGTGTATGCGGCTGAGAAATTGTTATTGTTCATAGCATCTCAACCATGTCCCATTTACCTGAGGAGAGGGGCGGAGCTTCAGGTGAATGATTCACATCTATTAAGCCGACTTCAAGAACACACTGAGCTGGAAAGAGACAGAGTATTGAGCATTCAGGTAGGTTTTCATGAGTAATTTTGTTCTGTTTACTTAAACATACTTGCATGGATTAATAAAGTGTGTATGTCTTATGCGGTGTTGTGTAGGACACATGTGAGAGGCATTTAACTATGCAATGCAAATGAATGTTCTAGAGTCATGACAGATCATAGAAATCATCTCTGAAGGTCTTTTTATCTGCACACACAGGTAGGAACGGAGCCTTCTCTCCATCATTCTGTTAGGCTTTGGCCAGGAGTTATGTTTGTGTTGAGGATTCCAGTAGCCTGACGTCTCCTTCAGTCATAAAGCTTACAGAACAAAGGGTAAGAAGGCCAGCTAATCATTTCCTCATGAGATGAACACCTGCCGCTATTAAACTCACTGCTGATGAAAAGAGAAAATACAGCTGCCATGCCTTTTGAATGGAGGTTATTTGTGGTTATACACTTCAAAAATAAAGCTGGGTAGTTTTTAACCCATGGTTGGGTCAGTTATGGACAACACCAAGAGAGGACTAAAGCCAATATGTGGTGTTGTTTCAACTGAATTCAAAATGGGTATTCTAATTTTTATTAAATATTACATTACGTTTGGTGTTACTATTAGAGTATGTATACTCTTACGGTTTTAAGCAAAAAAAAGTTTGCCTTATGTAGTTATTAGCTAATAGTATACTTGTAAGTGTACTAAACTGGGCCACTTTAAGTTGAGCAAACTTTGAGCACACTAGCTTACAACTACATTTGGCTTCAAAATAACATAAACTGAGAAGCATATATAACAATGATTGAACGTTTTTTTTTAAATACGAAAAGCGCAACTTTGAATAACCATGGGTTGGTTCATTTTTTTTCACTTTGGTCCAGAAATGGGTATTTAGATTAGAGGATAGTAAATCGATTCGAAAATCGGTTTGATGTGTTAAAGCCCCAGTGAAATCAAAATGAATGTTTTTTTATTTTATTAAAAATAAGTTAGCTTTAAGTCAATAAACTTATATGATCCTACTCGCTGACAAAATTCCCATTTTGCAGATATAAACGTTCAAAACTGTGCGCTCAATTAAATCTCGAAATTCCGTGACATCACGCTAAACTTCATCTTCTCGTCAAAGTTCTTGTTCAATTAAATCCACTCTAGAATCTAAAGACCCGCCCCCTTCACTACGAGATCTGTGGAAGCGACGCCTTATATCAGCCACTTATTCGCACATTTGTCCTACATGAGGAATGACGCATAACACACTAGATGGCAGACGATTCAGACAGTGTAAACATTTACATTAAAGTCTGAATTTCACGTTAGTGTCACGTGAGCAGTTGCATCATGTGATCTGTCCCCCGGTTGAGAGACACGACAGCACAGAGCCGAACATATTTGTCGTGCAAATACTTTGAGAAAACAAAACGTATCTTACGTATCAAGGCTCTATGTAAGAGATCAGACATTGCAGCCTTGATGAGTAAAGATCTTTGCATATACAGTCGAAAATTTTCGTATGTGGCGCTCGTTTGAAGGGTGTCTCTGAATGGTCAAATCGCCCCTCAAAATGTTTGTCATGGATGCGAAAAACACAGAGAATCGAACCCGGTCCGAATAATGATGCGCATAACAAGGCGTTTCACTAGGACTTTAAGGTTTAGGTTCAAAACATGTCAGTTTTGTGACAATATGCAAAATCATTCTGCAAACGGTGTACCAAACTTAACATAATGACTTTACTCTCCAAGTCATTTCAATGTATTATTTATTATTGTTTGCTGTAACTTATAAAAGCGTTGAAATTGCTTCACTGCTGATGAGTATAGTTGAGTATTCCGATCATAAGAATTCTTTGATTTTTTTATTTGTTTGATAGTTGTCAATGTTGGGTCTGGAAAGCAAAAGTGATCAGAGTAATGTGTGAGATGTTTTTAATGCTCTGTGTTCATGTCCTGCTGCTGTCAGATCAATGGATGCCCAACTGAAGAAAATCCAGCAGATGCTGGAGAAACAGTGTCTGCTCAACAAAGAACTCCAGAATCAGAACCAGGACCTGCGTAAGACCACAATATTCCTGAACATAAAACAAACTGAAAATCTATCTCCCAGTACTTTACTGGTCTTGTATTTTGTGTTTTAGCCTCATTCACAACAATATGAGAAAATGGAGCAAAATTTCTAAAATAACTGATAACATTTTATGTGGCCTATTAATGAAAAAAAGTCTAGCTCACAACAGTAAAAACTGACTTTATGTTACATAAAAACAAATTGATGGAGAAAATTGAACTACTTTTACTAAAGTGTCTTTGTAGATTTTCCCAGAAGAGTTTTTTCTGAAATATTGATTCTGATTGGTCAGCTGCGACATCTCAAGTTCATTTATTCTCTGGATATGCAGTCATCTTTGACCACACCTTACATTCATCACTCCACTTTTTTTACAGAGCTATATTTCAATCAATATTTCAATTTGTGTTAGTTTATTGACTCGCTGATGTTAAATGATTCACTCATTGAGGGATTTTGTCCTTTCTTTATTCGAGGTGATATATGGAGCTGTTTTCATTACAGAGAGACAGCTTCAGCAGAAAGAGATTCATTTACAAGAGCTGCAGGAACGATTGAATGACTTTGGTAAGATGAGCATGCTTCATCTTTTTTATTACATGATTTTTTCAAAAAGTAGTTTTTTTGCATTGTGTTTTTCTCATTGT
The DNA here is from genome assembly GCA_008369825.1 of Triplophysa tibetana. NCBI lineage: Eukaryota > Metazoa > Chordata > Actinopteri > Cypriniformes > Nemacheilidae > Triplophysa > Triplophysa tibetana. The sequence goes on along the minus strand of CM017910.1, from coordinate 21,473,479 downwards.
CAGTCAATGCGAAATTACAAATTTTCTTCGTTTTCCTGTAAACAAGCTTGTTGTACTATAACAACAGACGGTAGCTTTAACTGCTCTATGCAAACATTTATTGAATACAAAGCTTTTTATGACAGAAAGCTTTAAAGTAGACAACTCATTCTGAATGTCGGTAACTGTCTGATGTCAGTAAGACGAGGAACACGTGATGGGTGATGTCTGTTCTGTGTGTATGAGCTCAATCCACCTGGTCGCTTGAGGTAATAAGAGCTGATAAGAATTGCGTAAGTGAGATACTATTATTCCTGAACAGCAGATGAACTACTGGTCAAATAAGTAAGTTACTTACTTATATTTCTGTAAGTAAGTAAAAAAAAAGTTTTTCTGTGTAGCTCAGCTTGAGGGGTTTTTCTCTTCTGATCAAACAGAAAACACAGAACAAACATTAGGATGCAATGAGTCACGTCAGGTTCTCTTTCTTTCTTCCTTCAGAAGTTACTTTATAGTCAGTTAAACAACAACTACAGGCATTGTGCCCTTGAGTTAAGTGATAGGCGTCCTGTAATGATCTCCTTCATTGCTCGTTGGATTCACATGTCTGACGTCAGAACATAAGGAAGAATATTAATAGTTCATTTTTATAACTCTACGAGGTTAAAAATGTCTGTAGATATGAGAGTATTACTGGCAGCATGCCAGTATCTTATTGTAGATTTACATGTATGGAATTCACTGGAAACTGTTTGTTCAGTATAAAGTCTTTAACTTTACAGAAAAAATCTACAGAAAAATGTTGGCGATGTTTCTGGTTCCCTGAAAGCTTTGCGTATGGCTGTTTTTTACGTTTTTTTTTTCTTGCAAAGTGAAAATGTTAAATGTTCATTTATCTTCGAACAAACTGTTGCGAATAAATTACAGTAGATCAATCTACAGCAAGTGACTGACAACTAGTTGCAGAACTACAGCAAAAGTTCTCACAGTGTACTGTTTGTTTTTTATAGTGCATTGAAATGCAAAAAATGACAGAAATAAATGTTTGAATAACATAACATAAAGTGTGTGATGTGAAACACCACAATGCATAATAAATAATATCGATAAAAGGAAAATACGTGGGCCATTTTTTTTTCAGTGGGTCCATCACCAGCCAACAGTAATGAAATACATGAAGTCAGAAAGAGTCGAGCGGCCGTCGTGGCCCCGGAGCCTGTAGCAGAAGACCTGGAAATCCCTTCCAGCAGAGTCCAAAAATCTGCAAGGTTACTTGTAACTCTCATTATTCTAAAAAGTGTAGAAACAACAGGAGAAAGTGTTGATCACTCTTAAAAGAACTTAACACAGACAGTTGAATTCTGTTAATGAGCTGTTCTCTTTCACAGCGAGAGCACTCAGATCATCAAAGCCATCTCTAAGAATGATTTTCTCAGGCGTCTGGATGAGGAACAGATCAACATGATGGTGGAGCTCATGACGGTTCTGGACTGCGCTCCAGGCGATAAAGTCATCACAGAAGGCACAGAGGGAGACAGCATGTACATTGTCGCTGGTGTGTACGCATGTGTAAGAGTCATTAGGGAAAGTGTGAGTTTGTGCATTTAAAAATGTAGCGAGGGTCTTGAATAGAGGGTCTTTTATTTTATAACAATTGATTTCTTTAAAGTGCTTTTGAAGAAAGAAGGCAAACTGCATTACATTCAGTTAAATGATCTTTCGATCAAGGGTCCTTAGCCTAAAAAGGTGAAAGACTTCTATATAACATTGTGTGAATTTCTTCGTGGTGAATTTGAATTTCATGTTAATTTCAGATGGTGAGCTGAGAGTAATGCAGGCTGGTATTGACCTCCGAACTTTGACCTCTGGTGATGTGTTTGGGGAGCTGGCCATCCTATACAACTGTAAACGCACAGCATCTGTCCAAGGTCAGTGAACCAATGAGAGTCTCTGCTGTGTGTGATGTCGATCGCCCTCTGCTGGTGTAGTGAGGAAGTGTTTTATGTTTTCTCTCAGCTGTCACTGCTGTCAAGTTGTGGTGTATTGAGAGACAAACATACAGAAGCATTATGACCAGCAAATCCAAGAAGAAACGAGAACAGCTCATGGGATTCCTAAAGAAGTAAGACAAGTTTTTTGTGTGTTTATAATAAATGTAGGAAAAGTCAATATTCCATGTAATAGGCCGACGTAACAGCATCACATTCTGTGTATTAGGTCATACATCACTTTGTATCGCTTCAGCACATTTGTACACCGACTCAATCGTGTGTAGGCTATCGTGGTGTATTGATGATGTTTAAATGAACTTGTTTCCGTCAGAGCTCAAACTTTAAAAGCGCTGAACAATGTGCAGCTGTCTAAGATCATCGACTGTATGGAAGAGGTCAGTGTCAGTGTAACGTAAAAAGAAAACAAGAAGTGAACCATAACAGATGTGCTTGAAAGGATGCAGGACTCATTACTTCTGATGTTTGTTTTTTTCCCTTGAAGGTGAAGTTTCAGAATAATGAAGTCATTGTCCGGGAAGGAACAGAGGGCAATTCTTTTTATATCATTCTTAAAGGAGAGGTATTAGAAGCATCCACCTGTGCTTATCTGACATCATCATCGAGATGATCAGTAGCCATGCATTTCTGAAGCATTTACTGCTGTTGATCTTCAAATACATTGATGTAAGACACCAGAAACACATTTAAACACTTGTAATGGCTTTATTTTCCGTCAGGTATTAGTAACGAAGAAAGTGAACGGACAGCAGAAAAGCATCCGTAAGATGGTTGAGGGGGAACACTTTGGAGAACTGGCTCTTATACGGTAACCATGGTCAAGATTACTTAATGACAACATGTGACGAGGGTCATGCATTAAAAATATAACATCCACTGAGCAAAAGAAGTCAAAGAGTTACACAATTTTCGTTTTGATTTGGTAATGTGTGTAATCCAGAGAGATCCTCAGGACAGCAACATGCACAGCTGTGGGAACCGTCACCTGCTTTTCCATTGATAAAGAGTGAGTATGAGTGCTGACAATAAAGTTTTACACACAAGACAAACATTTCTGTCAAATTGACCAAGATAAGCTGTCCTTATTTCTTCACAGGGTGTTTGAGGAGACCATTCCTTTTGAGAGTCTGGAACTCCATGATGAGTAAGACACATCTGAACAACAAACACAGAAGAATCAAAACAAAGATCACACAATAGTCACACATGGTCACTGAATAACAATCACAAAATATTCAGAGTAATCACAGGGGACAAGAGTCACAAATTCACTGAATAACACAAAAAACGTTAAGAACAATTACAAAATATTCACACTGTGTTCTGTTCTGGTTCTGGTTCTTGTTCTTGTTCTTGTTCTTGTTCTTGTTCTTGTTCCTGTTCTGTTCTGTTCTGTTCTGTTCTGTTCTGGTTCTGTTCTTGTTCTTGTTCTTGTTCTTGTTCTTGTTCTTGTTCCTGTTCTGTTCTGTTCTGTTCTGTTCTGGTTCTGTTCTTGTTCTTGTTCTTGTTCTTGTTCCTGTTCCTGTTCCTGTTCTGTTCTTTTTCTGGTTCTGGTTCTGGTTCTGGTTCTGGTTCTGGTTCTGCTCTGCTCTGCTCTGCTCTGCCTGTTCTTGTTCTTGTTCTTGTTCTGGTTCTGGTTCTGGTTCTGTTCTTGTTCTTGTTCCTGTTCTGTTCTGTTCTGTTCTGTTCTGTTCTGTTCTGGTTCTGGTCTGCTCTGCTCTGCCTGTTCTTGTTCTGTTCTTGTTCTGTTCTTGTTCTGTTCTTGTTCTGTTCTGTTCTTGTTCTGTTCTGTTCTGTTCTGTTCTGTTCTGTTCTTGTTCCTGTTCTGTTCTGTTATGGTTCTGGTCTGCTCTGCTCTGCCTGTTCTTGTTCTGTTCTTGTTCTGTTCTTGTTCTGTTCTTGTTCTGTTCTGTTCTGTTCTGTTCTGTTCTGTTCTGGTTCTGTTCTTGTTCTTGTTCTTGTTCTTGTTCTGTTCCTGTTCCTGTTCTGTTCTTTTTCTGGTTCTGGTTCTGCTCTGCTCTGCTCTGCTCTGCCTGTTCTTGTTCTTGTTCTGGTTCTGGTTCTGGTTCTGTTCTTGTTCTTGTCTTGTTCTTGTTCTTGTTCCTGTTCTGTTCTGTTCTGTTCTGGTTCTGGTCTGCTCTGCTCTGCCTGTTCTTGTTCTGTTCTTGTTCTGTTCTTGTTCTGTTCTTGTTCTGTTCTTGTTCTGTTCTGTTCTTGTTCTTGTTCTGTTCTGTTCTGTTCTGTTCTTGTTCCTGTTCTGTTCTGTTATGGTTCTGGTCTGCTCTGCTCTGCCTGTTCTTGTTCTGTTCTTGTTCTGTTCTTGTTCTTGTTCTGTTCTTGTTCTGTTCTGTTCTTGTTCTGTTCTGTTCTGTTCTGTTCTTGTTCTTTTCTGTTCTGTTCTTGTTCTTGTTCTTGTTCTTGTTCTTGTTCTGTTCTTGTTCTTGTTCTGTTCTGTTCTGTTCTTGTTCTTTTCTGTTCTTGTTCTTGTTCTTGTTCTTGTTCTTGTTCTGTTCTGTTCTTGTTCTTGTTCTTGTTCTTGTTCTTGTTCTTGTTCTTGTTCTTGTTCTGTTCTGTTCTCTCTGTTCTGTTCTGTCTGTTCGTTTCTTGTTCTTGTTCTTGTTCTGTTCTTGTTCTTGTTCTGGTTCTGGTTCTGTACTTGTTCTTTTTCTTTTTCTTTTTCTTTTTCTTTTCTTTTTCTTTTTCTTTTTCTTTTTCTTTTTCTTTTCCTTTTTCTTTTTCTTTTCCTTTTTCTTGCTCTTGTTCTTGTTCTGTACTGTTCTCTCTATTCTGTTCTGTCTGTTCGTTTCTTGTTCTGTTCTTGTTCTTGTTCTGTTCTGTTCTGTTCTTGTTGGGTTCTTGTTCTTGTTCTGTTCTTGTTCTTGTTCTTGTTCTTGTTCTTGTTCTTGTTCTTGTTCTTGTTCTTGTTCTTGTTCTTGTTCTGTGCTACCTGCTCTTGTTCATACTGACTCCATATATTCGGAGGGAGTTTTGCCCTAAAACGGAACTATGCAACCCAACCTAAACAGTATGCTATTATATACTGACAGAATTATATTCACAGAGTAAAAAAATCACAAATGAATCACAAAAAAATCATGAAATAAGCGCAGAATATTCACAGTGTATTTGCAGGGTAAGCACAGGCCCATCATTGATCTGTCTTTACTGTTGTTGTAGTTGAAATGAGAGTTCATTAAAGTAGTTGTGATGAGGTTCAGGTGCTGTTAGTTCTGCTGTGATTCTCTTCGGCTGGGCTAACACAGAGGTTGCCCGGTAATAAGTGGAGGGTTCAATTGGTCATCAGACTATCCCTCCTCCTCCTTCACCCTCAGGAGGAAAAACAAATGGTCCACATGTAGATTGGCTTCTTAGACCATCTGTGTGTAGTACTTCAAAATATCCTTGAGGTCTATGAGGATGAATCTGACCTCATCACAACATTCCAACCGTTCATGAACTAGATGGACATCCAAATGAACACTATGTTCTCAAAATGGCCTTTTTATTGCTTAATTAAGTTTCAGATTATCTAGCAGTCATATGAAACACTCATGTCGGGTTAGATTCGTATCGAGACAATAACAGAGAAGTGTGGGAATAATAAACACATTTCATCAGCCATGAAATAAACATGTAACATTATTACAACAGAACAGATGTTGCACATCTTCTTTCTTGTAGGCCAGATCTAATTGAGGATGTTGAAAAGACAGAGAAAGTGGGGTAAGATACTGTATATGTTTTACTTTACTAAATACATTTGCAAGTTTTACATGGAATCATTTCATATTTTATACCATAATGTTACAAGTAAAGCTCTTAAATCTGATGTTATTTCATTTCTGATTCTCATAAGCAGGACTTCTTTAGTGTGTCTGGTTCTGTAGCTAAATATAGTCTTTAAGTCATGGTTCATTTCTAAATGAATGATATATAGTGTATGCTGTCTCCCTCAGGCTGAAGACATCTCTGAAGCTGAAAGATGTGATTCCTGTGCTGTATCAGGAGGGCAGCTATCAAGGAGAACCCGTCACGCTCGGAGTCGGAGGCTTCGGAAGAGTCGAGCTGGTATGACGCAAGAGAACACAGACATAACTGATCTTATTTTTGAGGGATTTGTTTCCTGTTTAGACACCAGAATTGAGTTCATCTGATTTAATCTCATGGATGTGGATCATGTGCCATAGGTAACAACCCTGCAGCACAGAAAGTACTTTGCCATGAAGAAAGTCAGTAAAAAGCACATCGTTGCAAAGAAGCAGGAATCGCATATTCTCCTGGAACGAAGAATTCTTCAGGCAATCCAATGTGAATTTATCGTCAGGTTAGTTTTTGGATCCGGGCTGCTGGCATGCGTCTGTTAAAGCGCTGATATTAAAAGTGATCTTCTGCTCAGACTATATGCTGGCTTCAAAGACTCACGATACATCTACATGATCATGGAGTTCTGCTCGGGTGGAGAAATCTGGACCAAGTTGAAGGAAGCGTAAGATATTTACCGGTTGACTATTCTATTCCCTGTGGTATAAAGCGTTAACAAAATTCTGATGTATAAAACCAATATCGCACTCCGTATTTGTGTTTGAATTTTTTCAAGTGTGTTTTGTGGCGTGTTGTCGCAGGGGTCGATTTGAAGAGAACATAGCGGTGTTTGTGACAGCGTGTGTGGTTGAAGCCTATGCACACCTTCATAAGAAAGGGATCCTGTACCGAGACCTGAAACCAGAAAACCTCATGATGGACTCCAAGGGATATGTCAAATTGGTAAAAAAATGCATTATAAGGTTAATTTGGTTACTTAAGTACCGTCAAAATCAAATATTGACCTAAAAATTATTGGAAAAACTTAAATTCAATGAAAAATCGGGATGTTGCTATAAATAAAAAATAAATAAAAAAATAATTAATCCTATATAACAACTTGAAAAATAAATAAATCCATTTCAAAATGACGAAAAGATACACCGAAATTGCATAAACTTTAACTAAACTAACTTAAAAACTAAAGATCTTAAAATGAAAGCTAAATTTAAATATTCATAAAACTAAGTAAATCTAAAATCAAGACTGTAATAACTATGTATATATATATATATCATATAAACTATTCCAAAAAAATGTCATCATAAATGTTTGTGATAATAATTCCAGTTCAGTCCAGGAGTGACCTAAAGTCACCCAACAGCTATGAGAAAGACTGACAGCATGACAAGACAAATGAAAACTGTGAGAAAAATAAAGATTATCACAAAAAAAAATACTTTTGAAACTTTCCTAAATACAGGGGGTGTGAAAAAATAAAGAACATCTTTTCTGGTATTTTCACCAGTTTCTCCAGTTTTCATTTTCTGAAAAAAATACATATTTCAATTTTTTAATTTGATTATAATTAAATATTCTTAGTATTATAAATATATATGTGCTGTATATGTTTAGTCTGATATCTAAGCATCATATAAATTCAATAACATGGATAAGTATGATGTAGATGTTTGCATCTCTGACCTGTCTCTCTTTCCTTTTGTGCTCTTTTACTTTCAGGTTGATTTTGGCTTTGCAAAAGAGCTCTCTCGAGGTGAAAAGACGTATTCGTTTTGTGGTACTCCAGAGTACATGTCTCCAGAGATCATTCAGAATCAGGGTCATGACTTCGCTGCTGACTTCTGGTCACTTGGTGTTCTGGTCTATGAGCTTCTTGTGGGAAGGTAGCCTATATGAACTCACACCGTGGAAATTGCACTTAAAGGCACAAACTACTACAGTGTCATATATTTTGTTCACTTGTGCACTTACATGATCCCAAAATGCTTTCAACACTGTTTGAATCAAAGAAATAAGCAATTTTAGCCAATGAACATCTTTCCTCAATGCTTCATGCCATCACCTGTCAGAAGCATTATGTCGGGTTATCCACCATTTCACGCTCAATTCTTTTTATCATGTTTGTTTTGAATTCAGTATGAGCTTTTATGTTAAATATATCTGAGATATCTAAAGCTGGTCTACGACTACAGGAGTTTTCAAATCTGAGGTGATTTAAGCTCTTGGTTTTTTTAGAGACTACTTGTATCCACACTTCTATAATCCTCGAATTTTTTTCTCAAATTGTCGGGACGGAAGAATGGAAGCAAAATCAGGCTGAAAATCCTGTAGTCTGAGTCCGGTTTAAGACTGGCAATACGTGTTTTACTGTTCACTAATTATTAAAAATAATGTTTTTTTATTTGCGTTCCAGTCCCCCGTTCTCCAGTTCAGAACCACAGAAGATCTATGCTAAGATTTTGGATGGTGTGATGAATTTTCCTCCATATCTGGAAGAAGGTGCCAAATCTCTCATCAGTAAACTGTGCAGGTAATTCTCTTTCCAATTCTGACACAAACATTGTTTGGTTTTTTAGACAAATCAACACTTCTGTCTAATAAATGTTGTAGTTTTTCATTTGCTAACTTTCATCGGTGAACACTGAAGTCACGTTTTCCATAACTCTTCACAGTCAGCTCAACAGAAGACCAAACTGTCTTTACAAAGAACTCATTGAAAAATGGCATCTTCCAAAATCCATAAACACTTTTGTCAATTATTTTTTTTAGCACATTTATCAAATGCTCACATTCAATAATGCAACTATTTGACACAATGCTAGATTTAGAGAGGCGTTAAACAATATCAAGCATTAACATTTTTAAAGACACATGAAAGTCGCCAATAATTCATCTTATCTGCACAAATTTTAGATTTGAAATTATAATTATAATTTAAAAAAAATATGTGAAGGTCTATGTCTATTTTTGTCTCATTTAGGGACCTCCCTAATGACCAACAGAGGTGTAAAGAGAATCTGAAAACCAATCTTGAGTAAATGTTCATACCTTGCAGTGAAAATGACTCCATTACAAGTCACAAATTACAAAACGACTTGAGTGAAGTCTTACTGTGCGTTCACACCGCCAGCGACTCTGTCACTAGATGTCGCTAATCTCTTGCTACAAGGTCGTTACAAGGCGTTTCTGGCTTTGGTTGCTCTAGAAACATTTATAAACCAACTCTGCAGTAACTGACGAGAGACGGATGACATGAGCTCCGATGCGTCCACTCCTATTGGTAGTCGTGAATGACGGTTGTCGCTGAGTCTGGCATGCGGTGTGAACGCACAGTTAGAGTATCTGATTTTAATTTAGGCTCTAAGCACCACTTGGCAGTGAAAAACACGAAAAATTGATTTGTGAGATGTGCAATCACATCAAACTGAACCCCTCAGAATTGCAAAAATCAAGGTCGACACCATACCCTACGTCTATTACAAACACCCAGGTCTCAGTTAAGCTCAAGTGCTCACAATGAAACCAATTTCCTTCAAAAAGGTGCTCTTTAGTAAGATGAATAAATGAACTGATGTCAAAAGTCGAAGCTTTTTGGACTGGACATGCTGGTTTTGGCCTCATCGCTACTGCAGTCGTGTCCTCTTCCCACATAAAACAACAGTGATGTCAACTACCTGATAATGCACCCGTATTCACATAAACAAGCCATGTTGACCAGTTTCAGTAAGTAAGGGCAAAGTGCACAAGATATAGTAGCTTCAATGCCCTGTCAATGGCCTTAGTCACTCCATCTTTATATTGGAGTAAAGAGTACATATACTTATTCAGAAATGTAGTCAAGTAGAGAGTAAAAGTTGCTAATGTCTTTAATACTCAGTACAACTACAAAGTAGTTAAGTACAGTAACTATAACATTTACTCCAATACTTTACACCACTGGTTAGCAATTGAAAAAACTGATTTGTTTTATAGGTAACACTTTACATTAAGGTTATCTTTATAAAGCATTTATAAATGTGTTCATTAATGATGAATAAGTCATTTACAAATGCATTATAAAGCAGTTATAACTGCGTAAATTAAAATGGATTCCAACGAAATACCTGACAAATAGAAACTTTAATAAATAATAAATTTGTATTAATTTGAAAAAATTGGCTGTCAGACTGGAGAATGTAGGGTGTTATGTTCGTTTTTCTTATAATTGTATATTTCATATCTTATGTCACTTTTCAAACCATGTTGATCATCTGATTCCAAATGTGTTACGATGTTCTCCAGAATACCTTCAGATCATGATTCTTATCAAAAGCAGTTTTTTCTAGCTTACCAAGATTAATTCATCAAACTTTTGATCACTTTTTATCAGGAAAGGCACAAAGGTTATTTGTTGACAGTGTTTTATTTATGATACAATTACTTCCAATAGTTAAACATGTATTTATTATTTATTAGTTACACTGTACTTGTATATGTGTAATGACAATAAATTGAATCCAAATCCAAATTATAGAAACAGAATGCTTGCTCACAAGACTACATCTCTACATGGTCCATCCCAAGTGCACTTTAAAGAAAAGTGGATTCTTGTGAAATATCCATTCAAGACTTCAAACACCTAACTTATAAATGTAAAGAGTTATAAAACGTTAGCAAACCATGAAAGTGTGCCTTAATATAGTGGATTCATGTGAATCATTTATGAAATAAATTTACAACAATAAGAAAATTAACATAACACCCTACAGTCTCCAGTCTGACAGCCTATTTTGCAAGCGACACCAAGATAATAATGAATCTGCTTTCGAGTCAAATAAATACATTTATTAAGCATTTATAACATATGTATTACTATTTGGCAAGTATTTTGTGAGAATCCATTTTTATATATCCAGTTATAACTGCTTTATAATGCATTTGTTAATGACTTATTCATCATCAATGAACACATTTATATATGCTTTATGAAGGGAACCTTTATTTAATAGTCATTTCAGTTTAATTGTGTGTGTGTTGTGTGTTGCTGTGACCTTGTTTATCTTGAGTCTGTGTATGTTGTTACGTCATGTGTTTCAGGCCACGACCTGGACAGCGGCTGGGCAACACAAAAAATGGCATCAAAGATGTGCGACATCACAGGTGACCTTTATGAACTGTGGGAATCAGTATAATGCTTCGTTTATTTTAATACTATTGTGTACTAGCACAGCATGTTAGTAAATATTTCTAATGTCGTTGATTTTTAAAGGTGAAATGTGTGTTTTCGGGACGTGGAAGTACCTGATGTAGTTTATTTAATGGATAATGCCCATTACATTGTTTCAGTTCTTCAGTCCAGTACATCTCAGACATGCATGCAAAATATTTGGGGACATCAAATATATATAGTATGTTAAAGAAGCAGTTCAAACATCCAGCATCACCACCGCTGTGTTGTGTTTCACTGGTGTTCTCAGGGTGAATATTAATCTGATGGTTTTGTTGCCACGATGACCAAAATGGCTTCTGTTCAACGCTTGTGTAGTGTTTTCTTGGTGTCAATCTCTCGTTTGTATGATGGATTTGTGATGTTTTAAAGTGTGGGATCTTTTTTGTTACCCACCCTGACTTCTTCTTCGTACTGTTGTGTATGGAAAGCTGCTTGATCTTCATGTTTCTGCTTGTTCAGTGGTGTTCTAGACTGTTGTACAGAACAGAACAGAACAGGTGTTTTTAAGGTGCGTTCATGCCGTGTCGAAATTACAGTCATTATGAGATGATAACCCGTAGCACTCTACTTGTGCTCTTCACGTCCTCAAACATATGATTATCTGTTTCTATGGCAACACAAGTAGTGTCAAAATAAATTAATGTGAGATCATGTTGACAACCGTAAATGACAAAATTCACAATGTATGTAAATTATCGTCCATGATGACAATATAAAGTAATTTTTGTTCATGTTCACCGAAATTATTCTTGACAATAGAAATATTTAACAACGTAACTACATTTTACTGCTAGTCGTCGCTTTTTTCAGTTGTTAGGGTTGAGGTGAAGCTCTCTGAAAATCATTTTTACAGCTTGTTTAATTTAACATGGACATCGAGCTATTCCAAACCCAGTTGAAGATCACTTTTCCAGTTTTGTGGCACCGGCACACTTCACATTTCAGATTCACAGATTTAGTTGTGTATGAAATAATGCACGAATCAAAGTGCAGCAACTGTCCATGTTTTCATTTATATTTCCGCTCTTTTGTTTCAGATGGTTTAACAGCATCAACTGGCACAAATTAAGAATGAGGCAGATGGAGGCACCAACAACCAAACTTATAAGAAAGGTCTTGTTTTAACCTTAATTCTGTTTCTTTACTCAAAACATCCATCACACAGCCTGTAAAACTGATACTTAAACACCTTTATTACAACACACAATTTAGCCTTTTATAATCATACTATAAAAAGTGATTCTTTTTGCTATTTTTTCTTTACAGGGTCCCTGCTACATAAACTTTGACTCTTTCCCCTATGATAAGACCAAAGCCGAGGAGGAATTTTCAGGATGGGATCGGGATTTCTAAACAAATGTCAAGTCCTGTCTCACAGCTCTCATCTGCTGAATGTTCAATAAGCTCACTCGAATAATTTAATGTACTCTTAAAGGGATATGTCACCCAAAAATAAACATTCTGTCATCCTTTATTCACCTTCGAGTTGCTTCAAATCTTTATACATTTTATTTGATCTGATAAACACTTTGGAAGAATGCTTAAAACCAGACAGATCTTTTAATGCTTAAAACCAGACAGATCTAAGTAGTTATACAGATGGAACAACTTGAGTAAATGATGAGAGAATTTTTGTTTTTGGGTGAAGTATCACTTTAAATCATTTTTATTTCCCAAGATGTCCGCTTATGATGTCACTGATGTTTGTCTATTTAAGTTAATACATTATTCCACACACTGTCTGCAACACTGTCAAAAATATTTACAAATGATTTGGTAATGAACAGGTGTAGTTTTTAACCTGTACATTAAACTATGCAAATGAGTTGATATCAACAGCCAATCACAGCACTTGAACAGAAAAACACGCACATCGCCATTTGTCCTGGAAGGTCGAAGGTCATTGTCGGGGTCACTGACCGGTTATAATATTTTAGAAATGGTTTTATGCATCTCTCGTCTGAGTAGGGGAGAGCAAGACACAACTTAACACTTTTTGGTTTTGAAATCCCCCAATAAAACATATGATGATGAAATGTACTTTCATGCCTCCAAAACACTTCCTATAAAGTCTCCTTGGGTACTTGAGAGAGAGAAAATTGCATGCCATCTGTCGGATCGATTCATCTCTCTCTGTCAGAGCTCTGGCGAATTTGAAAACACATGATCCACTCAGGAGACACATTAAGTTGGGAAGTAATGTTGCTTGTGATTCGCAGTGTCTCTTCGTTCCCTGAGGAGTGTCAAGAGGGTGAGCGAAGGACAAAATTTACTCTGGTTTCTCGGTTACCATAGTAACAACTTGCAGAAGTGTCAACCGAGCTGGTGGCTGAAACGAGTGGCCGATTGCCATGGCAACTGTGTGCCATCTATCCTCCTCAGCCCAGAGATCTGGATGTCAGAGGTTATCACCCGCAGCCTTTTCCTCTTAGGATGAGCAATGAGGCACTATCATTAGAAACAATGTAATAAAATATCTGGAATGGACACTGAGATCCCCAAAGTGACAGTTCTGAATAATCAGAAAAAACAATCATTGTTTGACTAAACTTATTGTAAGCTTAAAAGAAGGTGAATGGGACATATAAGAGTGATCTTTTGATATACAGCATCGTCGCCCATCTGATGCACGTGTGTACAAACCAACCATAAAAACCCCAACGCTGAAGTGTATTAAGGCTGTTTATCAGATCAGATCATTTATTTTCCACAATCAGAGAATAATTTACACTTATACACAGTAACAGAATGTGTCTTGTTTATTAAAATGAACATTCAATCTGACCTGAAGATGAGAGAGAGTTTTGTATTGTGTTATTGATAAACTGCTCCATCTCTCCCCGCATGTGTAGTACAATAAAAACAGTATCAAATGTTGAGTCATTTTCAACCCACGGTTGGGTCAAAAAGGGACAACCCCAGGTGTTGGGTTAAATTAACCCAGAATATGTTTATATTTGACCCGACCCAGCAAAAGTTAATGGATAACCCAATGGTTGGGTTCATCAATTTTTGAGTGTAATGAAAGATAATATATATTAATAATATGAGTCACTGCCATTACAATGAATGGCGAGGAATGCAACGCTCAATATGGCCGCTCTAGTGGAAAAAGTCCCGCCTTCCAGTAGAAGGATTCAATCATCTGTCGACAGACCATCCTCTTGGGCGAGGTTCTCGTGAGGCGGTTGCCAGCCAGTGGGTATGCGCAGTTGCGGCATCAGAAAAAGTTTTTAACGCAATTTAAGCTTAGCACACCAAAGTTATGGCACCAGGCTTAATCATTGATCAGAGTTTTTAGAAATATCCACCTCCCACCATTCAAAGAGATAGGACTGTTGACTTGCTACAACGTAAATAACTGCCCAGAGGCATTGCAAACATGGCCGCCGAGTGGCACGACTTCCGTAAACGGACTTTGGTGCAATGTTGTGTCACAATCAAAGGAGAAGTTCACCAATAAAAAAAGATATTTGAAAAATTTGGTAAACGAAAACCATTGGTCCCCATTGACTTCTATTGTGTGGACTCCAACATTCTTCAATATATCTTCTTTTGTGTTCTGCAGAACAAAGAAAGTCATACAGGTTTGAAATGACAAGAGGGTGAGTAAATGATGACAGAATTGTTCTTTTAGGGTGAACTTCTCCTTTAACTAAGAAAAAGCAGCTTACTGAAAACATCTCTGGACTGTCATGCTACTTAAATGTACCCGTGTAGTGTTAGTAGCATCATAACAGTCTGTGGCTGTGTAAAATTCAGAGAAGGCATCCTCCGAAGGTTAAATGCGTTCTTTTATCAGGCCGTGAAGGATAGAATGAATGGATTCATCACAGCCTTTTCTACAATGAGCGCCGGAGATGACTGGATATTGTAAATAAACTTTCCGCCAAATTGGTGACATTTCTGTCCCTAGACCATTATATGTATTCAAATGCATAAATATTAACTTTAAAAGACATTTTATTATTAAGCAAAGTGCCCTGCACAGAAGACTTCCTAGAACACTCAAAAAAATAGCAATTGTTATGTGTCCCCTCCCCACTCTTTATTATTTTACTTTACCATGAAATATAATGGTTAAATCCCTCAAAAATTATTTTTGTTCTTGCATTTTTGTGTTATTCCATATTCCATCTGTGCTTCAAAAAATTCCTTAAAAAATGAGCTGTCTAATATTTTAGAGAAATATCACACTTTTGTAGTCGTGTCCCCAGGTTTTCCCTCAGCCTCATTACCCTCACCAAAATAATATATTGCATTTTTCTCATGTATACAGCATGTTTAAGGTTGGTTAATCTGATTTACTGTTGGGTAGCTTAAAGGGTTCACCCCAAAATAACAATTCTTTAATCATTTCCCAAAAACAATTATTTTCATGCTAAGTATTGTTTACATTACTGAAATAAAATTCTAATTAAACATTATTTGGAGAACCATTTAAACACAATTTTTGCACATTTCTTCGTATTAATAAGCCTGCGTTTAAATACAAATGTGTTTTCATATCACTTCTGATAATGATTTTATGATTTTTTAAAATAAAATCAATGCTTCACTGCAAGATATTTAAAGTGTACCTGAAGCATATTTGCAATAGTTCCACTTTAGCAAAATCAAAAACAAATGTCAAAATGTTAAATGTTTCTTTAGTTGGAGTTCAGCATTATTTCTGAACAATAAAAGTATATTAATTACAAAATTAGTTGTTCTAATTTATCAGACTTTAAGTATACCAATTTATTATCCCACAAATACAATCGCAGTGTATTTTCATCAAGTACATATGATGTAAATGGATTAGGAGTATACTTAGCATGAAATAAATGTATCACAAGAACATTTTAGTATATTTATTTTTCTCTCCCTCATGGTTGTAAATCTTTACGTGTTTCTTTATTCTGCTGAAGATATTTTGAAGAAAGTTGATAATCAAACAACATTGAACCACATCGACTTCCATTGTCTGAACACGTTTCTCAAAATATCTATTATATCAATATATTCTGTGTAACACAGAAGAGTCACGTACAGGTTTACACCAAATGAGTGGAAATAAAAGACAAAACCTTTATTTTTGGAAAAAAAAATATTGTGTCCGATGTTCTATAAATAAAAATGATTTAATTAAATTTTTTTAAGTCAACAGAAACAACTTGATGCTGTCCCTGGCAAAAGTAGCGTAAAACCAAAACCAAATACATCTAATTTCAGTTAGATTTTCGACTGTAAAGGATCCATCCTCTAAATGTGGACGCAGCTTGTGTCTAATTATATAATTAAGTTTCGGTTCATTTTGCCCTGAAGTGTTTTTTATGGGTCTGTCAGTGTTGCCAACGGCAACAGTAATGATCCATGAACCGCGGTCACCTGTTCCCAATTAAGTAACTGAAGAACCATGAGTGTCATCCCAAATCAACTATAATCACTGTGACTTTCCCACAGCTTGACGTCGTCTAGACGTCCACACGGACGCTTGACACTTGAACAGGCTGAATGACTTTGTATTCTACCTTATGAAAAAATGAAAATCCATTGATATAAAAAAACTCACTGAATAGTTTCAGCCCTGATTCACTGAAGCGTTTATGCGAATCAGGTAAGGCACAAACACATTGCTCGATGCAACTTCTTGATGTTTCCAGGTTATGAAGGTGAGGACCTTGTGGACTGTCTCTCATCCCTAAAGCGCAGAACTCATGCTGAATATTTTGTCATGCGTAGTGGAGATGGCTTCAGTGTCATGAACAAAACTTCCCTTAAAGAAATGCTGATGTGACGTCTTCTTAGTCCAGAAGCGAGCTGGTGTGCATTGTTTTGGTGGTCGTTCCCTCTGTGTTCACTGAGAAGTGTGCATGCGTCAAAACTGTGTCTCAGTTGCCTTTATGAGTGATGTGATGATTTAATAACACATCCTCGTCTGAAGCGGTCTGACTTCATGAGAGCAGTGTAGGTGGACAGTGATGTGAGCGCAGACGAATCCTCCTCTAAGCTCTCATTCAGACAAACGGGCAATCGCTTCATGAGCAGTTTTTCATCTTTGATGATACATGAAGTGGCATTTAGGATCCCTTCATCTGATGCAGATGAGTCGCCTATTAACTGGTGAATCTCTCAGGAAGGCGCGCGGTTAAAAACAAGCGTGTTAAACCTGTGAATGTCTTTGGACAACTATGGCGACATTCTCTCGTTCTGCTCATACTAACGTTTATAACGCATCTTTTCCCATGCCAATAAAACATCTTCTCCACACACGCTCAGCGAATAATCCTAGTTCATTTTGTTCTCACTAAAGTGTTATCCATGTGATGGGCGTAATCTGGACTGAGGCCGTTCAGGAACAAACTTCCGTTCCGTACGAGCGGGAAGGGACCCACCTCTCTCTCGTCGCCGAGGTTGACGGAGCGCGCGCGTTTCCCGGGTGTCATCTGCTGATTGACAGGTAGATTGAGGACGATTTCAGCGGACAGTTTGCGTTTGACGGATGCGGCGCGCTGGAATTTGTCGTAGATGTCCACGCTGAGGCGGCGACGGGTCTCTTTAAATTCAGCGGACACGTTGGCCGTCCATTCAGCTGCGTGAGCTCGAAACTCTCCAACCTGTCGTGAGCAAAATGACACATTTACCCTCAGGTCACTATTTGTCACAAGCGAAAGTTCAATGTTGGTCTGTTGCTCGCACAATGCTTTTCATCTATTTCATAGAACAGCGATCCATCAGAGAAAACATCAGATGCGAGAGCGATGAAAGAATGTTCATTTGTGGGTTATATCTTTGTTTACGATAGACAAAATGGCTTCTAGCAAACTCTCTTTTTGTTCCCTTAAACCTGCTCATAAGAAATAAAAGATTACATATGAGATCTCTTTAATATTTGATTAATTTCTTATCGCCGTCAGATGAGATTAAATGGCGAACAAATGGAAACTTCGGCGTCTGAAATCTGACAAATGTGTCTGTCAATAGATTTTCGTGAGATGTCAACAATGTGTCAAACTGAGCTCAGATTTGTCGAGTCTAATCAAAAGACAATATTAATGAAGATCTCAATATTACATTTCAAATTCACTCAAATCCAGATTATTTGACCTAACCTTAAATGTACACTTAAACGAAACACAACCGAGACCTCCGTCAAATCACCAGAGCTAAGAAAGAGCAACATCTGTTTCCTTCAGGTTATAGTGCTCCAAATAAGATTTAAACAGGACGAGATGTTTTTCCCCAGCAGTCCATCGTCATTACCTGTCCTCTCTTCCTCAGTGTGTAAGAGCTCTTTGCTCAGATGCTATCTGTTTCTAACCAGAGGCGGTTGCTAAGAGACCAGGAGACTGGTGTTGATAGGATGGTTACGCAGCTGAAACCATATTATCCAGTGTAAAGAACATGGCATGCACAACAAGACCATACACATGGATTATTAAAGTTAAATATGTTTCAATGTGTCTTGTGCCCGGTACATGTATTGCATTAGAACACACCTCCTCTTTTGTTTTCTTAGATATGGCACGAAACCAGTCTCCAATCATACTGAGAACTGCAGCAAAATACGCCAAACCCACCAGGATCCAGAACCAAACCACGGGTTTATAGTAGTCCAGATACTCCATCTCAGAACCACCTGAACACGCAAAACACCAACATATTTAGAATAATAAAACATAATGCTAGAACACGCTGAATAAAGTGTGATCACATTCAGTAAAACACGTGAATGTGACTGCATTGGATAATATTAAACCAAGATGTTTTTATTTCTTTAAAGAGAGCTAGTACAAACAGAACAAGGAAAACATAACACAAGAAAAGGTTTTAAAGATGTAGTGTTGGAAACGGAAAGTGTATCAGGTTATCGGACGTAAGTGGAAAAGATCTGTAGGTTATACCTGTTAACTGTCTGAGACCTCTTTGACCCTAGACATGAAACGCATGTTGAAACTAAAATGGCTGTATTTCATGAATTCTTTAGAATACAGATTTACAGTTGGTCTCGTTTTTTTTAAAGAAAAGCAGCTGATTAACGCAAAAAAAAAATCACATACACAAACAATTTTTTTTAAAGTATGTGGTTAGGATTATTGTAAAAATAAATTAAAAAAGTTTAGGTTTTTCTTTGACTAAAAAATACGGGTCGCAAAAGGATAACACAAAATCTAAGCGCATTCTTTATAAAAAAATTCTATTACTCATAAATTATTTAAAAAAACACAAGGGCAATCAGTATTCTAGAGTCTTAGACCTTTCCAATGATATAAAGTTTGTCATGATTCGATAAGAAATTAAATACACAATATTGACACAAACTTAGGTGTCCCGTGTACGGGACGGGTGACAGTTAACAGGCTACGCCTCGAAAACCAGATGTTTTCTGCTTGGATGCCCTGTGAACATCAGTTGATTTATAGTCACAGAAAATTTAATCTGAAAAGTTCTAACGTCATTTGTTTCCAGAAAATCCTGGTTTGTTTTCTAGAGATGCACCGATATATCGGCCAATAATCTGTATCGGCCAATAAAAGCAATTTTTCATAGAAAAACCGCCGACTATCAGGGCCGATATCTCCTCTCAATCAAAAAAGGACAGAAAAATGAAATGGGATAGTTAATAACATTCAGAAAGTTAAGATATATTTATTTAATCTTCAGAATCGGAATCAGCAGATATCACTCTGAATAACCGGTATCGGTGCATCTCTGTTGTTTTCTAATGACATCAATGCAAGTGTGAAGAAGAGTCTGAACATTTTTTAGGGGAACGCACCACTGTTCTCTCCTTGGTGACGTCGCTCGCCCGCGACAAAATCTCCAAAGCCAATAGTTGTCAAGGTGATGACGACAAAATAGATGGACTCGAGCGGGCTCCAGCCCTCGATGTGTTTGAATATGACAGCTGGCAGAGTGACGAAAAGAAGACAGCCGAACAAAATGAAGAGAAGCGTGGAGATCACACGGATCTTCATCTGACTCACGTTCCACTTCTGAGGAGAGAACAAAAACCGATGAATGAACTGATAGATGGATCTCAGTTCCTACTGAATTCTATTGTATAAAATAGATAGCAGGACATTCTTAAAAACTATTCCTTCTTTTACGCAGAAGGTGAGTGAATGATAATAGAAAGGTCCTTTTAGGTCACGTCGCATTAACGTCTGCTTAATAAGTAAATGTCAGTTGTTCAGTGTATTCTGGATAAGCTACAAATCTTGTAGCACTCATCCCCAAACCAACAACTGTGTGAATTCCCTTCAGTGAGTAAATTAAACTGCTTGAGTAATTAAATTGCAAGTTTTTTGTGTGTGACACAGACTGAGAAGTACTGTATCAACCTGTTTGACTACAATGTATTCAACAATATTCAAACCTCCCACACACAAAAACTCTTGTTTACCCAATAAAATATTTAAGAGCTCGTCATTAACTAGAAAAACATTCATTCATAAAAGTGGCCAACCAATAAGAAATATCATGGTTTTTAGATAAAATAAAAATGTACATTTATATCAATGTTTATTTTGTCTACTTTTAGTCATCTTGAGGCCCCCTTAGAAGACAGCTGTTGAAAATTGCTTTTATTGACCGATACATTTTAAAATGATTTTTAATCTCTAATTAAAATGGGAAAAAAAACCTGCAAACTGTAAAACATACAAGTTCATTTTTCAACAATAGTAACTCACTGCATTTTATTGTTTGATATGTTTAAATAACTATTTAATAAAAAAACTAGATAGTGTATTTGTTTTGTCAAATGTGACACAAAGCTACTCATGATGCGTAACAACAGCTTTACTTGCCATAGCTGACTTGTGTCTTGTGCTCCAAAAGCATTTAATTTATCAAATAATCATGAAAATCCTTTTTCACTTGACCTTAGCCAAGAAGTGTTTTCTCACTTCTCTCCACAACGTGCAATGTTACTTATTTACACGCTGCGGAAAATTAATTATTTACATTTAGTACTTTTTATTTATTATGTATTGTAAGGTGGTGAAAAATGGAGCTAGAGAGAGAGAGAGAGAGAGAGAGAGAGAGAGAGAAACCACCCAGTTGGTGGAGTCCAGTTGCGTGGCAAAGGCATCTGTACGTTCGGTCTTTTCAGGGCTCTGGGTTGTTGCTAAGATTATTATTTTAGGATGACGAATTTGATCTGACTCGGACTGATAAAAAGACCTCGAAGTACAGTATAACGTTATTTGAATTTGGATTATCTTAATGATAACAAATACACTTTTAAATGCACATTACACCATAAACAATCTGAAGTGGTAGTGTACAGATTAAATGTAATATTTTTTTTCTTTAACTCACATCAATCATCTTTTCAACTTTAGTAATCCCTTTTCCAAAGATGGTTCCAAGCTGATCTCCAACGCCTGCCAGCAAAAATCCAAACAGAGGAATTCCCAACAAAGCGTAGATAATACAGAAAATACGACCGCCTTCTGTGTGAGGTGAAATATTCCCAAAACCTGAAGGGAGATCAAAAATGCAGTATATAAATGATATTTACAAGAAGCGTTTTTTTGTCTTTATCGTTTTAACCCTTGTGTAGTGTTTGGGTCTGTGGGTCCTTTTTGCAATGTTTACTATAAATAGATATCTTTTTAAGACATTTATGTTTTTCAAGATAAACAAGACTTTTATTTTGTAATCATTTTTCAAGAAATGTTTATGTAGGCAAGTCACTACGATTTGAAGGAGAATGAAGACGAGCCGGACGGCTTTCTCGTTTGAACTGCTCACAGATACATTCAGGGTTTAGAGTTTATTAATAAAGGCGAGATGTAAACGAGACCACACATTGTGAGGTTTGAGAGAAGGTGATTAGTAAATGAGCTGTAATGTTGTTCTGGATGAGGGGTTAACACTCAGTCTGTCGTCTGACAGTGAACTGATCAATAATTCATCGCAGCCGCGGGCCCTGAGCTCTCTGAAGTTCTGCTTCATCCTCCTGCACACATTCACTGACATAACAGTAATACTACATCAATTATTGAGTTATTCACAAGAACAAATTCTGCAGTTTGTTTCCTCCTTTTTTTCTAAATAGTAAAATTAGTTGGAAATATTAGTCCTATTTGCCATGATATTATCAATATGGTTAATACACAGTATTATCGTAAAGCATTGGGAACAGCATTTCTACACGACATAAAAATTCAAGACAGCTGACAGCCAGAATAACTTATGTTTTATTGAACCCAAACTGCAGTTTCATCTTGGCAAAATCTTAAACACATTCGCTCTCTTTCCCAGTGAGATTTGGTGTGCACGTCTATAATCTACAGCCAAGTTTAGCATTAACTAAGACGTATTTATTAACAAAGCGAAATAGATATAAATAAAAATGATTTAAATGCATCGCTGCTCTGAATGTCTAACTTCTGTCCAAACCAACAGCCAAATCGCAGGCACACTTTTGCTTTTGTGACATTGCTTGAATAATCACTCAGTATATCAGATGGCACATATAAAACCAGTCTGCTACAAACATGCTATAGCTTCTGCTATCTTTTATTATTTCACCCCACAAGACCTTTGGCAACGTCTTGTGTCTCTAATGCTTTCCAACAGAACATCATTCAGCCTTTATTTTAGAATGAAGGGATGTATTAAGAGTGATGATCTGATGGCTACAGAATGACTGTGAACGGTTGACTGAAACCTCACCAAACTGAAACCTCACCAAACTGAAACCTCACCAAACTGAAACCTCACCAAACTGAAACCTCACCAAACTGAAACGTCACCAAAAAATTGCACCTTTGTGCTGAACAGTGTGGAGGATATCAGTGTACACTACATTTATTTTCATATGTGATGACATTAAATGATATTTGCTGTGTAGCAATAATCCCAAACAACCAAAATATGTAACACTTTATTTATAACTCTATGCTATTAATTATTAGTTAATCATCAGTAAACAGTTAATTCATCATTTATAACGCATTTTCCCTACATTAACATACATCCATAAGCAGTTTATAAATACAGATATTAATGCTGTATTCTTGATTCATAAGTATGTCTATAAAGTGTTTAATTATTGTATTGCATTTTATTTATTTAATAATGATCAGTTCATCATTTCTAAATTAAACAATACATGTGCAAACCAGTTATTGAGGAGTTGTCTGTGCTTTATATGATCGTTAAGAAAGTGCTCAATAAATAATCATATACATTTTTGAAACGCACAATTATAAATCTTATGATGTCGTAACTCAGTGTGTTAATCAATGTGTGTTAAATTCTCTACTACTTCTACTACTTATTTTATGAGTAATTCAGGTAGTTATAAAACATTTAGTACTTATCAGTTTGCTATTTTTGTGAGCTCATGTAAACTGAGCACTATTTATGCTTCACAAAGCTTTTGCAAGGTTAAGGTATTGGGTGGGATTATGGATGCAGAATATGGTCATGCAGAATACGTGCTTTATGAATGATAATAAACAGCCAATATGCTTATAATGGACATGAAGGTAAATCATTAGTTAATAGTGAGAATTGGTCCCTATACTGAAGTGTAACAGTAAAGAGAAATAAAAATAGGCAACAAAATGAATTTACTTTAAGTCAAAAATCTAGGAAGTGAAGAAAATCAACAAAATTCTTTGGTGTAGCAAGACAGATTTCTTTTTTCAGTTTTATGACTGAGTGAAAATTCAGTACAGTGAGTCATAAAAAAGGTGCCATAAATACATATCAAATCTTTGGGAGGCAAAATAAATTCCACATTTCAAACTGACAAGTACTAAATGTGTTATAACTACCTAAAAGAACCATATTATATATATACCCGCTAAGATTGTCATGAATTGCAGTAGGTCTGGGTGTAAATAAATAAATTCATTTAATAAGACATGGAGAAACTATTACTATATTACTACATAATAATATGTATAAATGTACATTGAAATAGTTTATTAATAATTTACAAACACTTTTTAAATGATCTTAAGAAGCAGTGAAAATTCCTTAATAACTGGTTTGTATTTGTATAGTTTAATTTAGAAATGATAAACTGACCATTAGTAAAGAATGAAAATACAATAATTAAACACTAACACGCTTATGAATCAAGAACAAAGCATTAATATCTGTTTTCATAAACTGCTTCCTGATGTATGTTAATGTGGGGACAATGCTTTACAAATGATGAATTAACTGTCTACTAATGCTTAACTAAAGATTAATAGCATGCAGTAATTATAAAGTGTTACCCCAAAATATTTTTATTTCTGAATGATTTTAAATCTTCCACAAACAATTTAAAGCAACACTCTGTAGTTTTTCGAGCATGAAATAAAGTCTCTAAAATAATTTCAGTGGTAAAACAACTCTTAACAGGACGAATTCTTCTGCCGCTGCTTCCTGAGCAGCTTCATAGCGGCTCAAACCACACTGTAAGTTCTGTGTTTGGGTCGATACTGACAACCTGCGGAACAGTGTTTCTGCATTCGCTGGTTCCCTCAGCTTAGTAAACAAATTGATGTGTATTAGGCTGCCCACGAGGAAGCTTTTACAGTGACATTATTTACGACACTGTTAACAGACATTTGCACTTTTCAACCACATGGGAAACCTGTGAGCAAAAGTTCTAAAGTGTTGCTTTAAAAATAACGTTTTTAGAGCATTTTTTTGATAACGTCAAGAAAACGCTTAGACAACATTAGCCCGAGTTCTGAGGAAATTCCCTCTTAGCTGGGATTCTTCAGGGCCTCATAGGTTCTGCTATTGAAATAAGGGACCGATGGACCAGGTCTGGATGGATTTGTTTTGTTTACACCAAATTCTGACCTTAGCTCTGCACTAGGCAGCAGAAATGGAAATCCGAGGTCAGGCGATGTTCTCATCTGACAGTGAGGGTACCTCGAGGGATCTTCAGCTGCCATAACCAATTCCCCTCAATGTTTACTGTGTTGTCTGCATAGCTGCTGTAACTGTGCTTATTTTGGGTTACTCTTGACATTTTGGATTGAATATCATTTGTAAGACCATAGATTTACTACCATATCATGGTTACAGTAATAGTACATTCTGGTTACCATTAGAGACCCACCGATATTTCCAACTAGTGATGTTTTTTCTATACACAGATTACAAATTCATTGCATTTTCTGTCCTCTTTTGATTGATCCCTTATCTTTTGATTTTGACAGGCCTGATTGTGAGCTGTTTTTAAACTTTCTGCCAATAGTGTGAAAAATTGCTTTTATTGATCAAAACCGATTAGGCTATTGGCCGATATATCGGTGTAAGTGTGTGTACGTGTGAGTGCGTGGGGGGTTTAGTACCTATAGTTGTGATAACGGTTCCGGCGAAGAAGAACGAGTTGCTGAGATCCCAAAAGCTGCTCTGATTGGACAGGTTTCCTGAAGGGTTCACGCCTGCTCGTATGGCGGATGCCACTTGCTTATAAAAAAATGAATTCATACGTTAAATATTACTGCACATTTAATGATTATACTTTGTATACGTTAGAAATGCACACATTTCATTTCATGTCACTGCTCGTACATCAGTGTCCAACATGTGCAAACTAGTGCCACCATATAAACTGAACATAAATATTGGATGTTTGTTCCAAAAACCCTCAATAAATGTTTAACAAGGTTACGAGAAGGAAATTCAACATGTAACACAATTACTTCATAGACATTCATCATAAACGGTGTATGTGTGAAAGTCTGGCATTCCCCTGTGACGTTTACAGTGCAAACCTGTGAAATGCATGTGGCGCATGGGGACAGAACAATACAACACAAACTGGCGAACACACATAAGAAGATAATGTCCGATTTTCAGAGATTTTTGTTTAGTATGTGAATTCACACACTCTCATACAATTCAACAGTTACAGAGACATTTTATGCAGCTACATGTTTTTAATCCAAATTTTTACATTGCATAATTTAGGGCAATTTTTGTTTGCCTGATACTACAGCTCCAGATTACAGACATATTCCAAAATGTTATTATAATAAATGTCAGAATGCAGTTTTTTGTGTTATGCAAGCAAAGGAACAGTGTGTCTCTGTGCTGTCTCACCTTGACTAAGTTCTCCAGGTCTGATGAGTTGACGCAGGGATGCTCCAGGAGGAATTCCAGTTTTTCTGCCAGGATGGAGAGTTTCTGGGACGTCTCGTACGGCTGTTCCAGCTCTTTAAACACAGTTGCTCCGAGAATCAGATAGAGCACCACCAGCAGAAACACAGTCAGCACTGTCTTCCAGCGCATGACGCTCACACGAGGCTCATAATCGTCTGAGGTGTTCCGCACCGCTGGCTTGGCCGAGAACGACAGACGTGGTTTAGAGTTGTGAGCGGCTGTTTTTGGATCAAGAAGGTCAGGAGCAGCCACTGGGATAGAATGAGAGAGAGGGAATGAGAGAGGGGGGTTGATAAAAAAGAATCAATAAAAGAAAGAAACAAAAAAATTCTAGAAAGAGAAAAAGGAAGCAGTCAATGAAAAAATGAATAAGTAGATGGATCCATAATAAATCCTGTATGCATGCATGCATTGATATTCTGAATTACTGTACATTTCAAAGATGACAAATATCAAGTAGACCTATATAAAATATAGCACACTTCATAATACGAAACATAAAGGCTATAACACGATATGAAATGTAATATATGCAGTATGGTCATGTCTGAAAAAATGTAGTGCGATGGAATATTTTAATCATTTATATAGTCACTGTTGGCTACTATACAGTGTTTTATATGAACATGAGCTTTAAATATTCATCTTGTTTAGCTAAACCAGCAATACAAAAACCATCATTCATCTCTTTAGATCTTAAAAGAAACACATCTTTCTTTTTACATATTTATACATTTTTGATTCCCGTTAGAATGCCCATTAGGAGAGTGCAGATGCCATTTTCACTGGATTTATTTTACATCTGGTTATAGGTTCTTGAGGACAATATTTCATACTTGATTTCATCATCCTCACACACACACACACACACGCAGATTATGTAACTTACTTCTTGGCTCAGTATTCCGCGCTCGCGTTACCGTGTGCTCGATGCGGTTCGGCAGATTTTCTGCGGGTTCGTTTCATTTGATCCGACCTTGTTGCGTTCGCCTGACAGAAAACGCGCGTCGGATGGAGGAAGAGAGCAAAGCGGGTCTCCTCAAGACACTCGCGCATCTGAACGCGTCCACTCACCGGGTTCAATGACGCGCCGCGAGCGCGCGCGCGAGGGTGGAGTGTGCTGCTGGTCGAAGCCCCTACAATAAACTGGCCTCGGTTATATTACAGGAGAAGTGTAGTCACCGTGTTTTTTGGCCAATTTGTTACCCTCTCTGTATTCACAGTTTGACATTAAATCGCTAAAAACGTTTAATTTGTGGTTACCATGGTAACCATGGTTCATTTCGCAAGATGGAGCTGACTGAAGCTTTTAGTTTAATTGTAGCTCCTTGATTCATTGGTTGACTAAGCAATTGTAGGCTACTGGAAACTCTTTGATGGTCTCACTGGTATGTCTTGGGTTCTGTTGGTGTGATGTTATATGTCTGTTGGGAACCATCACCATTATTCTACTGGAATATGATCGGTAACACTACATAAAGGAATTTTGTAATAGTTTAATGTTAAAAAGCTTGTTCGTAATGATCTTGGAATGGTAACCCATTATCATTTTTGTGATGGTTTTAATTGTTTCTAGCAAGGTAGTACGAATACTGTAAATAGAGACGTTTGTAAAATGTCCAAACTGATTGGTTGTGCTCTTTTATTATCATCACTACACAGTCGTCTTGTAGGCTAGCTACGTTTCTTTGATTGAGAATGTACCCAAAAATAGTCTTTAAAATAAGATATATCGTGGATGGGGATGATTCTGAGGGGAGGTGAGAACTGTTTTCCGGCTTTGGATAAACTTGGAAAAAAAAAACTCTGAGATCACTGTACACTCACCTAAAGGATTATTAGGAACACCATACTAATACTGTGTTTGAGCCCCTTTGGCCTTCAGAACTGCCTTAATTCTACGTGGCATTGATTCAACAAGGTGCTGAAAGTATTCTTTAGAAATGTTGGCTCATATTGATAGGATTGCATCTTGCAGTTGATGGAGATTTGTGGGATGCACGAAGCTCCCGTTCCACCACATCCCAAAGATGCTCTATTGGGTTGAGATCTGGTGACTGTGAGGGCCATTTTAGTGCAGTGAACTCATTGTCATGTTCAAGAAACCAATTTGAAATGATTGGAGCTTTTTGACATGGTGCATTATCCTCCTGGAAGTAGCCATCAGAGGATGAGTACATGGTGGTCATAAAGGGATGGACATGGTCAGAAACAATGCTCAGGAAGGCCGTTTGCAGTGGCGGTTTTAGGCACGGGCGAACCGGGCAGCCGCCCGGGGCGCCAAATTTTCAGGACACGTGGGGGGCGGCAAAAGCACTTGAAAAAGAAAAATAATCTGCGCCGTAAACGGGTTTGTATTATCTATAATATAACTGTCCGTGTGGGGAATTGGCAAATTGCCGCCCCTGCTTGCTGAGAAGCGCAGAAGCTGTGTTAAAAGTGTAAAGGGGAGGGGCCGCGCCCGTGATAGACAGTTCACCTCTCCCATATAGAGCGGACAAGGAGGGGGATCCACTTTGTGGGCTAAAGTCAGTCACACCTTGACTTTCTTCCAAATAACGCACATTTCATTCATAATATTAAAGCACAGGCCTATAATTTGCTTGTTTTTTTTTTCTGAATTGTGTGTGTGAAATGTCTAATAAAAAAAGGAAATCCAAAACGATTATGTGGAGGTGAAGTGGTTTAGTCTTGACTTCTGGTCGTGAGTGACAGTGTTCAGGTATGGGACATGTGTTGATTGTCGATTGCCAGATAAACACAGCGACAGTGATTGAGAGAAAAAGGTTAAAGCCGTCAGGTGCCCAATATAGGAAAAAATAAAAGTAGAAGAGGAGAAAGGAGCAAAAGATAAAGGTATGCAACTACGTTCTCTCTGTATGATTACGGTGACGTTATCCATGTCATCAATGAAGGGCTAATGTTAATTGGTGGTAACGTTAACTCTTACGTTTGTTAGCCTTCTTGCTATGATGCTTGCTATGCTTATACAACAATAATTCGGTTTTAACTCACAAACACGAGATCTTATTTCACCGTAAGTTTGTGCTTTGCAACAAAACTGTTTCAAGTAAAGTTATTATTTATTTCCATCATTGGGGTTAATGTTGGGCCCTGTAATTAGCCAACGGAATTAACATTTGTGAAGGAAGTTTTAAAGACGAACATTTGCTATAACTCTGTTGCGTGACAAAGAATATAATTCGGGGCAGTAACCAAGGAGCTAATTGTTCCTCCCTTAGATTAGATTAATATAGCGTCTAATGAGTCACGACAGACATTTGGCATGTAAGGGCATGTTTATTTAAATTTGCAATTCATAAGAGTTATATTGTAGCCTACGGTCTTTTTATATCAATTTCAATTGCAATTCAATTGCAATTTCAGGGGCACTTCTAAAATATTTTGTAGCATCCTCTGCCACTGGTCAGCCATCACAATCTATCAGCCTCCTTGAATTTATCACTTTTATGCATGATAAGGATCTATCGGAGATCTACCCCAACTTTTAGGACTGCTCTCACGATTGCACTTACTCTGCCAGTCACTGTGGCTCAAGCAGAGACGAGCTTTTCAAGACGAAAGTTGGTCAAGTCGTACCTGAGCTCAACCATGTCTCAGGAACGGAATAGAGTATATTTAAATTCTGGTAACTTATACTGTTTTGTGCAGAATTGTGTTTTTAAAATGTTCTGTTAAAGGATTTGTGCAATTGAGAAATATAAGCTTGTCTTACAATTATATTGTTATGGTAAAACATGGCTGTTTGTGCAAAATTTTGTTTTTTTCTCGGATGGGTGGGATAGGTGGGGGGGGGGGGCACCCAGAGGGGATCTCGCCCGGGGAGTGATTCTATGTAGAACCGCCACTGGCCGTGTGACATTTAAACGATGCCAAATTGGCACTAAGGGGCCTTAAGTGTGCCAAGAAAACATCCTCCAAACCATTACACCACCACCATAATTGCATTAATGAGAAATTGAACAGTTGTTCCTAATAATCCCCTAGGTGAGTGTATATCTCCCATATGAATCATTCTGCACTTCTCTCTGTTTTCTTGACCCGGTTCACTTCGAATGACTGTGTGGACACGACATGATGTTCCATTTGAATGAATTGATTTGTACCCTCCCCTGGGGTCTTTTAATGAAAATGAGCATTTGTGGCCTGATCAAAGGAAATCCCCTGGACTTCCAGTGCTCCTTTTAAGGGACGTGACATTTGCTGTTAGTCTATGTCTCATTCTGAAGGTGTTCAAATCATGTAAACCTGTGTGTTCGTGGTTCACACTGCTATGTTTTCTTTTGCGGTCAGGTTGTTGAAAACAATACTGTTATTGTTTCAGTGTCGACTACAAAAACACAAATTTATAAAAACACTGACGTAACTATTGGCCTGACACGCATTAACATAATGCAGCGTTTCAGCCATGTTTATTGATCCGTGTGAAGGGGAGGTCCTGTGTTATTTTCCAAGTGATCCTGAAGAATTTACAGGCTACCTAGCTGGTTCAGCTGATATTCTCATCATCTCTGATTTGATGCATTGTGTAGGCAAGTAAATCTTCATATCTTGATTTATTACACAAATTGATTTTCACTGGATTCTTCTGATCTTCTCGGTTGAGAAAATCGATGCGAGACGTATGCGGAATCTTGAATTGTGATTGATTTAAGCCAACAGCACACATTGGTGGGGACAGTAACATTCAGTCCAACACGTACACTGACCAATCAATTTTCTGTCACACTACTGGCATGACTTTCACAGGTACACTTGAGGTGGAAGATTTTCACCCGAGTCTCTGTAACAAGGGCAATGATGACATTAACCTTAGTGGTGCACTGAAATAAAAATTCAATTTCTGACTCCACATGATGTCCCAGAGACACGCATCCCATTTACAGACGTGCACATATACTTTACCTGTTAGTATGTGTATTGTTCCAATTAAAAAACATTATTTTTATTTAACCTCTCAGTGAAATTTAAAATGACACTTCACATGAATTTAAAATTCATGTGCCCTCATAATCTGCAGTTAAAATCTGTAAATGCACTTCCGCCCTCTGATGACTAGCAATCACAAATGATGTAAATTAGACGGATTGGGCGGAGCATCCGTTAACTCCTCCCCTCCAACTGTCAGTCTGCTGCTAGTTTCATTCCAAAATCCTTTATACACCAAACAATTCGCGGTGAACGCAAGCCACGCATACTAATTTTTTCTTTTGAAATTCCTTTCCACACGGATATCATAATACGGAAGTAAAAACGATCGCAACTTTTGGTTCACGGCGCACGCACGCCTGACCCCCAGTGAACTTCCGGTTTGTGTTTGGGTAGTGTCTAACAATATAACTATTTATATTTAATTTATTTTCATGTTCATATTCATATTCATATTCATTTGTTTTATTTAATTGTATAATTATTGTATTAAATAAACAATTGGTTGAATGGGTCCTGTAGTTTGGTCACATTTAAAGAAACCGTCTGGTACATTGATACCCAGCGGTTTAGCTCTGTATCGCAGTCTAAATTCAAAATATTGGAGAGACAAATTTTGCCAAGTAACTGTCTGGTTTCTTTTGACTATCATCACAAATTATCTACAGGCACTCTATTGTTTGTGAATGTGTACCGGAAGTTTGGTTGGGGTCACAAAAGTCCCCTTGCGCAGTATCGCTGTTTATGTTGTTAAGAAGAAACCGTCTACTAAAGTCGTACCAATTACCAGAGCTGGGAGATTACTTATAATTTGTAATCCATTATTGATTACTAATTACATGACAAAATTTGTAGTCAGTAATACAATCTCTTAGATTACACATTTTTGGTACGTACTCTGACTACTTTTGGATTAGATTTAGAATACTTTGGATTTAAGTCCTATTTGATGTCACACATATTGAAGCAGGATAATATTTTATACTATTTTGACAGATACAAAGAGAAAAATATATATCACATTTTTCAATCACTTAGATTCCCAGCATCCTTTGAAACTACAGTATGGACAAATACTAACACTGATATAACTTTCTGTTACTGTTTACTGATAGTAAAACTGTTTTCTCATGAGTTTCCTTAAAAATGAAATGTGGTCTATGGGTGTGACAAGATCTCGAGAGATTAAAGCATGACAGGATTTTTTGATGGAGTTTGATGGTGAAATTAGTATTGAAGATGGCCAGCCACTTTTAAATCATATTATAATTCATGAAAATAGATTTAAAAAGACATTAATTTAACAAGATCTCCAAAATGCACACATTGTGCATTTTGTGATTTCCAGATGAATAAAATACAATTTTTTCATATTTTTTATCACTGAGGATTTCTTAAAAATAGTGCAAAAATCTTGTCTTGTTCTTGTAAACCCAATCTCGAGTCTAATCATTTATCTCCAGAGGTTAATGTCTTGTCACACCCCAAGTGTCTATACATCCAGCGGTCAAATGCTGAGTGCCGCTCCATTTTGCATCTCTGTGTGTGCAATTCCAAACCCCTTCCCTCTTTGCCGGAAAAAGCTTAAAAGAACCACAAACATATACAGTAAGTATCAGGTATGTTTATCAATAAAAATCAATAATGAAATATAGCGCTACTCACTAAACTGTAAATATACTTAATGAGTATTTTAAAATGTACTTTACTCTATTTACGAGTACTTCATTTTTGGAATCTGATTACGTAATCCATTTACATGTAATACAATATAATACACAAAACACACAAACAGATACACAATGGTTTGGAACCATGGGACCTAGGGCCACCAGATGGTAACATAACTATGGAATAATCTACTTTTACAAATAATAAAATATGCCTTTCATGTAAATGCTTGTTTATGTTTTATTTCTTACATCTCAGTAAGCGTTGTGTAAATTTTTACATTATTTTAGAAAAAGATATAGCTACGTGTTGTCATATTTTTCTTCAGGACCACAAACGTGAGGCAATAAACACAGTCCAAAAACTGTGTGAGTTTGATTTTAAATGCAAGGTTAAGTGTGTGACCTGCTTTGATTCAGAAGCAGAGAATGCATTAGATCTGATGTCTTTAATGCAGTTCTTTTCTCAACCACTAGGGGATCCAAACAAACTTTTAAAGATTCCTCAACTTAATTTACTTTCATTCAACCTAAGCGATAAAATAAGGAAAACCTCTTACCAATCAAATATGATTAGAAAAGTCTGAGGACCATAAAGTTATACTTCTCCACAAAATTAAAATGTTGGCATTATTAGTTGCTTTGTTCTGATTTACACAGAGAAAGATATTTCAAAGAATAATTATAAACAGACAGATATTGTCCCCCATTGACAATCATATTAGGAAAAAAGTACTTTTTTATCTGTTAAACACAAAAGACATTTTGAAGAATGTAGGAAAGCAAACAGTTCTGAGGCACTTTTGACAACCATTGTATTTCTTCTATTGTAGTCAATGGGGGCAAAGTCTGGTTATAACCATTCTTCCAAATATCTTTCTCTGTGTTCATCAGAACAAAGAAATGTATACAGATTACGAGCAACTCAAGCAAATGATGACAGAATTTTCATGTTTGGGTGAAGAATCCCTCCCATTTATATAAATTAAATGAATAAATCAATCTTCTTTTAAAAATAATCTAAATTAAGTTTTTTACTAATTCAAGCAAGAACAACTATTGGGTATATCCTATTCATGTTTTAGAGAAGGTTTGGACAGCTCAATAGCATTTCTCGATTCACAAAGAAAAGCAATTTTTAAATAGAGAGAACTTGCTCTCAAAAATATATATTCGTTTTTATTCTTTTATTGTTTTGTTTACGTTTTGAATCGAATAAACGGTCAATTTATTTGATTTTTATTATTCTGTTGTTCGATTAAACTCAGTTTAAAACGGGAACAAACAAATCATTTTAAATATGTGTATTAATTTGTGAAATATTTATATACATCAGTATGTGTATGTCATTAAAACATGATCGTTTTAAAGCTCATTGCAAAACAAAATCTAGAAACTCCGTTTCATTAAAAGGAAATGTTGACCATGCTAGTTTCCACTTAGTAAGGTTCCACTAAATTACGCAACTAGTAAAAAATGATCTTTTAAAACGAAAATGATTTAAAAATCTGTTTAGGGACTATTAATGTCGTCACAATGTCAATAATAAATGGTATTATATCAACGTCCCCACGTAGTATGGTTTAACAAGAACACACACAGACACGCACACAAACACGCACGCATGCACGCACACACACACACACACACACACACACACACACACACACACACACACACACACTAAGTAGCTTTGTTTGCTCACTCTCGAGCTCTTTCTGCTCTTCACATTCCTCGCATTCCTCATTCCTGATGTCAGGAGGGCAGGAGACCGCATTCAGGAGATCCACATGAGATCCAGATGAGAACTCGCGGTTACTCCATGAGTTTTGACTGAGCTGTGCATGAGGTCTGATGAAGGATTCGTCGTGAAGGATTATATTTCTATGCTCGCTAGGATTACTCGCTTTTGTTTCATTCAGTTCCCCGTTTATTTGTGTGTCTGTCGACGCGACATGTAGCGCGGAGATCACGGTGAGTGTGAAAATCTCACATCTTTACAGACTCCGCTGAGACTTTTCCCACTTTGTTTTACGGCCGTGAAGGCCACAGGCTTTCTTTCCATCAACGTTTGCCACCGTAAAGCGACTTCCATGTTGTGTTTCAGAGATTTATTTCGATGAGACTCGATCTTTCCTTTCTGTCGATTGTCACTTTATCAACTTTGATCGCTTGAAAAACACCGATCGTGTTTCTCTCACACGCATGGACGATATTAAATACTGTATTACTAGCCTAGGCTATGTATTTACTATAGCAAACTTCAGTCTATCGTAGTTTCCTATATTATACGTTTTAATGGGAACTGCAATGTTTTATAGTGGATTGACAAGCTGTAGTAAACTTGGAAGGAAAACTATAAAAAGTACAGTTTACTTTAGTAAATACTAGGCTAAATACAGCATAATGTTTTTCATGTGGCTTTGCTTTACTCTGTGATAGATAAAGAGTTGATTTTGTATTTATAAAATATTTCTCATACTATACAACTTTTTAATAGTTGAGAGCTTGTTTTCTTCTTTCTTTCTTCCTTTAATGGGATGAACATGTAAAGACACGCTTCACAGTTTCATCATGCAGCGTTGCAGAACAAAACACACAAACTTGTGTTGAAAAAGTGAACATATAGTGGCGCAGAAGTGTTTGGACAGGCCTAAATGCACTTATGCATTATAAAACAAGTTTCCCATCTCAGGCCAAGCCATATGAAAAAGAATGTAGTATAATGTATAGCTTTTTCTATAGTTGGCCTAAACTGCAGTTAGTATACTGCAATACACTTGTATAGGAAAGTATAGTGTCTAGTATTCTGAATATGTCTAGGAATCAGATATATTATATGAAATACTATTTAAATTCCTATTATTAATTCCAGTGTGCACATTTACAGAAATGCTGATTTCTCAATAAAAGCCCTTATGAAAATGTACCATATTTTACTATAGTAGCCAACTTGTATGGGCTGTAAAGTAGAGTAACCACAACTTTACCGTAATTTTATTATAGTAACTACAGTTAAACCAAGATATTTTTAGTTGTATACATTAATGTGTATATTCTTAAAATGCAAACCAGTCAATGAGCAGACTAAAGGACCATACAGGTTACATTTATATTTAGTCATTTGGCAGACGCTTTTATCCAAAGCGACTTACCATTATTACAGGGACAATCCCCCTGGAGCAACATGGAGTAAAGTGTCTTGCTCAAGGACACATTGGTGGTGGCTGCTGGGATCGAACCAGCAACCTTTTGATTTACCAGTTCAGTGGTTTAACCCACTAGACCACCATCTCCGATGTGGTTGATATTTAAATGTTTTGACTTCATTTTTTACAACTTTGGAATCCAAACTGGAAATTGACGAGAATCAGAATCGATGAGCAGAATTGGAATTGATAAAATTCTGTGCTAATTCTGAAACTATTAACTAGAAAATGGAAAAACTGTAATATTTAGTAATAAATTATAATAATAATACATTTTATTTATAATGCACCTTTATCACGCTCAAAGCGCTACAACAATGCAACAAATAAATACATTACATATGTAAAAGAAATTAAAAGAAACACTATTAAACCCTGTGATATCAGTCAGTTTTCAACCCTTCAACATTGTAAGCAATCTTAACAAGGTACGTTTTCAGAAGTTTCTTAAAGGAGCTTAGTGTGGGAACACTTTTAAAGCTTTAAAACACTTATGAATCTTAAAGCGAATCCCTACAGTAAATAGATATAGAGTATGCGATAACTACACTTGTTGTTACTCTAGAACCTCTAAATTTGCCCGGACGCTCTTATATCAGCGCAAAAATGGCTCAGAAAAGTGTTACCTCTGTAGCTTATGAGCAATACAATGACATTCTCACACTTTACCATGGTTTATAATGTATGTCCGTATGAAGAGTTTGGTTCCAAAATGAGTTAACTCTATTTTAAACAAATCAGATTTTTTATTATGCATTACAATTAATTTCAATTGAACTGCAGTTGGTTTGTTTCGATTTAAGCCATAATACAAATACAGCTAACTTTTAATAATAAAACACAATTAAAACATGATAACATAATAAACATAAAAAAACGGAGTTGCCTCATTTTGGAACCAAACTCTTCAAATATAAGTTACTGTAAATTGTTCACGTATTTTATACTGTACATTATATATAGGTTTCATTAAAGATGTCATATTGACATATTGTTTGATAAAGCCCGAGTGTATACACTATAACATACACACTTATATGTCACTACACCACCATGTTTGACCTGTTTTTGACTTCAAAAGTGTAATAATTCCTCATGATATAGATTCTGCAAACCTCTTTCTTTAAGATATTGATGTGATACAGCATTACACAGTTTCTGTAGATCTGTGGGCTGCACATTCATCATCTGTATCGCCGTGTTTTTTCATCACATTCTATTAGATTGATCTGGTGATTGGCTAGTTTAGTGTCTTTCTGTCATGTTAAAGATGATTTGAGCTTTATGACATATTGTAAAATTGTCTGGTTTGAAGTAGATGTTTAAAGACTGTGACCATGAAGTCAAGGGACCCAAAAGGTGCCAATAAATGGCACTTAGAGGAAATGACTTCTCATTCCCATTCAGATGCTGTGTTTAAACCTCAGCAGATACTTATGACTTATTTTTTAGTTACTGTCACGTGATTGGCTGGTGAGATATTTGCATCTTGAAGTGGCCGGTGAGTGGATAGCTTTTGATCTCTTTATTAACCGAGCAGAAAACACAAGTCATTCTTCAGAGTAGTTGGTGGTGTGATTGACAAATGCAGTACACAGGTTAAAGCAAAGGTTGACTCTCAGTTGTAATGGTTGTTTTTGAGGAGCAGAGAGCAGGTTTGAACGTGTTGCTGAATGTCATTATTAAGAGCATGAGAGAGAGCAAGCACTTTACTGTGGAGTGATAAAGAACTGTGAGCATTTGTTTTGAGTAGGGTGGTAACGAATCTCTCGGCTCAAGATACGATGCTATTCACGATATGTCACTAACAAAACTAAACTGCAATTTTAAAACAAGGTCCAAATCAAATAAAACATGCAATTTAAAATAATACAAAAATCTCTTTAAAATAAACAAACTAAGACTTTGTCAGTGCTTTTCTTGGATTTTCAACATTTAAGAAACAACAGCATATCCACGTTTTCAAAGCTTGCGGTTGTAAACACGGGGGCCCCTGCTGTTCAAAACATGTATTGCGATTCAAAAAACATCTCAACCGGCTTGAATCTTCACATAATATAATCGAATTTAACCGGCTCACAGTGAATTGTTACATCCCTAGTAGGATTGTGATAAGACGCTGTTCCCACGAGACGAGACAAGACATGAGATTGGGTTTTTAGACTTTGTTAAAGATATTCTCAATAATGAAATATATAGGAAAAAAAATCTTTTATTCTCTTTAAAACACAAAATGGAAAAAATGTAGTCATTATAAAATCACCTTATACTTTATAAAACAAAAGAAACTTCTATTTTAATGAATTATATTATGCAGTAATAAACAATATGTATATAGTGCAAAATGTTTTGTCACAAACTCAACTGACAGGCAGTAATTGCACAAAAAATATGAGAATAATTTCTCAACAGGCGCAGCTTTTAGTAAAGAAATCTGGCTGTTTTCTCTATAGACTTTTGCATAGTGCTCAACTGCTCATGTTAGCAAAGATGGCAATCATATCACAATGTCAATCCTCCTTCCTCCACTGGCTGAACACTCATAGTTTTCAGAGAAACACTTAAAACAATATAGACACATCATGTTCAATTCAACATAAGTAACAGATGATCTGTTTTTGAAGAGGTTTGCCTGTGAATGTATTTGAAATAACGTAAAGGGGACTTGCAATTTTTATACTGTACTTTTTGTACAGTCAGCTCATCTGATCAGCCGCTACCAAAGCTGGCAGTTGGAAGTACCGTAAACACTCGTGCTTAGTATGCACAAGGCGCTGCAGACGCGAGAGATTCGCGCAAACGTTGAAACCTGTCCATCTAGCGTGTTTAAAACACAACAGACATCACATGCATGTTTTAATGATACAATTGTTACTATTTTGTTTTAAACTATTAATTTCTGGGTGGATGCTACTAACTCTTGAAGTTGGGAGCACCAGTGCTTCTAAGGAAAAAAGTTAATTTCGAGCCCTAATCTCTATTTATTTGCTTAAATATTATGTACAAAAGTTACCTTTGCCTGCTATTCACTTGTTTAAGAATTCTAAACTTTGCAGTTATGATAGGGGATACTGTTAACATGACAGTATAAAAGGGAATTTCAAGTCAATCAACAGCACTATTTCCTCTCAATCAGCAGAAAATCTGGTAAAAAAATACTGGCATGTACCGGGAAACCGGTATAACTCTGAAAAATTTTTGGTCATACCGCCCAGCCCTACCCATCATCCCAATTGCTTGTGGATATTGTGTTCTCGCGGGACCAGTCGGATCTCGAGATCTCATCACACCCCTATTCCCTATTCTTCAGAAAGAATAATAAATAGGCTTGTCAACAATGAATGTACATAAATGATGTGTGTGGTGACGAGACAACATCATCTGATGAGTAAACATGATGACAGATTCATTATTGTGGATGCCAAGTTGTGTGTTATTGTAGAGAGATTCAAGTAGGGAAGGAAGGAGTCGGGAACCGGAAGACATTTTCAAACATTTAATAAAGTAATATAACAGCCACAGTAAACCATTAATACATATACAAATACTTCGGGCCCGGACCTCTCTCTTCGACGGTCCGGTCGCTCGTTCTCTTATATGCTCCCATCTCCTCCGTGATTCGAGCCCGGTGTGCGCACAGCTGGCGGTCATTCACAATTACTCACCGGACTCGAACCACGGTCTCGCCCCGCCTACTCTAATACAGTTATTATTAAATCATTTTTGCTTTTTAATAAATGTCATACAGTCAAAAACAGATTTAAGATTATGGAGAAAGAAACATGCAATGTTGTTTAGTTTACTTTACGGAATGGAATTTGATTATAAGCCGAAGTGCTGGATGATGTCATAAAAAGTACAGCACCGTTTTGGCGAAGACTGTAGGTTGGGAATGCTTTGATCTTCTATGTGTGAATTTTGCTGGTGTTCTGAAGCACATCGTTTATAGATATCCTTAGGCAAACACATACTAAAAGCAAGATTTGATTTCACTGGGACTTTGGAGGTACATTGCTGGCACTAGTGTTAGGTATGTCATGGGTCACAGATCTTCTGTCGTATTTTAGAAAGAAATTGTTTTAATTTTCCACAATAACTAAATTATGCTATTGCGCTTTAAAGAAAGACACACCATCACCTGTCTGATAGCACTTTCTTCCTCCACACACAGGTGAGAGATGACACAGACAATTACAGTATGAATCGGTGTAAACAGTTTTCCTCACATGTAGTGAAAGGTGCTTCACATGAAAGTCGACATGATTTTCTTTGTGTGCAAAACACTTTCAGAAAAGCAGCCTCTCTCAGGTATTTGTGGATCATGTCTTTTAAGTGTCTGATGTTGAACAACTATTCAACCCTTGTGTCACAGCCCTTATAATTGTGGTGTGCATAACCTGCGTGTGCTCAATTTCTTGTGAAAGTTGTGCGATTACTCATTGACACACAGAGATCTGGGAGCATTCCTGTGCCAGGTGTGTTGTGTTATTGGCCTGGAATCTAGGCAGATCTCCAAATGGACTATCAGCTCGGCACAGCCAGAGCTCGACAAGACCCGACACATTTCAGCTGTCATCTGTGTTGTTCTGGATTTACTCCTCTCTAGATAAACGTGACATGAAGACTAAAACTGTTGTGTAAAAATAAATTGCAAGGTTTGGTTAAATGCATTTCAGTAGATATCAAAAGCCACGGCCTCACACGGGCTCTCGTGAAACACAAACCGAAGTCTGGGATGTTTGGTATGTGAATGCATGTTGTTTATATGATGCTGTTTAGATGCAGGACCGTGACATGCAGTTATGAGGGTCCCACATACAGTAGAACTCTTTTTTGGTCTTTCTCTTGATTGAGAAGACAACAGGTTGTTGTTAAACCACACACAGTAAGTAATACCCGGGATACATGATTGGCTGTTATTATTGTAAACAATAATAAAGCAACATCTGGGTGATTCTCACGAAATCTTGGTATCGAGATGTCAAACACGATTTTCTTAACAACACTCGGAGCGACAAATTTCCTTTTTAATTCATTAAATACAAGGTATGGCAGGTTTAAAAGCGTTCATTTAAAAACTAAACTGACAGTTTAACACAAGTTTGAACTTTTTTTTAACAAAAAGTTCCTGTAAAATTATCATTATCGTAACCATTTAAAAACGGGCCATTCCAAAGCATGATTTGCCAGAAAAGGTGAAGCCATGAGGCCTTAGCAAGTTTGAATAATCATACATAATAAGTAGCGGTGTGGCGAGATGTCGTGGCACGAGATCCGAGTGCTGGGCCATTCTAGTCTCATATGATCCCTAAATTTAACCCGTGCGACCTCAAAAAATATTTGGGAGCATTTGTGCGAGTGCACATTTTGTTGTGATAAGTGTGTCGTCACACTCCTAATAATAAGACATTAATGAAGTGTGTTTTAATAGCGACAAACTCTGTGAAGACAATGGAAAAGGAGCTATGTACACATCGTGACAAGAGAATATAACATTTTTAACTAGAAAAATATAGTAATCTGGTAATCACATTTGATAGGTACTGGAATATGTGTTTCTTCAAATAAAATCAAACTTTATGTAAACATTTTTTGTGTTTGTGAACTGTTACGAAGGATGATAATATCAGTCATTTACGCGTTTTCTTTCCACTATTTCTTATTTTTTATTATTTTTATGTAAAGTATTCTGTACATTTTACCGTCATTTGAGAACATCTAGTTGAACATCCAATTGCTTTTGTCAGAATGTCTTCATTTTACTTATTTAATTAAAGCAAAAATTCACTCAGGACTAATCAGGATGCGTTACGGTAATGAGATTTTCATCAGAAGAAACAATAAAATAGATAAATAATTTGTTCCTACGTTAACATTATGCCTTTTGCAAGGTAGAGAACACAATTTATTATGATATTGTTCTATGTTACCCAATTATATGTTTTATAATTCAAATGTCTGTGGTTTAGTGAGAATGACCCATCACACAATAAAGTGTTATTGTGTATATGCAAACATAAAAAGTTGCATTGTAGTGTCCAATGGTGAGATGCTTTTCTGTACTGTTGCATAATATCAGTGGATTTGCCATTGTTCAGTAAATCCATGTGTTTTTTTATATATCAGGGTACAAACATGTCATCGTAAGCCCACAATGTGGTTTCCCTCTTTTGACTTCGTCCAGTAAACATCCACCCAGACGTCCAGAACAAGAGCCGGCCACCACCCATAACCCACATCACCACTCACATTCTCTACAGAATATATACATTTGTTTATAGTAAGTGATAAATGCTGTTCAGAAGTCTGATTTCTTGAATTGATTCTTGTGATCGCTGTCTTGTAGAAAATAAACTGTTTAATTGATGTAAATCTGAAGAGGCCCTCAGACGGGGACTTCATCTGCTATAAACAGTCATG
Organism: Triplophysa tibetana; assembly: GCA_008369825.1. Taxonomy (NCBI): domain Eukaryota; kingdom Metazoa; phylum Chordata; class Actinopteri; order Cypriniformes; family Nemacheilidae; genus Triplophysa; species Triplophysa tibetana. Next base: position 21,431,094 of record CM017910.1, on the reverse strand, counting down.
TTTGTCCATGTAGGCCTCGCATTTGTGGTTGTTGGTTTTTCTAGAAGTCTATACGCTTTCCCACTGTTCTCATCGTTGATGTTTTGTTTTGAGGACCTTTAGCAGCACATTTTTAGCGACTCTTGTGGCAGTGCGTTTTCTTGAAGAAACCATTGTAAGGTTATTTTGAAAGGGTTTGTATTTTTGAGAATGTTGAGTTCTCGTGTGGTCTTACTTTCAAAGGAAACACAGACATCCCAGATACAGTATCAGACTATGGGGAACAATTGTTTTGTCTTTGGAAACTAAGATAAACGATAGAAATAGGACACCCAAAAATAAACCGTTCATATTTTCCTCAGACCTATGTTGTCCCAAACTGATTTGAATTTGGAGTTTTTGTATGACTTGAATTGTGTTTACTGTGATTTGTTTTATGTAATGAAAGCTTATAGTGACTCTACCAAGCTCCAGAAAGGACAATTAGAAGGTTGAAAAAGTCCATCTTATAATGTCACCTTTGCTTATACAAAAATTAAGTATAATTCATGTTCATTTAAAATATAATTAAGCAAAGTTCAAGTATTATTATTAGTATACTTGTATGTGTAGTTTTCCAATATTTTCGGCCCATCCATCCATCCATCCACCCATCCATTTTCTTCCGCTTATCCGGGGCCGGGTCGCGGGGGCAGCAGTCTAAGCAGGGATGCCCAGACTTCCCTCTCCCTAGACACTTCCTCCTGCTCTTCCGGGGGGACACCGAGGCGTTCCCAGGGCAGCCGGGAGACATAGTCCCTTCAGCGTGTCCTAGGTCTTCCCCGGGGTCTCCTCCCGGTGGGACATGCCCGGAACACCTTCCCGGGAAGGCGTCCAGGCGGCATCCGGAAAAGATGCCCGAGCCACCTCAGCTGGCCCCTCTCGATGTGGAGGAGCAGCGGATCTACTCTGAGCTCCTCCTGAGTGACCGAGCTTCTCACCCTATCTCTAAGGGATCGCCCAGCCACCCTGCGGAGAAAGCTCATTTCGGCCGCCTGTATCCGGGATCTTGTCCTTTCGGCCCATTTTTCTATAAAAGTGTACTTTTATGTACTGAATTATTTAAGTTTTATGATGGGTTAAGTCCTATGAGGTATGACAAAAACGTAATATAATGGTATTTTCCTATATGACGGTATTTTTTACCACATTTTCTACTGATTGAGAGAGCAAATAGTCCTGTTGATTGACTTAAAATGCCCTTTTATATTGTCATGGTGACAGTGACAGTATCCCCTAAAAAACTTCAAAGTTTAGACTTCACTGACAACTGAATAGCATGCAAAGGTAAATTTTATACATCATATTTAAGCAAATAAATAGAGAAGAGCGCTCGAAATGAAATTTTTTCCAACTTGAGAGTTTGGATCACCCATCCGAAAATAGATACCATGGTCTATCTGAATAGTGGAAAACAAAATAGTAACATTTTTACAATTAAAACATCCATGTGATGTCTGTTGTGTTTAACAAAGTTGAAATGGCTTCATGATTTCCTGAATTCATATTTTTTAATCATAAAACAAAGGCTTAAATTAGATTTGTGAAAGCGATCGCATGACGTTGTGAATCCTCCTTCCGGCAGTCGCGGCGCCCAATTTGCGTAATTCATGTTGCCTCATGCAAGTTTTTGCTTTGACTTTGTATATTTTTGTAATTGTTTCTTGGTGTGAACACACCATAATGGTCAAAAATTTTGAGTGCTGATTTCTTTTTTTTGAGAAGTACATAAAAAGTAGACTAAAAGTAGACTTAAGGCTACTTTTGATTTTGATTTAAATGAAGTACACTTGTAGAAAACATGAATAAACTTTCTTGTAAGCCTGGTTATAAGGCTACTTGAGAAATCAGAATGTCATTACTGTCAAACCTGACACGACACGACATATTGCATTTTTCTTTTTGGTGACCCATTTCTATACTACTGAGGTATTTTTCTATCCCTCAAAGGCCCACTTTTTTCTTTTCACAGATTTTCTCTGGTTGTTTGTTCTGTGTCTGGTGGTGGTGATGGGGTTGTCTCATTACCTCAGCAGCGTGGATGTTGGTCATCATCAGGTGAAGCAGAGCTGATGGAGTCCTGTCACTGACCGCTGACATTTAAACGCTTGTGCGGCCCATCTGAACGCAGGCTTCGTCATGCCGTTTGGCCTGAAAATACGAAGTCGCACACGGCGTTATAATGTCCTTAGTAAGAACTACTTTGTGACGCGTATCCGTATGCTGAGTAATGATGTGATCGAGTGCACGCTGTCCGTGGAGAGCACGGGTCAAGAGTGTCTGGAGGCCGTCGCGCAGCGGCTTGAGTTACGAGAGGTGAGTGATCGTCTATGCTTTTGTTTTCATTTTTGAATTAAAGACCGTAATGATCAGTAACTTTTGAGTGGGAGCATAAATATATAATGACAGTCATCTTAATGTCAGTAAGTGTCCCAATTCTCCCTAAATTCAATCTATAATAATTCAAAACATAGATTTTTGTATTTATTTGTTTAAATCCTTGCATCTTTAGTTCATGCATATGTGAATGATTTGCAGGCTAGAAAACAGGCTGCTGGATTCTTTTATAATATGGTTCAAACTGTTTGAATCTGAATTGTTGCCATTATCACGGTGTAGTTTTCCAAACAGTTCCACATGTGTTATGGTGTTTAGTCTGCGCAAAGATGTTATCCAGTCATAGCAGGACGTGTTTACATTCACAGCCTTATAAGCACAAGCAATGATAAAATCAAGTGTTCATTTCACAGGCCGAGAGAGAAAGGAATTACTGCGTTAAATGTGACACAAAACTATGAAAGAAATGCAATATGTCCACCCTTTAACTGTGCTAGAAACCGAAGATACAGTCACATTACTGATTAGCTCGCTTACTATCAAATTCATGGCAAGTGAGACTTCATGAGAGTCTAGAGGTGCTTGGGAACAAATTTGGTGTATTTCACACAAGTTTTGTCGTAGGAGTATGAAATACCATGATTTCAAGAAGATTCATTGTGGTGGACAGGAAGTATGATAGACAACAAATTGAATGATAACAGTCACATGATTATTTGGCAGATTTATTAATTTTTTTAAGCGTTTCAATAAATTTGGTTGTATCTTTTGAGCACTCGGGGCACTACACCAAAACTTTGTAAGTACCCTCAGAGCTGTGCTGACAGAACATATCAAGTATCCTAGCGATACATAATTGCGATGGTAAAAATCGGCATTTAATGAAAACATTCGAAATGGACACCCAAAATTTGGCTCTTTTTCCAGTTGACCCGTAGGCCCAGGCGGTCCAGGTGCCGAGGCACAAGGTCCCTGTGCGTACACAACACATCTCGCGAGTGTGCCATAAGCCAGTCATCTAGAGAGTTGAGTATCCTCAAGCCTCGCTCCCTGAGGGGCGGCCTCCACGAGTTTGGAAAAAACCTGTGGAGACAGGGCCAGACCGAAGGGAAGGACATTGTACTGATACACTCTTTCCCCGAATGCAGGAATGGTCGGTGTCGAGGGAGGACAGAGACGTAAGAGTATGCGTCCTACAGGGCGATTGCCATGAACCAATCTTGGTGTCTAACTGAGCGCTAATATGCGCTTCTGCATCAGCATCCTGAATGGCAGCATGTGTAGGTGCTTGTTCAGGAGGCGCAGATCTAGAATGGGTCACAGCCCCCCCCTTTTTTAAGGCACTATGAAGTCCGGGCTGTAAAACGAGAGAGAGTGGGCGCTGGCCCTAAAGAGGGCCCGGCTTGGGTGGGGGATGTGGCAGGCAACATCCCGCATTGACCCTCCGGCGATGACTTGGCCGGGGGGAGGTCGCCCGCTGTACTCTCCATCCTCATGGCTCATGCTGTCAGGACCGCTCTGCTTTAGGCTGGTTACCAACGGGAATAGAATCCCCCTTCCGCAGGGCTCTGCATCTTTGACCGGCCGTCCCCCTGAGGGCCCAGCATCAGAGGGGCCACCGCGGGGGGGAAGGGCTCCTGGAGGGCAGGCTGTGCTCGTGACCTCAGCAACCGATAGGTGGCTGGGTCACGGTGGAGCAGTCTGCTTCTTCACCACGGAAAACCTACATGATGTTCCCATACAGCCCTACTTGCGAGATGACCTAGATGGCGGGCCTTCTGAACGTCACCACGCAAGATTGAGCCACATATGTTTCCCTTGGACCACTATCATGGACATCGTCTGACCCAGGGCACTCGCCATGATCTCCGTCACACAAGGCTTGTCGTGGTGTGCATCCGGGTTGGCCTTCCCATAAACCAGATCCTAACACTTTTACATATGACCCAATGGGTTCGCCATAGCATGATGGGCCTGATTGACCACCATAGCGTGGAAGGCGGAAGCAGATAAACCAGCAGCATCATAAGTCTTCGACAAGAGCGTCAAAGAGCTTACATGCCCTGGAAGGGAGCCTTGGTTGACCCCTCCAAGTGGCAGCGTCCAGGGTGCACCACGGCTGCTCAATCCACCCGGGGGGTTGCCATATCCCTTAGCTGCTTCACCGTCCAGGGAAGTAACAGCTCCCTGAGCCCTTCAGACAGGAACAGGCCGCAAATGGCATATTCCACGTCTTTGAGAGCTCCTCATGAACCTCCAGGTCAGCCAACTCGACGCTCGCCTCTACCCGGGCAAGCACGGCCGTCATCTCTGCGTCGCCTCCTCTTGGGCTAGACCGCCCAAAGGCGGGAGCTCTAAATGGCTTCGCATCCGATGCCAGGAGGTAGCAGTCCAGTCTTATGACAGAAGGTTCGTCCCATCACTACCGCCCATCGGGGACGAGCCAGGTGAGCGTGCCGGGGCATGGATGATCCGCGAGCCAAGGCTGGAGGAGTGACATCCATGGGAATCACTGATCACCCATTCTGGAGAACGTAGCCAACTATGACCACAACACCTTAATCGACAAGCCCTGCCACTGCATGCTGGATCCCTCAAGTGCAGTACTTTTGTCGTGCCCTTTAGACTCGAGGATGAGTCTATCATACCCAAGAACACAGCTGTAAGACATGCCCGAATACAGTGCAAACTGTGAGAGTTTGCACTTTTAGAAATATCTGCAACTCGCTGCAGAGACACCCAGGGGAAGAGAGAGAGAAATCCGCTGCTTCGCATCGTAAATCCAGCGGTCTAGAAGAAATCTCGAAGAGATGGAGCGCTTGACATGTACGTCATTCAGGTTCCGAAGAACAAAGGTTGAATGAATGACCACCGCCATCTTCCTTTTATACCCGTATCTACAGGAGACTGGCGTGCGTATACCATACGCCAAGCCCATTGGCGTATTAAATTTCCTCTCGGAGATGATAGGTTCTCAAGATCAAACCCCAATCTGTCTCTCAACATAACGTCAAGAGACCAACTTAAGGGGAAGTATGATTTCAAGAAGGTTCCGTGTGGTGGACAGGAAATATGATCGACAATGACAAGTTCGGTATTGTAAAACTCGAATTGCCTCGAAAACTCGAAACTCAGTAGCCAACAAATCAAATGATTACAGTCACATGACTAGTTGGCATATTTATAATTTGTTTAAAGCATTTAAATATATTTGGTTGTATCCTTTGACCCCTGGGGGCGCTGCACTAAAACTTTGTAAGTCCCCTCAGAGATGTGCTGACTGAAGATATCAAGTATCCTAGCTATACGTAATTGCGATGGTAAAAAGCAGACAATAATTAGGCCGAAGTTATCAAAAGTTGATTTGTGATAACATATTCAAAGTTGTGATGACAGATGCTAAGTTTCATCCCAATTCACAAAAGTTGTGCGAAGATACAGTCTTATGTTCATTTTGGCGTGCTTGCTGTGGAATTGTTTAATGTGGGATAACCGTTTGATGAACCTTAAATCTTTCAACAACTTTTTGTCTTAAGTGTTGCCACGTATCGGACTTAGAGCTAAAAATTTATGAGCATTAACAAGTGTTTGAGTTTGAGTCTTCAAATTTGCTCTGGTAATGTTTCAGACTGTCCTCTACAAGTGTGCCCAGTTTTAGAATTTGTTATAGTTGATAACATCGCCTGATGTTAGAACAATAGTCTGTCATTTAAGTACATTGTGAATAGACTTTAATACATTTGAAAAAATGTAATTGTTCTTTTAATTAAGATTTGACTCAGAATTAACTGGATTTATGAGAGTATTTGATGTTAAAGCGTGATTTTCTCTTTGTGTCCGTCAGACTCATTATTTCGGCCTGTGGTTCCACACAAAGTCTCAGTCACAGAGATGGGTTGATCTGGAGAAGGCTCTGAAGAAACAGTTGGATAAGTTTGGCAGCGAGCCGATGCTGTTCTTTGGGGTGATGTTCTACCTCCCGAGTGTGTCTCGACTTCAGCAGGAAGTCACCAGGTACGTCTTTCCAATCTTGTCTTTTTTTCTTAATTGCATCTTTTCATTATGACTCTGCTGCGTCTTTACACATGTACAGTCATTTTTATTTTCCACAAAAGTGAAAAGTTCCATTTACATTTTACCTTTGTTTACATTTGGGTGATTTTCATACGCCACAACAGTGATTTTGCGCTTTATACTGTAAAAACTTTTGGTTTGGATGATGTAGCAATTGTCCTACTTGAAAAGTGTCTTTAGAGAATGGTGTCATCTGGTGGCTGGCAGAGTCACTACAGCTCCGAAGCTCACATTTCGCACTTTTTGCACATTAAAACATAAAAGTGTAGCTGTTAAATATAAAAGTCTTGAGATGTAAGTGCGTCTGTTCACCCAGACTGCCATTGAAAAACGTCTGGTGACTCTAAATGCAACTTTTCTTAACATGCATGAAAAGAGATCACAGTCACAATGATTTGAGCCCCCGAGGACACAGGATTGGCCAACACTTCCAGACATCTCACAGGTCTCAGATCAGTCCATGTACCGATGTTTGGGTAATTAAAGGGATACGGTGGCTCGCTCACACTGTAATGACAGGCCAGGATGGGAAAGATTATAACCTTCATCTAAATACCAGCTCAAGAAATAGCAACAGAATGAAAGAAAGAATGAGCAAGAGAAATAAGGATATACAAGCTGTGTGTATAAGAATAAACAGTACAAGCTCGTTTCGGAAGTCTGCGTCCTCCGGAGGTCTCATTTGATTCTTGCTACGTCCTCGAGGCTGTCTCATTTCAAAAAAGGAAGCAGGGCACTCTGTATGCACTCCTCTAATGCGACCTACTTTCACAAGAATTCAGAGGACACGTGAGGTGTATAATCCTTGTTAGAGATAACCCACAATTCTTTGCGTCGGCCAACGTCTCTTATTTGATTAAACGGCAGCAGCCGTATGTGGTGTTTAAATGTGAACATTTTACAATTTGTCTCACGTTTTTTAATCATAGAAGGCATTTGTAGTAAAAAGGTTTACGACTGTTTAGGGAAATTTAAAAGTTTAAAACAGTAAGGTCGCATTGTTTAAGGTAGAAAGTAACCAACTTTTTACTTCTTAATATCATGTAGAAATCAACGCGATTGCTTTTCTGCCAGTATGTCCTATGAAGGACGTCTTGTTTAATTCTAAGTTGAGGATCCTCTGTATACCGCATCCTTTAGGGGAAGAGACCTCCGGAGGACATGAGGACATACAGAGATGAGGAGGAAGGAGAATGAGACCTTTACACACAACTTAAACACTGACATTACATTTATGCATTTGTCAGACGCATTTATCCAAAGCAATATTACACCCCTGTTTTATACTTCTTTTCTTTCCTTTGACCGTTGCACCACTATTACTCTATCATATATGTTCCCATATTATGCAAAGAATGTGTTATTCTTTGTCCTTCTTTCCACCTGGTAAGTCCTCAAAATGTGAAACACTCGATTACTTTGGAGTGTTTTTTAGCCAGAAAGATAAAAAATGGCAATAATGTTTTGACGTAATAAAATCCCAGTTAGTGGGACCTTTTTAATATCTTCTGTTATAATTTCATACAGTAATAAAATGATGCCCTGACCATTATGAATGCTCCGATCGATTGGCTGCAGATCGCTTTTGGCCGATAATCACATTTTATGACTCGATCTGTACTCGCAAAACTTTGACGATCTTATGAACCAAACAGAATTTGATGACATTAAAGCATTTAATACGACCAACCTGATTCAGCACTTAAGTTTAATAATTATTAATTATATAACAAAAATATACCATTATAACAAAGACAACATCTATGGTATTACTTTAACTGAAAATAAGATTAACGGTGATCAGAGAGCTTACATATCAGTTATATAAAGCTTGAAGCATCGGAATCAGGATCAGATCACAGATCAGGATGATAAGAAATCAGTACTCGTATCGGCTGCAAAAGTGTATCGGCTGCGGGGGCATCCTTATTGAACATGTTATGTTTTAACATCGAATTGCATGTATTGTGTTCATGTATAATGTACCATAACATTTAATTCCAGTAACATTCTGGTCGAATAGTTGTATTAACACTGACAGTAAGAAAACATATGCAAGCCAGAGGCCATGAAGAAACCAGAACTCCAGAAGATGTACTAGGAAAAAACCCTCTGGAAAACCCTGCTTGACATGATTTATGTGATAGGAGGAGTCGGTCGTTTGAAACTCCTGAGAAAAACTCAGAAGGATATTTGTTTTTCTAGCATTTCGGCCATAAATGGAAGATTTGAGCCCGAGCTGAAATTATGAAAAAAATAATGTTTTTTTTATAGGAGGCTTGACCACTGTAGCAGATTCATTGTGATGTATTAATCTTACGAAGAGAATCTAAAATATTGAGTCATCTGTAAATGTTAGTAACTCATCCATGAATGTGTTTCAGGTATCAGTATTACCTGCAGGTGAAGGAGGACGTCTTGAGGGAACGTCTACACTGTACCGTAGAGCAGGGCATCCGACTGGCAGGGCTGGCCGTACAGGGTATGTGTGAACGGCCATAGATATAAAGAACTAGATGCCCCCTTTAAGTGCTCCAGGCATGAAGACGTGTCCGCCATCTTGAAACGGTCCAGTGATGTCACTCACACACTGAGCAGTCATGGGTGTAAAAACAACGAAACCAAAAATGGGATACCCTTAGTTGTGGTCATGTGTTAGTTTAGCAAATATAATGTTTGAGCTTTCATTCATAATCATACATGCATATAGTTTCAAACGCACAGTCAGCCTGCTCTTGAGTGTTAACGGACCGGCTTGTCTCACAGGGTGCCAGATCTGTGGAACATGTTCGTATGGAGCCTAATGTCCACTTAACATGCATTAATAATATCATTTTAGTATTGACAGCCACATAAGAAAATCCTTCCACCCCTAACCTGTGGAAAAAATCCCTGATCCTGAGTCCTGCACGGGTTCGGGGACCCGCAAATTTGGCTGTAACGGGTGAAAAATATATAACTGTGTTGGATACGTGTGCGGGTCGGTTCGGACACGGGGGAAACACGGGTCTAAGCACGGGTTCAAAACAGTCACATGCAAATGTAAAAATAAATGCATATTTTTAGGAACACTTCTACAAAACTATGCCTGTATTTCAAGTTGGTAAAATATTTTTTTTGTTTATTTGAGCCCGCGCCCTCCCAGGAGTCTCTTGGCGCCTCTGCTCCGTGTCCTGCTTATATTGCCTGCTATATTTACTTCTTATTTATTAAATCCAGGCAATTGGTTGATAAAACATTGATTAAAATTAAGAGTTCTATTTTAAGCGGGTCGGGTCGGGTGCGGATTTTAATTAGTGCTGCTGTCGGAAAACGGGTCGAATGCGGTTTCAAGCACTGCGGGTACGGGCGGGTGCGGATTTACAAAATCGGACCCGTGCAGCTCTCTGCCCTGATCACTGTTATCTTTATATTTGTTGTATAGCTAAACAAACATGCGTTAGCTTCTAGCGAGCTAAATTCGCTAAATAAATAAAAGTCTTAAAATGACACTTTAAATAAAAGTTTACGAAAAACATACAAGAAATTTATTTTTGTCAAACCTTCATATACACAACAGTATTTCTGGGTCATATCTGCTTAACTAACAAAAAACATCACTTTTGAGATTTTAAAATGACATTTCAGGAAATAACTAAAAAAATAAGAACGAGATTTGTTTGATTTCAAAATTTCACACCGGGCCTAAGTGGACACAATTCACACGGGAGGCAGAATTTGGCATGACACTGGCTCGCAACGTTTAAATATGGTGGACGACCTACATAGAGAATGTGAAGGTGACGTCACGCCCTATGTTGCTGTGGTGCCGCCATCTTGGGAGGAAGATACTCCATCTCTATTATTGTTTTGTTTGTTATATGGAGAAATCGAAAGTGAATTCTCCATATGGGCTTTTCCTGAACGACTCTGCGTAATTCTACTGCATTTTTTTTAACACAGCAAGACCGACCTACCATAGTTATATTTCCTAATTGAACTAGAATAACAAAACTCTGCATTGATGGCGTGAAAATGGCGCGGCGTGACATTGATGAACAAGCTCAATAGCGCCCCCATAGAAACAGCTGGGAATGCGGCATCTAGTTGTTTATATCTATGTGAATGACAATTAGTTCTGAAAGATTTTATATGATAGTGCCTGATATCTTAAGTGTTTTTCATGGTGAATATCTTTTATTTGTTTCTTTATCTTGTGGAATAGCTTGATTAGCTGCGTAGTGTAGCATTTTGTAAATATTTTCTTAAACAATTAAAGTTTAAAAGTTCTAGATCTGAAAGCATCAACCAAATGAATGAATGTAATAGTGTTCAATAATTTGTATTGTTCTGTGTTCATCTTTCCAGCTGATTTTGGAGATTATTCTCAGTTTGTGTCTCAAGATTTCCTCAGGGAATATGTTCTGTTTCCTGTGGTAAGTGTGTGTTTAATGACACCAGGGTTATCGTAAAACTTTGAGAGTGTTTTCTTCAGGAGTATTAATCCATAATGTCTTTTCATCACTATGGTCTGTCTGTGTGTGTAGAGCTGGGCTCCTGTTGATAAGATGTTGGAGGAATGGACACAGGCCGTAGCGGAGGAACACAAGAGTCACTGGTGAACTATTACATCATTCTCCTCTATTCCATTCACTAACACATCTGTTGTGTTCTTCTATGTTGTTTTAGATTCTGTTTGTATGTTGATATGTTGTTTGTATGTTGTGTTTATATATTAATCTGTGGTTTGTGTTTGCATGTTTATGTTTTTTTGTTGTAGATCTGTGTTATGTGTTAAGTTTTTGTGGTGACTGTTTTGTATGTTGATCTGGTATGTTGTGTTTATACTGCGTGTTGATCTGGTTGTGTATGTTGCGTTAGATATTCGGTTGTGTGTTGATCTCGCCATGTGTTTGCGTGTTGATGTGGATGTTGTGTGTTGATGTGGTTGTGTGTTTCAGTCACATGCCCCAGGCGGAGGCAGAGCTGCTCTACATTAAGGAGGTGGAGAAGTTAGACGGCTTTGGTCAGGAAAGTTTTCCTGCAAAGGTAAGTGTTGACGTGCTTGTCCGTGTCGAGACTATTTTAAATCTTTGTTTCAAAGCCTGACAATTAATTAGCAATTAATAATAGTAAAAGAGTTCTAGTAAATATATAGTAAAATAATAATATACCATAGTGAAAATGCCCTGACTAGATAAGTCTAATTCACGTTTAAATAAAAGAAACAAGTCATACGTGTTACCCGATTGATCATGTGTAGATTCAAACAAACATTTAGATAATATTTTTTAATGACAGAGTATTAAAACCCATTGAAGGAGGTTGGATTTATAAAATTGAGACTATACATTGTGTATGCGCAAAGCTTACAGACACAGAGGGAGAAGAGTAAAAAAGGAAATAAAAATAGAGTTTGACTTCGTTCAATCTTAATTAGTTGGTCTTTTAGCTAAAGATTGTAAATTTTTTGATATATACGTAAAAAAAGGCAAAAAAATGAATAAACAGAATATCTGAATGATTGTTAATGTATTGTATATGGACCAGGCTTTTTTGGGGTTTCTTGCACTACGAAATTGACGTGTTTGGTCCATTTAGTGTTTATTTAATTTTGGAAGTAAAGTAATTTGCAGTACACACATTTTGAACTGCACATGTGTATTTTAATGCTTTTTCTATTGCACTGAAGTTTTCAATGCACTTTATTTGTATTATTTTTCTCTTCCTTTTAGATGCACTCATATGTCAATTTTTAGAGCACCATTTTAGTGCATAAACATTTTCAAGTGCACTTTTTTCGGCATTACCACCACCCTCCTTGCAGAGCCCATTACTTTTTTTAGCTGTACATGTGTATTTGTACAGCACGTATGATGCTTTTTCTATTGCACATATATTTTTAATGCACATATTTTTAGCCGATTTTGAAAATGCACATGTCACCCACTTTTTTGTAGGCAATAAACAATTTTTTTGCATAAATGTTTTTAGGTTGCTCAGAAGGAGCAAGAAATTGCTAAAGCTCCTCTTTTCTCACAAGTGTGTCTGTAGATATGGAGACCACCTCTCACATTGTTGTTGAAAGAGGGCTTTTTCTCTTATGGTCAGGTCAGGTTTGAGGCTTTGCATGTATGGAAGCCACATGGCCCAAACTATAGACCTTCTGTCTACATGCTGCTTTCTGTTTATCTTTGTTTTCTTGCCATGCGAGCTGTATATGTCACACAGACGCTCGAGGCTGTTCATCCGGTCTGTTGATCTGACATACTTTAGTTTTTGTTGCTTTGTGTGTATACTTCCAAGTTTCTGTACTTATTAACCCTTTCGTGCATAAACTAATGAAAGCCTAAGGCAGGATTTCATTTTTTTCTCTCTTTAAGGAAATCTTAAACGCTCTGTTTGCGATTTGACAAAATAAAGTTTTGATATTTTACGGTAGTAAATTAACAAAATATCTTCATGGAACAAGATCTTAATATACTGATGATTTTTGACCTGCATTGTCTGGTTTCACTCATTAAACTGAAGATGATGTGAATGTTCATGAATGTTTCTGTGATGTGTTTTTAGGATAACTACACCAATGACATCATCATAGGCGTTTCTTTCATCGGCGTGTTTGTCAAGCACAGGAACGGCAGATCCATAATGCTCCACCGGTAACACATCATATCACTTATCGACCTACAGAGTTATCCTGTTCTGTCAAAAAATGATCATGCGTACCAACCTCTTTTGGATAAATCATATAACGTCGTGTTTGTCTATGGTATTATTCAAGGGGATGTGTAATTCTTAAGATGTGTAAATATCGTCCAATTGCAGTGGAAATCATTTTAACACTGAATTACTTATTTTAGTTGGAAAGATATCGGCACCATCGGCCACAACAAATCGGCCATCACTGTAGAGATAACCAGCAGAGACGACACCATCATGTTCCACATGGTCAGCACATTTTTCCATATGATCATCATATCCCCTGTTCTCATTGTCTGGTTCAGTCTGCCGTACTTTGTCATCTCATTGCTTCTGTTTTAAGATAAATGTGTTTTGGTCTGGATGATATTTCTCTATCTTTAGGAGGATATGGAAATGGCCAAATACATCGCACGCCTTTTTACGGCCAGACACAAGTTCTACAGGCAGAACAAGATTTCCGCTGAGTGAGTCTCAAAGCAACACAACTGCATGTCTCTCAATACACTTTCTTATAAAGTAATACTAGAATAGCTAATAATGTTCTCTAATAACGTTTTCCGAACGCATTTAGATCCGTTTCCCGAGCAAGGACATAACTCGCTGGTAACCAATAGGGCCATGCATCGTAGGAGAAACTAACTACCTAGTCACGACTGATTCTCCAAAACATAGTTACTTTGTCGTACATATGTCATTTAAACCAAGTTGGTTTAACAATATATGGTAGTTGATGACATTACACAGGTGGCAGAGTAGAAATGTCTACTAGTTAATCCTTTCAGAACAATTTGACTGTATATTATTGCTCTAAAAAACGCATATTACATCAAAAAAAGCGATGAGCTTTGTAAAAAATCTGCTCGTTTCAGAGAGGAGATACAAACATGCACAGTATGTGAAAAATACAGCCATTTTAAATCTCTAAATTGTGTATACACATTGCATTACATCTAAAACAAACCATAATATTCTTTTAGCCGTGTCTTATGAGCCCTTTAATATTTGATTTTTTTATTAAATCGATAACTCAACTTCTTTGTGAAGGTTTACAAGAAGTTAAGTTTGGGCCACATCACGTTTGTTTATGCTCTTGGCTCTGAAACCATTTCTATAGTATGCATACTTTGCATATGTACATTTATGCATTTGGCAGAGGTTTTTTCCAAAGCGACTTACATTACATTTTTCTAAACATTTTTTTAAGTATGTGCAATCCCCTGGGATCAAGCCACAACCTTGTGTTGTTAACGCAATGCTCTTACTACTATATGTATGCTATATATATAGTATGCATACTTCTACAATGGATAAAACACAGCACACTGCATACCACAAATTTCTTTTTACATTTTGACCACATTTTGACCACATTATGGCATTTTATAAAAAAAACTGAATAACAGTTTTAAGAGGACCAACTAATCACTTTCTCTCTGTCAGTTAACTAATATGTGTGATTGGAGTATTTACTGTATAAGTGTAATATACTCTCACATAATTGCAGGCCTTCACGATCACCTGTGCCCGTCAGGAGAAGACACACCTGGAACAGAGCGGTATGACCTTCATTCAGCGTCTTGCTGAATTCATGTATAATTAAGTAAATGTAGTCATTCAAGTCAATTATTGAAACTGATTAGACTGGATGTTTCATAAAGTCAGCCAATCAGATTTCAGCTTTTCATTTCAGCTTTGTGAGTTTATTTTAAGCGCAGGCGAGTTGAATCTCACCTTTTTTGAAAATCCAAAACTTTTTTGTCTCCTATTTTGCAGTCAAAGGCGTCTTCATATACAGACCACTATCAGGACAGACAGGGCTCTCAAGGTGAAATTCCCTCTACACCGCATCAAACTTGTGACTGATGTATTAGATGATAGTTGATCATTTCCATTTGTCTGGTTTGTCCTGGACCTGTGATAATCTCAATGTTAGGTTCAATTGTTTCTGAAATGTCTATGGAAGATAGGACTGATGTTTTTTGTGTAAGCTCATAACCATTTGAGCTATACTCCTGCAAGAGTCGGAGAGAAAATAGGAAATACCCATAATGCACTACAAGAGGAGCACTATTTTAGAAAACTCATTTCTCTTTCATTTGCTCTTCACAGACAGCATCTTCCATGATGACCCTTATTGTAAATCAGAAAGCAGTCTTGACCGATGTCCCGTAGAGTTCGGCTTTCCGAACGGCTCCGTTCACAACGGCAGCATGTGCAGCACTCCGAGCGTCAGCTCGCTCAATCGCTCTCAGACGTTTCTTCATTCCTCTCCGATGTCATCCAATCTCTGCATCCCCGGCAGTGAACTGATGCGTCCCGACTACATCCCCAACCACCGTCACTCGGCCATCATCGCACCTTCCTACCGGCCCACCCCCGATTACGACGCCGTCATGCGCCAAAAGCCAAAAGTCTTTGCGACCACTCCCAACAACAGCTGCCATAGCCAGTCGCTGCGCAGCCTGAACATCACAAACACGCACGTGTACCAGCAGCCGCAGGTTTTAGTCTACAGTCAGCCGGAGATGAGGAAACGTGGTTTGTACGTGGGCCCGAACGGGACGGGAAGAGCCACTCACTCTCCATTCGGACAACACATGGGACCTCTGCCGTCCCACTCTGTCCCGGGGATTGGACACAGACCGGGTCAATGCGCCTCAGGTGCTGGAAACGGCATCTCGCACACGGTCAGCACCCCGGAGCTTGCCAACACGCAGCAGCAGGGCGCCAACGGAAGGGCGGAAGAGCCGAGTTACATCACGGCGGCCGCTAACATGTTGAGGAATTATCTTTCTCGTCCGCCCCCTCCCTATCCAACGTTTCGCCCAGCCACGAGCACCCCGGACCTGGCCGGCCACAGGCAGCGCTGCATGGGTAACTCCAGTCCGGAGCTGGTCATGAGAAAAGTGCAGCTGTCTGTGAAAACCTTCCAGCCGGACAGTTCGACGGTCATGCATCAGTCGCTGCAGGAGGTCAGCGCACCTCTCATGATGCTCAAGCACTGCGGCACGCCTCGAAAACGTCACAGCGTGGAAGTGGTGGGGGGCCAGCGGTTCATGGAGACCCACGGAAACGTCGCTCTGCCTCGCAGGAACACGTCACGAGAACAAGCCCCGCCCGCTCACCAGGCAAAGCCCAAAGAGGTGGAGGTGGCTGTGCAGAAATTATCGCCCCCCACTGGTCAGTCTGTGTACCAGCATGAGAAGACCCTCTCCAACGTCACCATGTTTATTCACAGCAGTGAGAGCGAGGAGGAGGACGCTCCGGACCTGGACGTTCACATTCCCGGTCTGAATGAGGATATTAGCGCTCAGTATCAGGCGGCTCTCGCCAACATTCCCAACAAACCCCCCCCAGAGTATCCGGGGTCCCGACAGACCGGCAGCACTACAGCCCTCCGACATCCAAACCAGGTACAGCTGTTATCTCCTATCGTTCGTTCAAATTCGTCACATTCATTAACGTCTGTGTTTGTGTGCGACCGAAGTGCAACACTTTTAGTGTTCGGAAAAACTGCACACTAGTGTTTGGTGTCGCATTTCAAGGTATAGTTCTTATGTCATCCCAGATGTGTATGTCTTTAAATATGGTGGCAGGTCATTATATATATCTGGGATGGTATGATGCCGGGTAAATAACAAGATCAATTTTAGTTTTTTTTATAAATAATCAGAAGTTTTCATTTATCTGGGTCATTCTCACGAAACCACTGACAAGCGAAAACTTTTACAAAGTTTACAAAGCATCATTTTAACATAGAAATGAATTATTTATGCATTTTAAAGCTTTTTCTGCTGAAATTCTCATTACCGTAACACGCGTGCATTATATGTTGATACTTAAACCAAGAAAAACATTCTGAAAAAATCTGAATGTTCGACAAGATGTTCTCAAATGAAAAACATAATTGACAGAATATTCATGTATAACAAAAACAAAGAAATGTCAATTACTGATGTTCTCATCCTCGTAACATTTGTACACACACAAATATATTTACTTTAAGTTTGATTTCTGCCAGTACCTTTCAAATGTCTAACAGGTTAATGATAACTTTATATTTTTTTGTTAAATACGTAATATTCTCTCGTCATGTTGAGTACACAACTTCTTTGAGTCTTATTACAGATTTTTCGTATTTAAAAAAATTTCACATGTTTAACTTCCTATTAAAATAAACATCATATTATGTATGATTAATAAAAACTCTCTTAGGCGTCAAAAAACATACTATGGGATTGATAGTTTCAAATGGTTATTTCAAAAAACATAATAAAAATTGCAATTTTACAATAAATTATTTTAAACATGTCGTACCTTGTTTTAAATAAATCAAAAGAATCATGCTTGACATCTTGAGACCGAGAATCAGCCGTTCCACAGCTCGCTTGTAATACCACTACAGGCCACAGTCGGGGAACCCCTGTCTGAGACTATCTGGTGTTGTTTGTGTCTTCAGGACAGTAGCGATGAGACTGGCGAAGTCCTGGATCAGACCGGCCTCAGCAGCACCACGTCTGTTTCTGAACCCGACCTGACCTGTGTGAAGGAGAGAGTGAGGAAAGAGCCTGTAAAAGAACGGCCCGTCTCTGAGATGTTCTCCATCGAGGACAGTATTGTGGAGAGAGAGATCGCACAGAGGGTACGACACCTCCATCCCCACTTCAAACCTCTGAGTCTGAGAACAGCTGTGATGTTTGATTCTCAGAGAGAAAGAGAGAGATGATGTAGATCTCATGTTCGTGATGATAACTGCAGGTTTGTTTTTTCTATCAAAGTCTCTTGAGAAACAGAAGATGGAGAAGAGGCCGCTGATGATGGCCGCTCTTAACGGCTTGTATGTCACACACATGCCCGCTGAACACGTGAGCAAACACACGGCTCAACACAACAGCACAGATGAATGGGTGAGCCGCATTTCTGCCGATTTCTCAGTCCAGGCAAGTTCATGTGTTATAAAAATCTCTCTCTGTCTCAGTGCCAGATGCTGGAGCTCAAGTTAGAAGAAGAGAGACTCTTTACTGAATACGAACAGATTCCTAAGAAAAAAGCAAAATCCATTTTCACCACGGCGACGCTGCCGGACAACATCGAGCGCAATCGCTTCAGAGATGTTCTTCCGTATGAGGAGAACCGAGTAGAACTCGTCCCGAACAAAGAGAACAACACGGGATACATCAACGCCTCTCACATTAAGGTTGGCATAGGGCTTCTCAACTTTTTTGACCTCAAAGCCCCCCAGTGTATTCAACAATAATCAAAGACCCCTCCCGCTCACAAAAATACAAAATTGTTACACGATAAAATATTTCAGAGGTTGACAATAACTAATAAGTGTTTATTCGATATAAAAATGGACAGATAATAAGAAATATATATTTTTAGTTGTTTTAAAATGTACTGCAATGCTTATTTTGTCTCATTTTAAATTATTAGTCATCCCGAGGCCCCCTTGGAAGTCTTCTAGGCCCCCCCTGTTGAGAACCACTGGGTATGAAACACACGGCGTAAAACTCTCTTTACGTTTGGTGACATCATGTGCATCAGCACTGAGATGCTCCTGTTAGGGATGATTTGCCTTTTAAACAGCTTAAGAAAGCTTGGAAGAGCCAATGAAATCTTTCGCTGATATTTTGAGGGAATTTATGATGCAACGCTTCCTGGCAGCCTAGCGTGTTTTCTCCGTTGTACAGCAGAGGATGCTGTCACACATCTAAAAATGCAGGAGCTGAATGGCAACTGTTTTTAAAAACACTGGCGGTGAAAGAATTAAGGGGATTTACTGTGATTACAATCTTTAAAATGTCACTTCTTCTGTTCCTTTGAAGAAAGTCAGGCAGAATGACACGCGTCGATCATCTAGATTTGTTTTTGTGAATTGACCTCGTTCACAAGCCTGTGATGACTCCAACGGTCATCAGCATCGTAAATCCTCCTTTACAAAATAAACTTTTTTTCATATTTAAGTTTTTTTAAACATGTATGTTCGATTGTAACACTATACTTTGTATTATATTATCTTTGCATCAAGTTACAAAAAAAATGTTAACGTTAAAGCGAGAGTCGATGGAAGTCACGGCAAATTTGACATCATTCTCTCTTTCGACTGCCACCATGAGACTCGATTTGTTTTCTTTTCTTTGAAGTAGTGAAACCACAATCATTAAGAAAGGCTAATTGAGCGAATGAGAATATAAAAAATATATTTGTGGAAGCCTCCCATTCGCCGCTATAGAAGTTCACCCGACTATGACGACTTCCGCTGCTGAGAAACGTGAAAAAGATCTTTCACATGTTTTGTTTAAAGTGAACTCTCTGTGTGTTTGTGCAGGTGACGATTTGTGGAGAAGAGTGGCACTACATCGCCACGCAAGGCCCTCTGCCCAACACCTGCCACGATTTCTGGCAGATGATCTGGGAGCAGGGAGTCAGTGTCATCGCCATGGTTACAGCCGAGGAGGTACGGCGGTCGTGATTGAACGAATGAAAGGCGTTGTTTGAAATGTTTCATACTTTCTGTCGTGTTACAGGAGGGCGGACGCTCCAAGAGTCACAGGTACTGGCCGAAACTGGGCTCCAAACACAACTCGGCCACGCACGGCAAGTTTAAGGTCACCACCAAGTTCCGCACGGACTCTGGTTGCTATGCAACCACAGGGTTGAAAGTGAAGCATCTGTTGTCAGGGCAGGAGCGTACCGTCTGGCACCTGCAGTACACGGACTGGCCCGAACACGGCTGCCCGGAATATGTGCAGGGATTTCTGTGTAAGCTCCATACTGAGCCATAATTCAATGAAAATACGTTCTGTTTACTATAGGCCACACCGGACAGAGTAGGATTCCAGTTGTTCTTGTTCTAAGCGTTTCGTCTTTCTCTCCTCAGCGTATCTTGAAGAGATCCAGTCAGTCCGGCGTCACACTAACAGCATGTTGGACACGTCCAAGAGTTTGAATCCTCCGGTGATCGTTCACTGCAGTGCAGGAGTGAGTCGCACCGGGGTGGTCATCCTCACAGAGCTCATGATCAGCTGTCTGGAGCACAACCAGGTCTGAACGCTCTCTCGCTCTCTCCAGATATTGTCTTATCTTAATAACCCATACATCAATAGATAGTTAGATAGACTTTGGATGATGTAAACATTAGGGCTGTCAAACGATTAAAATTTTTAATCTAATTAATCACAAGGTTTCTTGAATTAATTTCGATTAATCACAATACTAAATATGATTGAAAAATTCACGTTTTCTGTGTTTCTTCTCAGAACAGAAAGATAAATGACAAGAAGCGGATATTACATTTGTCTCTTCTTTTTTATTATTGTCAAATCCAAAAAACTATTTTAATTCTAAACAACTTTGGCAATTTAGCCATTGCGCTTAGCAAATAAGTGAATGGAACGTTTTTTCTTTTCGAGAAAATCTATTTTTTTCTTAAATTTTCCATTTGTGTGTCACGATTTGAAACTGTTGAGCACATACCTCTACAAAGTGAAGCTCTTCTGTTTTAATTAAGGTTCAAGCAAACGACATTACTTTCCAGGTTTTAGTGATGTGATGCGCCGTCACACCAGATAATTGTTGTTAGTAACGGAGGTCCAGTGGTCTCCTGTCAAAGCAACATATTCCGCGGAAGCCAAATCCACTTCCTTCGTTTTCTTTTTAGCGTCAGTTGATTTTAGTCATCATTGTGCTTCTCGACGGTAGCTTGTAGAATGCGTCTAAAGTTGCCGCTTTCAAAACTTCTGCGAGGCCCGTGTCCTCGACAATATTATTCAGTTTACAGTTCTTGTCCATCCAGAGGGCCAACGGGTTCTTCCGACACCTCCAGCTCGCTCGTGTCAGCCATGCTGTTTACGCGACGAGGAATGAACGCGGCGGGGGTTGAATTGTGGGTAAAACATGGCGGGAATGCGTTAATGCGTTAATAAAATTATCGCCGTTAATTCCAGAAATTAATCATCTCGCGTTAACGCGTTAATTTTGACAGCCCTAGTAAAAATCTTTAATTTCGCAAGATTGAGGTATTTTAATAAAATATATATTATTAAATATAAATGATAAAAGTTATCATATATTTAGAGTACAAGATTTTATAGCAGGCTACGTTGGATTCAATGTTTATTTGACTAAATGCTATAAAATTTTAGGTTTGTAGACGCGCTGTTATATTCATAGTGCTATTAACCCTCATGCATCAATCGTCATGAAAAATCAATGAATCAAAGTTTTTAAAATGGACAAAAAACAGTCATTGAAATGTTATATATTCTACATTTTTCCACTTCACTGACTTGAGTTTTTCAGCTGTGATAGACTAAAATGGTGAAAATAGCATAATCGAAAAGTAAATTGTACACATTTGAAAAATGTATGATTATTTTCAACATTTTGAACCCTTGCTTGCATAACAAATGCATTTCTTATACCAAATACCTTACATTCTTAGAGAAAATCTTTGTCCATCCCCACCTGAGTTTGAGAATTTAGTGTAAATAGTGTAAAAACACTTTTCAATATTGAAATTCGAATAAAATACATACCTCGCTCAAAATGTATGCTGGTTGCATGGAACAACAAAAGCACAAGGGTCAAGGAAGTATATCTATATAATTTAAGATGTATATTAGCAATAAGATCGTTATTCTCTGAATGTGACTGAATCGATGACAAGACATCATTTCGAGAAATAGACAGGTGTCAGAACTTGTCGTTTCAAACAAAGTCTCGTGTTCATTTTTCATGATTATATGAATTTTATAAAGTTCAGTTGATACAAAATTCCATGCAATGTTTTGTCGGGGTGGGGGGGCAAAATGGCCAGAAAGAGGTGAAAGGTTTTCTGTTAATGTTCAGATTTTGACTTCCAATCAAAGGCAGATATTTTTCTGATTTTGTGTGTGTTTTGTCTGTTGTTCAGCGGGTGGAGGTTGCAGCGATGTTGGGCCGTTTGAGACAGCAGCGGATGCTGATGGTACAGACGGTCTGTCAGTATAAGTTTGTGTATCAGGTCCTCGTTCAGTTCCTCAAGCACTCCAGACTCATCTGAGCACTTTCCTTCCTGACAATAATCCTACAAACAACTTACATTTGTCTATATCACATGTTTCCATCTGTTCGTCTTCTTTTGGCAGTATATATGAGACGTTTACAATAAATGTAACATAAGGTGTTATCTCTGGAGTTCAGGTTTGAAGTTGTTGTGTGTGACGCAAGACCAAAAGAGAAAATCTTGTGACTTACATTTCATAAATAGTTAAAATCATTCTTTAGTTGGAGATTAAAGAAACAGTTCTAAACACTCTCTTCTGTCATTTTCTGCTAAATTCTTAAAGGAACAGTTTCCTCGATGTAGGACACATTACTGTTCTACTAACAACAAAGATGATTTTTTGTTTCAGCCGTGGTCCTTTTGATTTATGAAATGAAAGAACTTGGGTGTCTTGTGAAATATTTTAGATATCATATAATAAAATATGGCGTAATGGACATCTAACACCAAGGCGAGGAAACTTGTTTGTTCAAGACTAATTTCAGATCTTTCATGTGTGAAACTTCAGCACATAAACGTTAAAACACCATTATCTCATTCCAGTGTTGATGTTTTGTATTATAACAGTATATTTTATACCATATTTATGCTGTGTTTAATATTTTTTTATTTAGTAACTTGTTTTTATTTCAGATCTGAGGTCAGTTACAGTACCAATGTACAATTAAAGAGATTCGATTATTTTCACATTTATTATTGATCAATTGGAGTATCGCTGAAATACTGAATATTGAAACTGCATTCAGTATTCAGGCACAAAAGTTGTTGTATATTAATGTTATTTGTTTTTGTTTCTATGAAATAAAACTAATATTAATAAGTTTAAATGATGTGAATATTTTATATTTTCTCCTGACATATTTTTGCGAAAAGAATAGACAACTATGCATGCATTTTGTATTCAAATGTATATACTGTACCTGCTTTCACGAATGAATCAATTTCTTTAGCATTATTTTTTGACCTTACGCTTCTTAATCCCAATCTTGCATTTATTGACCAAACTTTTTATTTTGTTAATGTGCTGCCAGTGCAAAGAATGCAATAAAGCATTATTATGTGAGATTCTGTGTTATATTCATCGTAACGCTTCAGAAAGTCAACTTGAACAACCGTTATCCAATACGTCATGTCCTGTGTACAAGAAGATGGACCAGACATAGAAAAGGAACTCCTCATTAGCATTTTTCAAATACATGTTCAGAATATTGTTTATTGATTTGTGTCACATAAAGTATAAACACATACGTCATGACTAGTCTAGGAGTGTGTTAGTCATGTTACAATCCTTCAGTTACACAAATGTTTACAAAAAAAACTCTTTAAGATTTCCTGAGATTTTATTGTATTGTCTTCATCATCAAGCATGAGAAATGCATTTTTTAACATAATATATCTATTGCGTTTATACAATCTAGTAAACACATACATTTACTAAATAATATCTCATACACTCACACATTATGCATCACCACTTATTTCTCGTTTGAGCGCCGCCACGTACATGTGATCTTTGCCATGGACCACCTCAATAATGGCCAGAGCCTGAAACACAATGATCACTTATCATTACTCACTTCTGACTGTTCACAAACACAATAAAATACTGAAAAGATCAATTATAATTAAGTATACATATTTTAACAGTTTTTTGTAACATGGTTTTGTTAACTATCTATTTAACTAAGTGCACGTTATAATGTGTTTTTGTTTGCAGTAACTGTGTTTTGCACCTTTTTAAGGGTGCTGATGCCGATGGATTTTCTATCCAGAGCGATGTAAAGTCTGCCCAGTTTCAGATACATTGATGCTATATTCAGAGAGTATGCAGGGTAAAGCACACTAAAGAGAAAACACAAAGACTGATGAATGATTGCACAAAATACACAGACACACAAGAACATATAGGTGCTCGTGTGTTCTTACATGTACTGTTTGAGAACTTTTTCGCCGTATCGAATCGCCCCGTCATAGTTCTCAGTGAAGAGACAGACGCCCATGGCCTGATACATCATATGCAGCATGTAGACGTTAGAGTCTTCAAAAACCGCACCCATCTTATCGATGATGAGCTCACACATCTCCAACAGCTCAGATGGACATGAATCAGAGTCAAGAATCCATAAACCCTCAATGAATAATTCACAAGTTCCAATAAAAATGTTCATTTGAAGTATGACTGCAAATATTCACTCCATTCTTCCCAACATAAAGACACAAGAGGCTCAGAAAAGGATATTTTTCTCGCGTTTGGCTCTGCGGAATTCTTCAATGGCGTTCCGAGCGTAACGCACCATATCACTGCTGTCCTTCTGACTGATCTCATCAGTCAGCTTCCTCACCCTCATCTTCATCACATCCTGCATGGGCACTCAAAAGTCAAATGAAACTCATCTACAGCTAATATAATCATAGCCTATGTCTAAACAGTTAGTATCACTGTCCAATAAACAAATCCTGTAAACACTGTAATAAAAATAGCCTTTAACACTGTTTTGTCATTTGATTTTTTAGGTTACAATAGTTTTTTTGTATAGTTGCAATCTTTAATTCGACTAATTTTTTAAAGTGTTTTAAAAAATTGTCTGTAAAAAATCCTATAAAAAGATAATTTTCCGGTCCGGTTAGAGCTATATGTGGACAAATTAGTTGTTACCCGGTCAAAGGGGCAGGGCTGCTCTGCTCGCAGGAGGTGCTTGCTTAGTGATGGATGGAATGCCTGTTCTTTACCTTGTGGGGGAAGAAGGGAGGCTGTAGTAGCACACTGACCCACCTATGGGAAGGGGAGAAGGTGCTTTTGAAGGAATAGGCCCTACCGGTTGCAGGTCCAACATGTTGCCATGCAAGACGAAGGCTGATACCATTCTACGCGGAGGTTGTAGAACCTCGTGGTTGTGTTGGGCCTGCGGCTCTGTAGATGTCTGCCAGATAGACGACCTTAGCCAGTGCCCAAGAGGGGGCTTTAACCCGGGTGGAGAGAGCTCTCACTGCTAGTGGGCATGGGCGATCTTGGGATCGGTACGCCGTTGTGACGGCATCCACGATCCAGTGGACCAGTCTCTGTTTGGTCTCACGATCCAACTCTCCCCTTCTGCTGACCTCCAAAATAGACAAAAAGCTGATCAGAGCTCCTGAAGCTCTACGTGCGGTCCAAGTAGAGGCGCAGTGCGCGTACTGGACACAACACATATGGGTTTGGGTCTTCCTCCCCGATAGGGTGTGCCTGCAAGTTCAACACCTGGCCGAAGGGAAGTAGTGGGAACTTTGGGCACGTAGCCAGGTCGCGGTCTCAGGATAACGTGAGAATCACCGGGCCTGAATTCTAGGCAATCAGGGGACACGGAGAATGCTTGTAGGTCCCCTACTCTCTTGGTCGAGGCGAGTGCCGTCAGGAGAACTTTCTTCATCGTGGGATGAGTAAAAGCGGGGTCTCTGAGGGGCTCAAAGACTGGCCCCTTGAGGCCCGCCAGGACCACATCAAGGTCCCAAGATGGTAATGAGCGTGGACGAGGCAGATTCTGCCTTTTCGCGCCCCTTTGAAACCTAATGACCAGGTCATGCTGTCTCAGAGACTTTCTATTAACTGGGTCGTGATGAGCATGTGAACAGCACGTTCCCGATCGAGCAACTCTGCGGGTCTTCTCTTCGAGAACAGCACCAGGACGAAGAGAGGCACCACTTATAGACGTTTAGTTGCCTACTGGCCGGGGCCCTAGCCTGAGTGATGGTCTCTTCCACCGCAGGGGGTAAGCCACTCAGGATCTCCTTGTCCCGTCCAGGGGCCAGACATGGAGGTCCAAGAGGAACCTGGCCTGGGATTCCATAACGTGGCCTTCCCCTGAGAAAGCAGGTCCCTCGTCGGTCCCTGTCGTCACCACGACGCGCCTCGTTACCTACTCCAAAGAAAGGTAATTTGGGCAAGTTGGCCCACAACTGTGTAAGGTCTCGACACCAGAGATGCCGAAAACCTTAATGCTTTGGACTGGAGTCTAGGTCTAGCCCCCCAGGTGGCAGCCGTCTGTGGTGCAACGCGATGGCACTTTCCACCTGGCGGATATCAACATATACTGTAGCTGCCCCACCATCGAGGGAAGAATGTGCGTTGGAACTAGTTTGACGTGCACTCACTGAAAAGGGGGGGGGTTCCAGGTCTTACTGAGTTCC
The DNA here is from genome assembly GCA_008369825.1 of Triplophysa tibetana. NCBI lineage: Eukaryota > Metazoa > Chordata > Actinopteri > Cypriniformes > Nemacheilidae > Triplophysa > Triplophysa tibetana. The sequence continues at coordinate 21,404,768 of CM017910.1, read as the reverse complement.
TCATTCCCTTCCGGGAAACACGGCACTGGGGGCAGGCGCGGCTTGGATGCAACCCAATGCTCATGGCGGCCCGGAAAAGCATGGCTGACATTTCGACATCCGCTTCTTCCTGAGCTGGAACCCCCGGAGGAGGGAGCTGCAAGGAATCGTTGGAGTCAGATACCAGTAAGTCACCCTCGGATGCTGCAAGGGAGATATCATCACGCACCGTTTCCAAATACGTGGTTGACGAACAAGATGGTGGGACCTTCTCTTGGGGAACGATCAGACAAGCGAGATGAGGTGCGAACGGTCCGCGAGCCAGTGGCTGACAGATTTAACGCTTGCAGTAATCCTCTTCTCACCCTATGGCAGGGCCGTAGCCACTGCTGCCACAGAACAGGAAACAGACGAGGTGGCGGCTGATTTCCGGAAGAACACAGCTGCCCAAGACACAACGTCTAAATCATGAACTGCAGTGCAGGCAGAACGTATCCATAACCACTGCCCCAGCGTGCTGGAAACCCAACACTTGAGGCAGCCATCGTGTCCATCATTACCTCAATGAGTGCATTGCACCGATGAGAACAGCGGGACATGCCACGCTGGAGAAATTTGCTCTTTTGGAGAAAAACTCGAACACTTCTGGAATTGCCGAGACACCCAGGGCAAGTCGTCGCAGGAAGGGCCAGTCCGCTGCATCGTAAGAATCCAGCAGTAATTCGGCATAGAGTTAGAAGTCTCGAACTCGATCATGTGTGAAGGCTCCGAAGAACAAAAGGTGAATGAATGTGGCACGCCGTCTCCGTTTCATACCCGTATATCCGGGGGAAGAGTCCGGCATGCAAATTTCATTCACTAATTTCCTTCGCCTTTTATTAACTAGTCGAAGTTGATAGGTTCTCAAAGGCGAACCCCATCTGTCAGTTCGACACAACGTTGAGAGACCGACAAAAAGGGAACATACATACTTGCACAGTTGAGTAATTTTTTGGGCTTTTTTATGGTTTTCGAGTAAAATTGCAAGTGAAATAGCAAAAAAAACATGTTTGTCTTGTTAAATGACATGCTTTTCATGTTTTTCTTGTAAATTTGCCAACTTTTATGTATTTTGAAAAAAAATCCTGTACTTTGATAAGAGTGTGAACATCTGTAGCATAAAATAATTCTGTAACACTTTCTTTAAAAATTCCATACAACATTTGTATACAGTATTAGTGAAAAAAATTGTAAAATTACACACAGGTAGCCCTAACACACTTGATTTAATAGCACTTTAATGGTCTGATTACAAAATGACGATTTTTCATCAATGTACATCTTATTGAAAATTTTGCAGTGTTACCTTGTCCTCAATGCATTCTATATATTGCCTAATTTACATTTTCATTATGCATTTGGCAGACGCTTTTATCCAAAGCAAGTTACATTGCATTATCCTATACATTTACTGTTTACATGGACATATGCAATCCCCTGGGATCGAACCCACAACCTTGCGTTCTTACCACTGAGCTTCAGGAAAGCTTTATTAAAAGATTATTATTTTGAGCTTATTATCAAGCTTAAAATAATTTATTTCAGGATTAATGTATTCTGCCCAACAAAGGCAAAGTGCAGTAACTACACAAACACTGAAACTGAGAAAAATGCCTTCAAAGTTTTCGCACCAGCCAGTCATTGTAGCCAGTTACTGCAATTTTGACACTATTGTTTCTCTGAAACGGGTCATAATTCTACCAGGAGACTTGTCAAAAGGCAGAAAAGATGTTACAAAGCCCATTTCAAACCGTATCTTCATTTGGACCAAATGTGTAGTTACTGCACTCTGTCTTTGTAGGGCGGTATCATTTTTTACCATTTGCTTTTAGACTTGGAATTGGTCACACACAGATATGTTATATATTGTGTGTTATATTGTACATACCATGGATTTGGTGGTGCACTCTTTACAGTCACAGCTGAAGTAGTAGAGATCTCTGAGTCTCTCTATCCTGTCCACTGTAGGGTACAGCACGTCTATATAGCTGATATATATCTACACACAAACACACATCCAGAAAATAGTCAAACCCATTGATTTGTACATCACTTCACATGCTGTATGCAGCTTTAGAGAAAAAACTGACAAAGCAGAAGCAATTCATCCTGATCTTATGTGAGAAGAACGCATGTTTTTGTGCATAAATTTGATAGAATTTTTAAGCTTCACCTGTTACCTTTCTATTAATGGAAAAATACAGAGAGCTGTGAACCCCTTTTTCACAACCTAGAACAGGTTGAAAAACAGGAAGGTTTTTAAGAGTCAAAGCTTCTTTATGGGGCCGTATGTTTATTCTATTTAGAGTACCAGCATTTTGTGCTAGATGTGTGTCATATTGTCTTGTAAAGAACTCATTGCATACGGACCTCCTGCCCTGGACTGATGTCCTGCACAGCTCGCACCTCCGCGTTGATGCCTCTGTATGTCACAATGACATTGGGACAGCAGCTGTGGTTTGTGAGGGCGATACTGAGAAAGAACACGAGATGAAAAGACAAAGAGCATTATAAAAGACCTCAGAGAGAGTTATAAGAGGAGGTGAGTGTAAAAAACAAGCCTAAACATCAGAGCCGCACCTCTGCCAGGTTAAGGACTATCGACGTGACTATCAAATACAGACCGAAGCCAACATATGAGTCAGTTCCCCAAAGCGAAAGTCCCTGGTGTAGAACCAAACCCTCTGAGCCACAAATATTGTCCGTCGAGTAAGACCCCCAGCCTGCAGGAGAGCCCACCTGGACCTCCTCCAACAGATCATGAAGTGACAGTGTGTACGTGTGTGAGCTTACTCTGGAAACACCGCTAATCCTATGTGAGAGAGTTCCTCGTCCTCCAGAGTGAAACCGTTACAGTGAACCTGAAGAACCAAAGAAAGAAAGACCAGTGAGTCTTGTGTTGATCTAAACTCCTTTGAGAGAGTGTTTACCTGTGAGAAGAGTGTGAGCAGGGCCGGATGATCGGGGAAATCTAGATATTTGGAGTAAAACTGATGGAGACCAGCAATGTCTGCTTTAGTCCGCTCTCTTTTTTCATTATCCAACTCCTCGGTGTCTGAGAGAAAGACATTCTAACATCACTCACAAAATAAATGACAAACAACAAAAGCCACAAGCTAAAAGAATAAATCACTTGTGTAAATGAGCTGTTTTGCAGTCACTGTAATGTTCATTTATCATCATCATCATAGCTCACACTTGGACAGCCTAGACACAGTGAACTTTTTACACAAGAACCAACATAAATATGTTTCCTCCATTCCTCAAGAAAAATCAACTTTTGGAACAACAGTAGTTCTCTGCCGTCACTTTTGTGGTCTTCTGCTGCTGTTTCTGCTTCGATGTTTCATGTGTTGCACATACAGAAACATTTTTCTGCAAACCTCAGTTGTTATTTGAATATTTGAGTTACTGTAATCTTTCTATCAGCTGGAAACACTTTCAATTGATATGGTTTTCTTTTTTATTCCCTGAATAACTATGAGAACGTATGAATAAATCAGTTTCTGAAAACTCAAAGCAGCCCCAACATTGAGCTACACGAAAACATCACTTGTGTAAATGAGCTGTTTTGCTGTCACTGTAACGTTTACTATAGTATATGGAATTTGCTGAAGCTTTTAGGGGTTATATGACACGGCTTGAACAAATATCATCTTTCTAAAAATAATATTATCGTTGAGGTTCAAAAACGCTGTATTTTACACATACTGTGCATGTTTGTATCTCCTCTTTGCTCCGCCTCTCTGACACGGACAGATTTTTAACAAAGCTCATGGCTCTGAAAAGCAAGGTGTGCTATGATTGGCCAGTTAACCAGTGAGTAGTGATTGGTGGATTACTGCAAGCGTTTGAGGGACATGTGCAGCCTCATACCATACTTGGAACCTCCGGTTTCCAAAGCAATTGTACTGACAGGTACATCTTACTTGCCTATACATTTGGGTGGTCTTAGTCAAGTCATACCACCAACTGACGTAGATTTGTGGAGGTGTGGTTACATGTGGCATTTTAGGCAGGTCTGGGTGAGAATTTGCTTCTAGATAGAATGCATCTTTTTTTCCGACACAATTTTACGTGCCTAATACATGCATGGGCGACTTACAACCCACCAAAGACACAGAGAAATACGTATTCGAGCCATAAGACCCCTTTAGAATCCCAGCTCTACCTTTGAACGGTAGTATCGTAGTAGCGTAAGTAATGGTGGATATGTGCAATAACGTTCATTTGAGCCTTTTCGCTGTGTTTCTCTCCTAAATGAATCTGTGTTTTGAACGACTCGGAAAAGACAATGATTCAGTGAGTCGTTCATCAAGACACTTGCTTCGTTCTTGAATAAATCAGTCGTTGTGAACGAATCCGTTGAATGATTCACTGACTGAGTAAAAAATTGCGGCCACCTACTGGCCCATTTATTAAATTAAATGAGCCGAACATTTTCATTTATAAACATTGCTGTAATTAGTGCCTCAGAGATTTTGGTATGCAAACCCCTGAAGTGAGTTAGCATTTACGACTTCCTATGGCTTTTTTTCATGGGTTTTTGGCAAATCGGCTGAAATTTATCAAACCCGCTTGTGATTTTTTTTAAAGCCTTATTGTGTCTTAAAAACGGCGATTGCTTACAAGTTTCTAAAAGCGACTTCTTCCTTTTGCGGTGTCAGTGACATAGATGTCATCGTGCATTTAAAGCTCACAAATAATGCCACATGGGCACAAATCTCTTAAAACGTAGATTCCGAATACTCGCTTACCAGGGGACACATTTTTTATAAAATTTGAAAGAGTTGTCGGAGGCTTGGTGGTGGTGACGTTGATATTGAGCGACCTTGAGTGTAGTCTGTTTATAGCATCGTGTTAGCTCTTCACTTCTGTCGATTGTATTTCGGCTTCGAAGGTATAAATGTTGTGTACATTTGTAAAGATTATCTTGATAGACAAACCCTGTAAACATCTTAAACCTATGTTAATTACAGTGTTTATTTATTGGGATCTTCCAAAAATCTTTGGGCGAAATGCCACTTTCGGTCGAGGAAACCAGCGCGGCGCTCACTTCCAGGTTAACCTAAAAAACACGTCATCTCTGAGGTACTGGATTACTTAAATTTGTCGGACACTTTAATTCGTTCCCACGTGAAAATGTTCTAATGTACTTTACTATTTTCTAGAGTAAACTTTACTAAAATCCCTAAGATCCTCTAGATCAATGTGATTGGTTGATTTGTTTCTTTGCAAATGAAGTCATTTACCTGGTAAAACCATACACATTATATTTACATTTACATTTAGGCATTTGTCATCTGCTTTTTTCCAAAGCGACTTACTTTGCTTTATCCTATAGATTTTACATAGGTATTTGCAATCCCCTGGGATGGAACCCACAACCTTGCGTTGTTAACGCAATGCTCTTACCACTGAGCTACAGGAAAGATGATAGAGTGGAAATGTGGTGTCCATAATGTTTAGTACTCACGGGCTTCCATATCCTTCAGTAAGAGCAGTTTTTCTGACTGGCTTCTCTCTTTCTGGTCTCTCTGCGTGAGTAAAAACACGTCAAACACTCAGAACTTTAAATCTCGATCAATGGCGTAGAGTTCTATTCCCTGTATCTGACCAGTCTGGCGATGATTCTGGCCACCAGTCGCACCGTCTCTGAAGGACACCACTTCTCACCAAACGCACACATGGCGTGACACTCCAGCTTGTGCACAGGCCAGTCCTTTTTCTGGCAAATACACACACATTTTTTTGACGTCAACATTTCATATGTGTTTAATTTCCTTTAATTTAATTTTTTTATATATTTTATAGCCAAAGCTATTTTCAATATCTTATTTTGTCTTGCAGAAAAAAAGAGTCACATGCAGGATTTGGTCCATATGAGGGTGAATAAATGTAAGAATTTGTTTTTTATTTTAATTCCCCTAAAAGAAACAACCCTCAAGACGAAAAGGAGGGGGGGGATGAATGAGGAAGCGAACTATGATAAACAAGTTCAACATTATTTTATGTGTTTTATCTCAAGACATTGTAAGGTGTTTTCTCAGAAGCTATTTTTATATCTCAAGACATTGTTATGTGTTTAATCTTAAACTGTTTTCTGTTTGGTGAGATTGACACATACAATGAAGTTTAACTACAGCAAATTAATTTAACCTAAGCCATTAAGTAATCTTTTTAAAATAAAATAAATTGTGTGATAAAACTTTCTCCAATTAAAAAAGAGACGGTATCAATTCATATTTTGGGTAAAGAATTAAAAATATAATTGAAATAAATTGCCTGTATAAAATAACAGTTTTCTGTAACTTAATCAAAAGGAAAATATGTACATGGATTTAAAATATATTACATTATATTTTGAAATAAAATTATCTTTTTACTTTGCTCCAATTTAGGCTGCCTTTTTTATATTTGATTTGATATTAAAAGAAAAGTATATGTCTGAACAAAAGCATAAATATAATTACATAAAACATAAAAACATTGGCTGTAATAAAAAACACTATTATTTGTGTTTGTGTGCTTTATTTTCATTTTCAAATAAATTACTCTTTTCTTTAAAACCCCTAAATAATTTTAACACATGCTAACTGAGCATGACTTATCATTATGAATTATTGTTATTTATACATATTTATTTGATATTAAACATCATAAATTTAGCTGGGGAAATTGGCATCAAGCTGTCATTTTGGTATCCTGACACCCGCGGTAAAATGTGTGTTTGAATGTGTTACAGAAGGTTTTTTTACCTGACACTTTGCGTTGCAGTAGAACGCTTTCTTACACTTTCCACATTTCGCAAGACCCTTCTTCCTGCACACACAAAACACAAATGAGTATCAAAAGACAGTAAACTCATGGCATAAACATGTCTGTTCCAATGATCATGTAGAGTCATATATAATAGTTGATTCAGACATTGAGAGTTGTGTAGCAGCTGTCTGTCTTCAGCAGCTGTCAGCAGAACTCCACTATCACTTTAAAAAGCACTCACTGACCCCAGACCAGAGGCAGCGTGCTGTGTTAAAGTCATCTGCTTTCAGTCGTTTGACACTATTTTTAGACGTGACCACTTGGACATTTTCAAAATGAGAGATGCATTTAAAACGAAAGAAGGGCAGACACAACACGTTAACAGTGATTTGAATTTGTTTCAGACTTTAATTGTCCTCCAAATGAATGAACACATTTCCTGATACGATGACAGAGTTGAATTCCACCATAACAGCTTATGATACAGAACAGAAAAAGCTGTAAAATTTCCATCATTCATCACCACCAATGACTCTTGAGACATAAGATGATAAACTAAGTTCCACAGTTTGACCTGTCGTGTATTTTTATTAAACAGCATTTCATTTTTATCATATATTTATATTAAATCATTAATGTTTTTGAAAATAATCACAGATGATTAAGAGAATGTAAGTAATATGCAGTCTTAGATGATTCAATCTATGACGAAACCCTGGCTACTTAAAATCACTAAAACAACCACAATACACAACTCCACGAACCAATCTGTAAACAAAATGTTGAAGATTTTCGCACAAGTTTTTCTGGACTAAATAAAGCTAAACAGTAACAGCAAACTATAGAGGATTTTGTCAACAACGTCAGCTGTCATTTAGATTTACATCAACAAATGAAAAAAACAGTAAGTTTCTTTAAAAACAACTAAACAGAACGAACAGATTTGTTGAGTAGATTAAACAAAAATAGCTTCTTGAAAACTCAAAGTTTTATTTGTCTTTTAATGTATTTCAGTTATCTCTGAGCATCATGAAACTTTTATAAGAGTGAAATCGCAAATCACCTTACAGAACAGTTATGAAAATGAGCATGTTTATATATTCTAGATGTGTTGTAAAGTCAGACCTCGTGAAGCACTGCTCACAGATGAATCCTCTCTCGCTGACGGACAGCACGTAGGAATAAGCAGGACACGAGAAGAGCAGCTCACCGACTCCATAAGCTCTGTTCACCCGCAGACCTCTGCCCTTCCCCGGGCTGTCAAACTGCTCGATGCCCTCCAACTTCATCATGACCTCAACACAATAATGCCGTCTGAGTCTCTCCCTACACAATAAAGACTTACAGCTGTCTGATGAGCAGCTGATCCAGTGAATGAGAGAGAGAGGGTGTGTGGTGCAATGGAGTACCCTAAATAAACCAGAATGGGTGTTTCCAAATAAGGGGCGGAGTCAAAGGTTTTTATAGGGGTGGCCAGACAGGGACCAACAATTATTGTGGCTAATAGAGTGATGCAGGGATGATGTAATCTTTTAGGCCAACCCAACCCAGACTTATGGAAGACTGCAAAAATTAAGATCTGTAAGATTTATGATACTTACGCATTTTGTCAATCAGGATCATTTTTACAGTTGACACAATATTTGACATTTTTGAAGCCTAAATACAATTTCCAGATGTAAAAAACAAACACAAGGATATAAACAGACTAGTGTACAGTACGGTCGCTCGATATTTAGATCACCAAACCTCAACTTTCTTAAACTTCATTAAAAACGTGTTTCCTGGTGATTAATTACTCCACAACAATGTTTTAAGAGATTTGTGACCCGCAAATCGATCGAGGTCACCCAATTTTTAGGACATCTTAACTCTGTCATTGCAACGTGGGAGAAGTGATGAGGCTCTCATGAGCAGACACACCTCCAGTGAGATACACCTCGCTCTCCATCCGTCCTGTGGACTTGACAAACTTCCTTTCACCTCCAGCATCAGCACTTGTGTTGTGGATTCTGACACAACGATGATGTCTGGTTACAGGGTGATGATGACTGCAGTATGTCTAGAGAACTTCATCTACTCTCCAGGTCCACTAACAGCTGTCAGCGAGTCTTCAGATCTTCTTTCAGTGATGTTGTCTGCTCCTCAAATCTCCTCTCAACTCCTGCTCTGATGTGTTCAGTGATGCTCTTCAGGACTTGATCGTGCCTCCATCGGTCTCGTCCTTCTTCAAGTGTCTTTGGGCAGCAGTTAAGGATCTGATCGAGTGTTCTCCGTCTGCTGCTTTTACATTCTTCTTTGTGTTACTGTCAAAGTCCAGATCAACAATGTTCTTCAAAAATGTTCTTCAATGAACACAAATCAATATCAATAAACATATATTCAATTTTATTAGATATAAAGGTAAAATGTCTTTCAAACAAATAGTGGAAGTAGAAATGTATCGACATGATATCTGTGGGAAAGAAAACATATCAAGTTTAATTTTTGTGTTTAGTTCTTTTGTAATGATCATTATTCGGAGGTGATTTTTGTGATATTGGTGTTTTTGTTGTTTGAATGTTGTCATGTTTTAGATGGAAATGGAAAGTAAAGTGACAGAAGTTTTCAGTGTCATGAGAGTTTATTGTCTTTATTAAATAAATCAATACGACACTGACAGTGATGCTGTTGGACTCTATATCAGCATTGATGTGATTCTACTGTAGACAAACACACACATGATGATATATGTGCTGAAACAATCATTCACAACAACATCAATGAATCAAACCTCTGGAAATCATCACATCATGAACATCAATTACACAAAATAAAGTCAAATCATTACAATCTTTTCTTCAAATATTCACTCGCTCACGTATAATCCAGACTTTTCCATCTTAACATCAACAACTGAATTATCACCAGATTTCAATAAGATAAAGTATCATTTGAGTTACATATTTTTTTCATAATATTTTATTTGTTTAATCTCTTTATCATCTACATTCTTAAATCATAGAGTTTCAGTTTACTAAACCAGCTTAATCTAAATCCAGGATAGAGAGGTTGAGTGAATGTGGTGCTGATGCTGTGGATGAGGGTCATTGTGTCAGAGACGCTGTAGAAGGACAGAATTCCTGCTCTCTCATCCACATACACTCCTATTCTATTAGATCTGATCTTTACAGAGAGATTAGTGTGTTTGTTATTGTGACTGAATGAGTAACTGGAGTCACGACAGATCAAACTCCAGGACTGATCATTACATCCAAACAAACACTCATCACCCCGTCCCTTCCTCATGATGCTCTTATATGACACTGATATACACACACCACCACTCCACTCAATCTCCCAGTAAGAGCGTCCACACACACTCTCTCTACACAACACCTGATACACCTCATCAAATCTGTCTGGATGACCAGGATACTGATGCTGTGTGTTACTGTTTGTAATCTTTCTGTTGTCCTCAGACAGACGGAGGTCTTCATTCACTGTGTTTGGATCAAGAGTCAACTGATGAGAATCTGAGGAACATAAAACACATCATCTGCATCTTTACATCACAAAAGTAATAAATCAGAGAAATATTGAGATATTCTTCATTGTTGACATCAGACATCATAGGAGAGAATCATTGTGTTCATCTCAAAGCAAACTGAACATGCACACACATTATTTATTCGACCAATCAGGTTCTCTTGTTCAAAACAAGCACTCAATGAAGCCGTATGTTGTGATGTTTGAAGAATGTGTCACTCAGTGTCTTCAGTGCAAATATCTGATGGTCAGAACATGTAACTAATGAAAAGATGAATTTATTTATATGTGTGTTGTTTATATTTTGCATGTAGATGAGTTTATTCATTCATTAGTTTTATGTTGTTAGTTTTGTGAGGAGTTCATCTGTCAGCTGTCATCCAGTACAGACGCTCTTTCTGTCGTCTTCATTAATGTCACAAACTAATATTTGACACCATATGATCTAAAGATGAGATTCTTACACAAACAATAATTCACTGATTCAAATCATTTGTTCTGGACTAAATCAACAGCTCTTGATATCACACGTGTCATGAGATTCTTCATTGTTGTGTTTCTCTGTAAAGTTTGTGTGTTTGATGATGTTTAAGAAGAGATGTAGTGGATGTGTTGATGTGTTTGTCGTCACTTACACTGGAGGAACTGATCTCTGGTCTTGAGTTCAGGACTGTGAATAATCTCTGTGTGTTTCACTTGAGAAATAAACAAACATTTGATTCTCAATCATGTCTCATGAAATCATTTGTGATTCTACATGATAACAGCTGATGGATTGTAAAGAGTCAATGAATGATACTTCACCTCTCTCAGAGATCTTTTCTAGCTCTCCTGTGCACAAATGCTCCAGTTTGTCTCTCAGATGAGATACAGATGTGATGACATCATCAAAAGAGAGGAGAGAGCTGACAGTGATGCTGGACAGAGAGTCTGTAGATCCAGGAGGAACAGAGAGAGACGACAAACTCTACACACACACACACACAATGAAACACATGTTATTGTCTATCTAAAGAGCACTGGGCTGTTTTTCACATCACATCTCTGTTACCTGCAGCAGATGGATGTGATGTTGTGTGTGTAAAAGCTTCTCCAGCTCAGCGTCTCTCCTCCTCAGATCATCAATCTCCTGCTTCAGTCGCTCCAAGAGTCCTTCAGCTGAACTCACTGCAGCCGTCTCCTGATCTCTGATCAGCTGTATCACCTCAGAGCGTCTTCTCTCAATGGATGAGATCAGTTCAGTAAACATCATCTCACAGTCCTCCACTGCTGTCTGTGCACACCGCTGTTACACACACACACACACACACACACACACAGACAGACACACACACACAAACACACATACGCACACAGACACACACACATATACATATACACACACACATGTATGTTTTATTATCTCCCCTGGGACATTCCATAGCCGTAATGAGTTGTATACTGTACAAACTGTATATTTTATCCCCTAAACCTAAAGATCGTAGAAAAATTTATGCAGTTTTATATTTTCAAAAATTGTTGTTCTGTACAATTTATACGCTTTTGTGCCTGTGGGAACCTCAATTCCTTAATCACGAGTCCCCAAGAGTTGGTGTGCATCCCACTAACATATAAAAACCAAGTCCACACACAAACACACACACACACACATTACTTCACTGAGACTTCACTGAGACTCTTCTGAGACCTTCTGCTCCAAACTCACCTTGTGAGACTCCACAACATCTCTCAGTTCCTGAATGTCTTTCTGTCTCTTCTGGATTCTCTGCTGAAACTTTCTTTGTGTCTCCTTCAAATTTCTCTGTAGGACAAAGAAAACAAAAATCATGTGATGATGAAACAGTGTGAACATTAACATCACACAACAGTGTGTCATCTCATTTCAGACCTCTTTTTGTGTTCCCTCTTCTGCAGCTAAAACCGTCTCATGGTTTTTATTAGGGATGCACCGAATGTTCGGCAACCGAAATTATATAAAGTAAAACCGAATAAGTAAAAAGGCCGAATAAATTTTGCCGAACAATGACGTTTTTAATGACGCGATCAAATAGTAACCCGCGTAGAGTGAGAGGCGCGCGCTTTATGCAGCAAACATGTCAGCAGTGTGGAAGCACTTTAAAGTGTCAGAGAAAGAGGCAAAAACGGCCGTTTGCAGACACTGTTCTGCTGAATTGTCCAGAGGGGGTGCATCTGCAAAAACGTACAGCACTTCAAGTTTAATTTATCACTTAAAATCAAGACACCCCGAACATCATGCAGAGTACGAGAAAGACACGGCGGCGGCGTGCGCAGAGAGTAAACGCACTCGTACTACAGATGAGCCGCGCACAGTCTCGCTGTCTGACATGTTCGATGAGATCCTCCAAGAGAATAACCCATTTGCAAGACAGAGGACAAGCTCAACCGCTCAACAGTTAGATGGTTATCTCTCAGAAGTCCCCATCCCCAGGAGCAATAACCCTCTCCAATTTTGGAGGACCAATCAAGGCCGCTTTCCCGACCTGGCGCAGATGGCACGCAGGTAGGCTACTTGTATGGGAAATTAATTTAAGATTTTATTTATATTTTGGATTATGGTAACACTTTATATTTCTATTTTTTTTAACATTAACTAACAATGAAAAACTCTTATTAAAAGCATTTATTAATCTTAATGTTAACATTTACTAATACAGTATTAAAATTAAGTATCACATTTTTAATTTTTGAATTAAAAAGTATCAAAAGTGGTAGGCCTATTTGTTAAAATTGTTAATGCACTTATACTAACATGAACTAAATATTTTTTATTATCTTACATTAACGAAGATTAATAAATACCATAACAAATGTATTGCTAATTGTTAGTTAAAGCAATAATGTTAACAAAAGGAAACATTGTAAAGTGTTACTACCTATATTTTATATTATGTATTTTGTGAAAATTTTACTATTTTCAGTGTAGTAAAATAGTAGGCCTACACTGGGTTTCAACCATTTCATTATCTTGAAGACATTTTTTGTTTTGAAATGAGCAACTGTCAGAAAACTGCAATAAAAATGTCAACTATTCTGCAGGTACTTGTCTGCTCCATGCACAAGCACCGACAGCGAGAGACTGTTTAGTGCTGCATCTCATGTCATCGATGAGAAGAGGATCCGACTTTCATGTGAGAAAGCAGAGAAGCTACTTTTCATAAAGAAGTAGGCTAAGTAGGCTTATGTCTAGGACAGTTATTTATTTGTTGTGGGTTCATCCACATTTTTTGCACTATTCAATGCACATTTGTTGTTGTAGACATACAGAGTTACATTCTTTCAGCAGTCAGTTATAGGCCTAACATAGGCTATTCAAGAAGGGGGGCTTCAAAGATGGCCAAATAAAAATATATTTTTTATTTACTCATTTATTTATTTTAAGTTATATTGTGCTTTGTTTGTATAATATCTGCTGGAATGTTAAAAAAATGTTCAGTGTTAAATAAATATTTTGAAATTATATTTTTGTTATTTGATTTATTTCTCTGAAAAGCAACACAAAATAGTAAAAAGCTAATTTTTACTATTTAATTATTGTAATGGTGAAAAAATTGGCAAAATAAATGGAAAAAATGCGAAACACCGCGTTCGGTATTCGGCCTTCGGCCTTCGGCCAAGCATTTCATTATTATTCGGCTTCGGCCAAGAATTTCATTTCGGTGCATCCCTAGTTTTTATGTTCGGCCATCTTACACAGCATACATATAAGCTTCTGATCCGTGCGACAGTAAATCTCCAGAATCTTGTCATGTTGAGGGCAGATCATGTCATGAAGTGCTGCAGTGGCGTCTATCAGGTTGTGTCTTTTACCTCTGAAGAGATTCTCGTGTTGCTCAAGATGAGTTTGACAGTAAGAGTTGAGACACAGCAGACAGGATTTGATGGCTTTGTGTTTTCTTCCAGTACAGACGTCACACTCCACATCTCCAGCTCCAGAGGAACACTGATCAGAAACAGCACATTTGACTTTAGTCTTCTTCAGTTTCTCCATCATCTCAGCAAACATCACATTCTTTCCTAAAACAGGTCTTGGACTGAAGGTTTGTCTGCACTGAGGGCAGCTGTAGATTCTCGTCTGATCTTCTTGATTCCAGCAGTCTGTGATACATCTCATACAGTAAGTGTGTCCACAGGGAACAGTCACTGGATCCTTCAGTAGATCCAGACACACTGAACACATGAAGTGATCCTCTGAAATACTCGCTTCTGCCATTTCACCGTATGAACACACACAGATAGAAACACCAAACACTCCACAGATCGATGAGTTCAGTTTCACTTTCTCTGAACTGAAAGACTTCCTGCTTCAGATTATGAAACACATGAAACAGGTTTGACAAGTGATATAATAAACATGTGTAGTGAATTCAATGAGGAACAGAATTATTTAAACACTATTCTTCATCAAATATGTAAGAATTATCATGAGCTTTGATTAGAAGCTTTGCATGGTTTCTTCCAGTGGTTGGTCTGGTATCTGGGCCTATTACGATGGTGACGGTTTTGTCTTCTGGCAGGAAGCTTTCCTGGCATATCGTTGAAGGACATTGTGTTGTAGTGACAATGTCTGCCTTCTGGTGCAAACTTTTGAATGTTACAGTTCAGACTCAATGGAGCCGTAGAGGCCTTTCTTTCAGATGTGGCCTTATGTTTATTAAAGGCCTTCTGTGCCAGGTCCCGCAACTGATGAATGGTCATCGTATGAGGGCAGGCCATGATGCCTAAATGGTGGCTAACAATTGGATGTAGATTTCTGAGGAACAGGCTCTTGAAGCTGATATCCTCCTCCATCTCAGATTCATTGCGAGCTCCAAAATAAGCTTGTCTGAGTCTGTTAAGGTAAACTCGGGGAGTTTCCTGTCTTCCCTGTTTGAGGTCCAGGGCAGCGACCAGTCCATATTCTGTTTCTGGGTCTGAGAATTCTTGTATAAGAGCTTGTTTCAGCCGGTGGTAGTCGGATTTGACAGCGTCAGGCTGCCGTTCTAGAAAGCTCTTTACCTCTGTACCAGAAGTTATCCAAAGCAGGTGGAGTCTCTCCCGTGTGGTCACATTCGGCATAATATGCAGGTGAAAGTCTATATCCCGCAGGTAGGCATGGACATCGAGGTCTCCTGCAGAATTTGGAATGAAGCACTTGATGACTCTAGCCAGTTTGTTGAGGTCTTTAAGGGTCGCTCCATGTACCGTTTCAGGGATTATCTGGAGAAGTCCCTTCCCTTCTATGGCTTCAGATGTTTTTAGGATGCTGGCTGGTGAGGTGTTAATCAGAGAGGTCAGCCCCCCCCCTTTGTATCTTTGAACTGGGCTGAGGGAGTTTGCTCTGCTTACCTGCTGTGACAGTGGGGGATGTGTCTTCCACTGTGGTTCCCATTGCAGCTTGTATGAGTGTTCGAGTTCTCTTTGGACCCTGTCAAGCTTGTCTCTTGTGTTGTCCAGCTGCTGTGTCAGAAATTCAATTTTGGCATCTCTATCTGATAGTTCAAAATGGGCTGTTACTAATAATGACTTTGCATCAAACAGTTCTTTTTCCAGCTCTTCTTTGGCTGCTTTTTCCAGTAGTTTTCTTTGCTCAGCAGCTGAGAGAGCTATCTGAAGTCTGTTAACCTCCTCCTGTTGTTCCATCTTACCAGACTTATTTCGTGTGGTCTGGGTCTCACCTTCCAGTTGGGCTATGCGACTTTGAGCATGCTTAAGTTCCTCTTGGGACTCTGTTGCATGCAGCTTTAGGTCGTTCACCTCATTTCTCAGGTCTGTGAGGTTGTGGGCTAAGGAGAGGATGATGCTGGTCAGCTCCTTGTGGTCATAACTCTGGCTTGGACCATGTGTCATTTGTCTTCTTCCCTCTTTGTCCAGTTGCACCTGTCTCTGGTGAGGAAGGTCATCAGCAGTTCTAGGTGGTAGGGCGTCCATCACCATGCCTTGCCAGGCCATTAGATCTTCCATCTGAGACATTGGGGCAAACTTGTTCTGAGAGTTAGGGCAAGAGACTAATGCAAGACCATATAAAAGATTTAGAAATAAAGCTATGTGTATATTGTGCAGCTAGGTTTTACCACGTGTGGTTAACTGCTTTAGGTAGCTAGTGAAGTGTGTACACTATTATTATCTTAACTGCCTATGGCAGGAAGCCAAGATTTGTATGCAACCAGAGATTTAACAATGATGTAAGACTAGTCTAAATCATTTAATTAAAACTCAAAACATACTGATGGTTCTTAACAGGTTTGATCTCTGAATATTGAAGAACAGGAAGTAGAGAGAGAGAGAAGAGAGCCTTCCCGATTCTGATTATGTCAATTAGTGGTGCTCAGAATTATACTTATGCCTTATTAATCATCTAGATTGTGTAGCAATAGGAGCCATATTTCTGGAGCACATATTTAAAATAAGCAAAATCAAGAAAAAGAGATTGGACATAGATAAATAAAATAAAAAAAATAGATGACTGCTAATAGTAAAATTAACCAGTAAAAAATAAAATAGAAGGGAAGTGATCTAGTACTGGGAATAATTAATAGTACTGACATTTAACCATATAGGTCAGTGTTGGGCATCACTCCATTGTTGGCTAAGGCTGCTGCGTGTTCAGCTCCCATGCCTATGCCATTACATGTGTGTGCACTTTAGGGTCAATGTTCTATTCAAAATCCCCAATACCTATAAGAATTATTCTCTGAGTAGGCAGTTAAAATTTAATTAAGTTCAATTAAATGAGTAACTGAGCAACAATGTTCAGGAAGGAATGCACCTGAAGTTAGTTAAAGTGAGTCTGAGAAGAATTAAGGAAAGAGAGTGGAAATCAGAAAATAGAGATTTTGTTAAGAGGGAATAGTTTAAATCACTTTACACTGCAATACACGCAAGCACTACTTAATGACTTCAATTACATATGCTATGCTAACCACTAACTATTGAAGTTAGGTATTAGTAAGCTCGTCTAAGGCCGCTAGGTCATGTTAGCTTAGCTTAGCGAACAAATATCGATTGTTAACAAAATGGCACCAGCCAATGACACCTATGGTAGGTGGAGTCAAACTGGTTGACAAGTCGTTGTCATGGGAACCAGTGCACCCCAGGGCACTTTAGTTCTCAAAGAGTGCCTGCACCGTTCAAACAATCTCAAATAATAAAAGCGGTACACAGTTGGTTACAACATGGCCCTTACAATTAAATCAATTCAACGCTTTTCTTTAGCAAGCCTAAATGCAAATATAGATGCATTCACTAATTCTTATTATGTATGCTTTCGCTTCTCTGTAAACAAGTACTTTAAACAGGTTTCCTGTCCTTCTTTAAGGAGTACTTACACATTCACTGTAGGTTTACACTCATTTACATACAGACAGCTGTTTGTGGCTTACACACAAATACTGAAGAATTGAGAAACACACTATTTTCATTCGGCAATTGTAACACAGTACTGATCACCATTTAGCTAAACTTTTATATGCAGAGTCAAAGTTTAGATGACTGGCATAGTTCTGACTATAATTTAAAGGTCCTTACAACGCAGAAAGAGGAGCATCACTCAAATCTACCTTTACATAACACTGTACTGAGATTCCTTCGTCAGAAAACAGGTTAAACAATATTGCAATTGGGATTTCTTCGCCAAAGCATATTGATTCTGGAACAGTTTCACATGCAGCTTATCTGAGATTCCTTCGTCAGAATAGACTTATGCATTGATTAAATACTGAAATTGGGATTTCTTCGCCAAATCAGATTTACCTTACACTGATACCATTTAATCTATGTTAAGACTTTTCTAATTCATAGCAGAACTACCAAATCAATCTATCACTATCTACATTAAACAAGCCGCAAATAGCAACATACATGTGTATAGCATGTTGCATCATAACGTCTTGATTTAAAACACACTTAGGCTGACAGTAGTTTAAGCTCATAACTTTTGTTTAATCATGCCCGCATTCTCCACCAATTATGTAGTGAATTCAATGAGGAACAGAATTATTTAAACACTATTCTTCATCAAATATGTAAGAATTATCATGAGCTTTGATCCCAATTATAAGTAATATTTTCTCCACCACCCTTTGTTAGGGAAACAAATATCAATCCAAATTGGGATGAATTTAATTAATAATGATCAATTATAATTATCTGGATTAAATTCATGATTTGGGGAAATCACTTAGCATTACGAGCAGGTAGCAAGAATCGGCATGTTTAGGGACTCCGGATTATGAGCATGAACTACAAACAACATCACGTGTGAAATAAAACAGGACTTTATTATCTAGACTAGACACATACTAATCTAACATACACACACATACAGTTAAGCATTAGAAGATGGTTGAAGTTGAAGCAGAGAGAAGAACGGAGCATGGATAATGGCAGTATATGATATTCAGAAGATCAATAGCCTGAACTAAACATCAGTTTCTTCTTGTAAAGGACCTTTGTTAAAAGGATTAATGATGCCCTATGCATCCATTAATAAGACTAAGTTTGATACTTGCACGTCTTGCCCATCAAAGAAAGAAAGAGTCCTGATGCAGTTTGTTAAGGCTCCAGTTGATCTTGGCTGAAAGTGATCAGAGAGAACCAGTTTTATGCAGAGGATCTGTATCTGGAAAGACGAGGCCGCAGCCTGGCACAAACTTATGGGTTAAAGGTGAAGTCTTCTTCTAGTCCATCCTTTGGAGATGCAGAACGCATGGAGAGAAAGAAGAGCAAAAACCAAGAGAAAAGGAAGCGCGAGGAAGAGAGAGAAAGAATCTTCTCGTGGTCTCTTTTAAACTGTGAGGATGTCACATCCTACAGACGTGACTGGTCCAATCAGGAGATGGCAACTTTGGAGGGAAAGTTAACTGTTTTTGTCTTTCAAATGGTGTTTTGCATGTGAAAGCTGATTGGATGTTCACTAGAAGACTACTAAGAGTTTGATAAAACTAATAAGAAAAGAGTTACCAAAACACAACAAACATCAACGCGAAGGACATCACAAATGTAGCTCATAGACACCAAACATGATCTAAATATAATCTTGGTTAAATGAGTTACTACAAATCTAATAATTCCAGTAGTTAAACACACATTCATGGATACGTTGGATTAATGTTAAAACAGACATAACAACATGAACATTAATACATGGAAATGTTATAAATGAATGTGTACATTTCCATATAAATGCATTTATAATTGTAGGTCTATCCCCAAAGTGAGTAAAGAGAGTTCAGCTCCTTACATTCCAATGGGTCGTAAAATACTCTATCTTGATGAATTGGTGTGAGTTGCTATGGTCACCAGAGATCTTGTCCTGCCCTTGGTGTAAGTTGCAGATTGGGGTTTGACCCCCAAGCGACTAGCCTGCTGGTGGGGTGAGGGGTGTTGTTGTAATATTTAAGAAATTTAAGTAGTTATGCGTGTCTGATCCGTCTCAGGTACTACACATGTCCACTAGATGGAGGCAAAGTGTTTTATTTAAGGAAAGTCTCCTGCATGATGACAATATTTGAAACAGCTCTGAGCAGATATTTCAGTCATGCAAAACCAAACCAAATAATCTAATGGTGGAGATTAATCTATAATACACTAAATCATACATGTATGAAATGAAAAAGAGGGTTTGTATGAAGGTTTAGTGATAGAAAATAGTTTTAAACAGAAGTCAATGTTAAAGAATGAAAAGAACATTTGATAATATGAAACATGGCCATTATTATTCAGTCATGACACATGATAGTTTGTGATGATTTTGTGTATTTTTTGTGCGTCAGGCGCCGCTGAACGGCTGCAGATGTGAACCTCTCATTCATAAACTGGAGAATCAACTCACGGCCACTAAAGAAGAAATGCAGTCAGAGATTCACACAGTCCAGCAGCTCATGAACACAAAGATGGGTCAACTGGACCTCAGCAACAAACATCAGGTACCAAACATCTCATCACGACCTCATGACTTATTTCATCATCCACATCTCTTTATTAATGTCCAAACACTCCAAGCAAACTTACTGCTGAATGAATGTGTGAGTGTTTTTATAGATCAGAGCTCTTGATAAGATCACTTCAGAGAGAGTTTCTGCTGAGAGGATCCAGTGTTTACATCGCATTGACAAGAGAGTCATGCAGGAACGACTGGAAGGAGAGAAGAGACGGGTAACATTCATCACATCTACACAAACCCAAATGACAAGAGCTGTTGAAGTAATAAAACACTTATTCACACTTGCTTTTAGTTTTCAGATACATGTCAAATGATTGAAACAGACGAGCTGTTTGAAACCTTCATTCACACCTTCAACCTACACTTCTGATCAAATAAATGAAATATCCAGAATCACATTCAGATTATAATGTCTTTATTAATATTACATTATAAGTCTTTACATTGCCAAAGCACATTAACATTAACAATATGTATGATCACACATATATACTTTCAAGGAAAATTTATTAGTTAAACTTTCTTTATCAAGTTTTTTCCTTAAAAACGAGAATGACCTTACATAAAGTGAAAGTGACCTATTAGTCAGGTATGGTGACCCATACCCGACATGTGACCTCTGCATTTAACCCATCCAGAGAGTAGTGAACACATGCAAAGCAACTCGTGAACACATGTACAACCGGAGCAGTGGGCAGCTATCACTGCAGCGCCATGGGGAGCACGTAGGGGTAAGGTGCCAAACCAGTCGGATGAGAAAGAGGAGGGTGGGACTGCAGCCACGACCTCATGTGCTGACGACGGATCCGCCGCTTACTTTGTGATTGAGGTGGACGTGTCATCAGGTATGAAGCACACTTTCATCTTCATCTCTGTCCGTCTGTCTCACACACACATAACCAGAATGTTTTTCACAAGAAGTTGATCTTTTTATTCACCAAACGATGATATTTGTAGCAGTCTTCTAAATTCTTCTTCTTTGAAGATGTCAAGCAGCCATCAGAGAATCAGTCTGCGTGTATCGTCCGGCCCAAGCGACGTTCTCGGGCGTGCAGTGACCCTCACAGAGCGCAGAATGAAGCGCAGGATTCAGAAGTGAACACGAGACCTCTCCCAGATCAAAGGAAGAAAAGTTCCCAACAAAGAGCAAAGACCAAACAAGACACACAAATGTCAAGAGGAGGCACGCTGGAGCTGACGCAGTATTTCTTTGAGGCGGTGACTCTGCAGATGGAGCGCTGGTATGAGAGGAAGATAGAGGAAGCACGTAGGCTGGCCAATCAGAGAGCTCGAGCCGACAGAGACGCTCTGACTGACAGAATCAAACACCTGGAAGATGAACTCAAACTGCTGAGGACTAACAAACAAGAGGAGAGCTCATAAATAACAAGTCAAAACTCAAACCAACATTTGTGTTTGCAGACCTGCGTCAATGTGTCACTGACAAAGATGTGTTTATAATCTCCTGTGATCAAACATTTGTGATTCTTCAACATCTGCCGTCAGTGATTTCATACTCAATGACACTGTTTGAATCTTTCATAACTTCAGATATTGAGTGAATGTTCCTGGTCATGTGTTTCCACTCCATTATTCTTGTGCATGTGAAACAACACCAGTGATATTTTCATTTGGTCAGAGACTGAGACAAAACGCATCACATCACTGTGATATTAACAAGTATTATTGTGATTTACATGCTGGCCATTTTTAAACATTAAATACATATTCTAGAAATCAAAGATCTTATGTTTAACTATTTGAATGTAGCAAACGTGTATTTACATGCCATGAAAGTGTTTTAATGATTGATCTTATAAAGGATATTATAGGTAAATGTGATCTAATTTAAAATTGAATTTGACTTGCATCATTCAACATACTTTTGATTTTCCACACAATTTTATCCTCTTTTTTAACAATACTGTAAATTGTGGGAATATTATAGTTTTGTTGATAGAGATAAACGTCCTGATTTACTTTCTTAATGTACAGAATCATATTACAGCAGGTTTTACTTTAATCTGAACCTGTAGATCACTTTTGAGTATCATTGTAGCTCCACATAATGTTACATTTCCATGTAACACATAATACGTCATTTTAACATGTTGTTGATGTTTTTACTGTACATGTGCATCTACTAATAGACAACAGCAGTTTACAGTTGTTAAAGAATTTGATAATATTGTGTCTGAACTGAGAAAATAGACGATGAAGTCATACAAGTGTATGTAAAATGTGTTTAATAAATATTTTTTAATAAAAGAATAATACATGAGTGTACAATTCATCTGTATGTGACCTGACGCCAATCGACAACAAAATGGAGCGACTACGCCACCCTGGATACTTGCCAGGGACAAAAATAAAGATTCTTATAACTTAAAGCACACAGGTTCACTTCAGGAAGCGGCAGGAGACGTGAGCGTAGAAATATATATATGCTTTTATTAAAAAAATTTGGACACAATCACTTGGAAATAAAGAAATATAAAAATATAAACAAAGAAAAGACTAGCATGGAAGAATACCACCCTAAGCAGCCTGAGACGACAAGCCCCTCAAAATAGGCCAAACAAAGATAGAACAGGAGATTAGATAGAAACAGGTTGGCACAAACTTCGAGGGTGCAGCTACCCTACAGGTACAGGGCACTACAGTGAAATATAGCAAGTAGGCGCTCTACTTGCCCACAACAATGCAGCTTCACAAAATACAAAAAAAACAAGTATTAAGAAAACAATATAATAGAATCAAATTAAATTAAATATGCCACTACAGCAATTAACCACACGAAAGCAAAAGAAAACAGTAATGCCAACCAGGCAAGGTAAGAATAAGAACACACAAAAAAGAATAAAATAAACAGCAAACGCAACCAGCAATTCAAATGAAACTAAAGAAAATTAACAATAATATATGGTATAGCAACAGCGCCTCCGGATAACTCTCGTGTAGCTCCAAAGCGTGAAAGCTACTCGTTGGTAGAGGAACGGCCAATCTGTTGGTAATGCAATAAATAGTTAGACCGATTAAACTGAATTAAAATCCTAATAAAACTATCCCAGTACCATGAAGAATCTCCCCACCCCCGATAAGCAACAACAGATGAATGTCTGGACGGTTGCAGCTCGTTCAACAACCGTACACATCCACCAATCGGCGCCATGAAGTCGTATCAGCCCTACCACATGTAGAAAGTTAATTATTGATGGACGGCTGTCCTTTTCATCTCAAATCAAGTGTGATGGTTCTGTCAGGTCATGTCAGCCAAGCATCAGGTAAAACTCATCGATGTCAATTACTGATCCACCGATATTGTTTTTTTAAAATGGATACAGATACTGATTATTTGCATGTTTATGTGCCCGATACTCAGAACAGATATTTATTTACTTTTATACTTCTGTTTGTGACACACTGATTACAACACAACTGAACAAACTATTTTATTTAGAACAATCACTCCATCCTTGCATACAAAGCAAAACATTTGCATCTATACACCAATAAATAGAGGGGTCTGAAAGAGTGAAAATAAAGTGCACTGTTACTAAAGTGTCTTTGTTCAAAAATAAATCATTCGAACCAATTAAAAAATTAAAAGAAGGGTCTGAAACACAAACGCAAACACTGCACCAAACTCATTTTTAGGGACCGAGGACTCGCACACACACACGGAGCTCATTGAGAAAGAGCGTCAACTCGCATCAGACAGGTCAGGAAAGAGAGAAGACGCGGAATCGCTGTTTGTGCTTTTAGTTAATCGATCACAGATACAGTCACCATCATGGATGGATAAAACATTACAAAATGTGATGCCGAATAAGTAAATGCATTGTTTGGGAAACACTGATGGAATAATGCATTGTCATGAAAGTAACAAGCATAACGGCATATAAATCATTGCATATCTCAACTGGTATGTTACGTTGATAATATTGTTGTCAGTCTTGATAAATACCTGCGGACGAAGCACTGTTTATATTTGCAATTACTTACGTTACAGCATGGGCGTAAATCTGATTTAACAGTGGGGGGGACAATACACATACAATTTCTCAAGAGCAATTTTTGAAGTGGACAAAAATAATTCAGTCAAAATTGTACTAACTACGACACAAAGCGACAATATGCATTAGGTTTATAGTTTTATCATACAGACTTGCAGTCATATTATAACTGAACTGAACTGTCACATACTGTAATACAAGTGAACAATAAAGTTTTTTTCCATTTATATATTTTTTCACTCTGTTGTGAAGAAAGGAAACAAATATAAAAACACACTACACATGATACTACATGTTAACAATGAGTCACTTTTTTAACACTTGTTATCCTGATTTATACTGCAACATCGCTGAACAATGTTTAATGATTAAACTGAATGTTTGGTTTATTCCCCGCGCACATACTGAACACAATAGATGCTGAGAAAACAACCTTCTTCAACTGAATGAAAGCTCTGCACCTTTTGTGGACGCTAGATAAAGTGCCAACGTCACAAAACTGTAACCGGTATGTTCGCTGCTGTGTGTGACACGAGACCTGAATGACAGGATCGGCGGCTAATTGTGGCCGTTAATGTTCACATCATGCCAGGTCGCCTAAAATAAAACAATGCATAAGAAACGGCTTCAGTGTGTGAGTTGTAGTGTGTGACGTCCTATGTAACAAGCTGACGTTTACTAGCTAATGTTTTAATCGCTAACATAGCACCTTTGCCCAACAGTTATCATGGCATGTGCAGTTCTGCATAACATTTGTCTGACAACAGGAGACATGATTGAAGCCCCTGAAGTGGTGGATGATGTTGGTTTACCTCCACCCTGTCCAGTGAGAGGGGTCTGTAGTGGGAATGTCTGGCGTGATAATCTGGCAGCAAAACTCTCAGCTCCTCCGGTCATCCACCGCGGTCAAGCCAGCCGCAGTCTAGATTCATTGTGCGCGCATACTTAGTAAACTACGGTAATTTCTAGAAACACCGCTTTTAAAGCTTTATTTAAATGCGGATCGTCTGTGTGTCTCCTAAATATTATATATTGTGTTTTACGTTTAGAATATGTCGTTTTTGTAGTAATTTATGTATATTTTTTGGAACGTTTGCATTATAATTTATGTTGACTAAAGTAGGCCTACTTTATTGTAAAAACAATGTCTCCGTCTAAAACTAGCCTATTATTATTGACCTTTGTCCTGCAAATAAATCAGTTTATCCAATTCAATTATTTGTCTAATATCTATACTCCTACGACAGTTAACCATGATTTTTATTGTTCAAAACAAGTTTAGTGGTTTTAATTCACGATATCTAATAAGTTTCACAAAAGGATGGTCTCTTCCTGTAGGGGGCATCCCACACTATATACACACCATATATGGCATCATTTTACTCTAGCATTTGGGAGAAATTGTCATTTTTCCACTTTAAATGCCTATAGAAACTTGATTTCTAAAAAGTTTCAAAAGAGGATGGTCTCTTCCTGTAGGGGGTGTCCCACACTATATACAAACCATATATGGCATCATTTTACTGTAGCATTTGGGAGAAATTGTCATTTTTCAACTTTAAATGCCTATAGAAACTTGATTTCTAAAAAGTTTCAAAAAAGGATGGTCTCTTCCTGTAGGGGGCATCCCACACTATATAGACACCATATATGGCCTCATTTTACTGTAGCATTTGGGAGAAATTGTCATTTTTCAACTTCAAATGCCTATAGAAACACTATTTCTAAAAAGTTTCAAAAAAGGATGGTCTCTTCCTGTAGGGGGCGTCCCACACTATATGCACACCATATATGGCCTCATTTTACTGTAGCATTTGGGAGAAATTGTCATTTTTCAACTTCAAATGCCTATAGATACACTATTTCTAAAAAGTTTCAAAAAAGGATGGTCTCTTCCTGTAGGGGGCGTCCCACACTATGTACACACCATATATGGCATCATTTTACTGTAGCATTTGGGAGAAATTGTCATTTTTCAACTTCAAATGCCTATAGAAACACTATTTCTAAAAAGTTTCAAAAAAGGATGGTCTCTTCCTGTAGGGGGCGTCCCACACTATATACACACCATATATGGCCTCATTTTACTGTAGCATTTGGGAGAAATTGTCATTTTTCAACTTCAAATGCCTATAGAAACACTATTTCTAAAAAGCTTCAAAAAAGGATGGTCTCTTCCTGTAGGGGGCGTCTCACACTATATACACACCATAAATGGCCTCATTTTACTGTAGCATTTGGGAGAAATTGTCATTTTTCAACTTCAAATGCCTATAGAAACACTATTTCTAAAAAGTTTCAAAAAAGGATGGTCTCTTCCTGTAGGGGGCGTCTCACACTATATACACACCATAAATGGCATCATTTTACCGTAGCATTTGGGAGAAATGGTCATTTTTCCACTTTAAATGCCTATAGAAACACGATTTCTAATAAGTTTCACAAAGGGATGGTCTCTTCCTGTAGGGGGCATCCAACACTATATGTACACCATATATGGCTTCATTTTACTGTCATGGTTTGTGTTGTAAGTAAGAGAAATTTAAAAATATATATATTGAAAGGGCTTTAAATCTTTTTCAAATTAATATTAACGTCACACTAAATGTTAATGTAAGTGCTATACTATACTACTTGTATAATTTATTAGAATTGTTTTTACTTTAAAGGGTATTTACTTTTGATTTCACCAATTTAGTCATTAAAATGTTATAATTGTTTGTGTTGTTAGAGCATTTAGACATCAAAACATACAGAAGTCATACATAAGCAAAGCAGATTTGAATGTTACTTTTATAAAAAATATGTACTTCGGCCTACTCAAAAAAATCATTTTCACACAAACAGTAAAAAGCATTTCAAAGCACTTCTAATGATTGGCCTATAGTAAAATAGAATTATTAGAAGAATCAAATTATGTTTTAAATGTATAAATTAACAAAAGAGAAACAAACATTGACAAACACCTTTGTAAAATTTTGATAAATACAATAAACAAAAATGGATAAATGTACAGAAAATGTACAAAATGTAATGACATAAGACTTTCAAGTGCTGATAAAAATGTAATTACAGAAACAGGAACATTATAGAACGATAAACAAAGAAGTCTGCTTTATTCCTGATTCAGACGTGTTCTGCGGCACTAAATTATAGGTCAAGGTTGTACAATATTAATATCCAACCCTTATAACACAAAATCTGCAAAAGCCTATCCCTGTTGTCTGAATACTTAGGCTTTACAGCAATTTTGACAATTCCAGTCATCTTTACCAAAAATGGCACCTGCAGAAATTTTAAGACAGGTTGGATGATACCACCTATGGCACTTTGAACACTGCACCATTACTTCTTTGTGGTGTGCAGTCCTGCACAAACAGTAGACATCGACAGAAGTATGCCTTACATTAGCTTTGGGCAATGTTGGCTCAGTGTTGAATTTAATTTGTTCTGTTTTCAAGGAATGCATGAGCTCTGCCCTCATCTGTCCCTCACGGAACCGACAGTTCTCGGGTCTCATGTTGCAGCATAGCACATAAGCAAACCCAAATGCAAATGGGCCACAATTGCTGCTATTCGATTGTGTGGAGTACACAAGGAAACTGACCATCAGTTTCTTTACTTTTAAGAAAGAAGGCCTATGCCTTAAAGTGAAATAATGTAATATATGAAATATTTCTCCGACATGTCATAATAAGAAAACTTCAAATGTTGTCTGCATACAATATAATGTGGGATGCCCTCTATACAAATAAAATACAACTTGTGTTTTCTACTTATTAGAAATAGCCTAATCATATTTGCTACAATTGTATTGATGATGATTACCTCGAGGTTCTTTCCTTCATGGCCACATGAGCTTGGGTTTCTCGCCGCCACTTGCCTACTTATTACATCTAGGAATTTTAAAATCGTTTTAGTATTTGACATGTGTTCCTCTCTCCTCTGTTTTGGATGTGTGATGCTCCGTGATGACCACTGCGCGCGCATGTGCATCTGGGTGCGTGTCCTGGGCATTAGCCTATTATAATTAAATGAATTTACTTAACAAGATAAAATAAAATTGTACTTGTAGGTGCTCGACTTAAAATGGCACTACAAACTGCATAGTATGTTTTATTGACAAATCCCAATTGTACATCTCTCAGACAAAAGGATGATTAAACTTGTATGCATGTATAATCAGTTTAGATCTATTAATAAATGAATCTGTATTTCTGAGGCAGATCCAAAAACTTTGTAAATTTGTGTTTTTCTTAAATTTAAATTAATGAGAACAATGCAATTTTTTTAATTGTCTAGTTTAAGTTAGTCTCTAGTTAAGCATTTATATGCTTTTAAATAATGTATCGGACTGTAAGTTTTGTTGTCCATAATTAGTGGTGCTCTTTTAAGAGCATCACTATTGTTATTCTGCAAACTTATTATTAGTGGGACTCTTGTAAGAGCATCACTTTTATTATTCTGCAAACTTATTAGTGGTGCTCTTTTAAGAGCATCATTATTGTTATTCTGCGAGCTTGTTATAATAATAATAATTATTATTGTGACATTTTTTTTCGTACGCCCATAAATGAATGATTAGTCAAATCGTCTGGCTTAATGAGGAATGGTGTGCTATGACTTTTGTAAGCAATCAGGCGGAGGGGGTATGATAGGGGGGCAAAAACTCGCCCCAAAAATCCCATTGACTTAACCTTACGCCAAATTTTGCCGGGTCGTAGCTCCGAGCGAGAATTTCTTTGAGATACATTCTGGTAACGACATTTGAAGAGGCTGGCAGGCCCTGTAAGAAAATACCTCACAATGGGGTGTAAATTGCACCCCTGGGGCTTAGGACCCCACCCAAAAAGCCCCATCGACTATAATGGATGCCCATATAAGTAGTTAAAAAGTCACGCATGATATAACTTAGAAGTAAAACCACTAGTTTGACTCAGGCAACCAATCAGCATCCCAGGAACTTCATAAAGATATGAAGTCACGCCCATAGCAACCATTTACATGGACGTAGCAACCGATCCTATAGACTTCCATTATAAATGGCCCACATTGATATCTTGTCAACACAGTGTCGTAGAGACAAGGGGGTGGTCTCATTTGACTCAGGAATTCAATTAGTCTGTCACAGATCATTGTGAAGCTATTAAGCCACGCCCATTGCAACCAAATAGGTTTACTTAGCAACAATTTTACAAAATGTATACCTCTACATCGTAGAGACATGGGAGTTGGTTAATTTCACTTACTGTATACCGCAGAGTATCATAAATTGTTTAATGCCAAGCCACGCCCATGGCAACCAAACAGCTTAGCTTAGCAACCGTTAGGGCCAATAGCAAAACCTTCATCATTGCATCAGAACATCGTAGAGACATGGGGGTTGGCTGTTTCATTTGTGGTTTGAAGGGTCATCCCCCTACCCCAACCCCAGAATTTTGCTACATTAGCACCACTTTACAATTTCTTCAGAAAATGTACCTTTCAATTTATAATTAATGTTTCTATAACTTTTGAAGCAGAAAAATGACAATTTTTACCACCCGTTTGTGAAACTTATTAGTAATAGTGTTTCTATAGGCATTTAAAGTGGAAAAATGACCATTTCTCCCAAATGCTACAGTAAAATGATGCCATATATGGTGTGTATATAGTGTGGGACGCCCCCTACAGGAAGAGACCATCCCTTTGTGAAACTTATTAGAAATCGTGAGTTAAAACCACTAAACTTGTTTTGAACAATAAAAATCATGGTTAATTGTCGTAGGAGTATAGATATTAGACAAATAATTGAATTGGATAAACTGATTTATTTGCAGGACAAAGGTCAATAATAATAGGCTAGTTTTAGACGGAGACATTGTTTTTACAATTAAGTAGGCCTACTTTAGTCTACATATAATGCAAACATTCCGAAAAAAATACATACATATCTACAAAAACGACATATTCTAAACGTAAAAGACAATATATAATATTGAGGAAACACACAGACGATCCGCATTTAAATAAAGCTTTAAAAGCGGTGTTTCTGGAAATTACCGTAGTTTACTAGGTATGCGCGCACAATGAATCTATACTGCGGCTGGCTTGACCGTGTATTTTCAAACTGCGGCTGGCTTGACCGCGGTGGTGCATCCAGTGGAGTTAAATGAACATGATTATTTGTAGACACATAAAGACCAATTTTTCCTCCACATAAGGTTAAGGTTCAGACTGTGTAGGGAGTAAAAAAAATCCCTGTGTCTCTAGCCTCATGCATTAAATTATTTGCAATAGCAACATCACCAATATATACAATAGTTTAATCTAAATAAACATGTTTACCAATTACACCAATATTTTTGTTTTGTACTCATATGGCAACTGTGTTTACCATAAATTGTCTATTAAGGCACATAACGGCACACAAATGATCAAAGCAAAAACAAACAAACAAACAGAGATTGTGTTCAACTTTTTTAAATCAATTGTTCAAAGAGGTCAAGGAACCTATTTGAAGTAGATTGCATTAATTCGTGCGTGGTTTGAAAACGTTCCTCCTCTTTTTCTGTCTCTGTTTCTAGAAAATCTAGCACTCTGTTTGTTCTTTTCTTTTTAGGTGGCGGGGGACCCGAAGAAGTAGGCTACAGGTTGTTTCCTCGTGAAAGTTGTCTGTGACAGACGGTGCGGAGGTTGTGGAGTCAGTGGCGGAGCTAGAGTTTTTCACATGGGGTGTCCTGGGGGTGGCCAAGGCAATTTCAGGGGGTCCATAGAACATGATAGAAAGTCTGTGTGTAATAGTGATGCGCGGATGGCGGTTAAATCCGCGGGCGCAGCGGATGATCCGCGGGTCGGGTGGGTAGGGTAATAAAAAATACATACTGATTAATTGCAGGTGGATGATATCATATACAATATTAACAAAATTTCTAAAAAAAAATAAGAATTTGTTTTAAATTCATTTTTAATCAGTGGTGGCGGTAGAGGACGGTCTATTTCTTTAAGCAGATATGGGGGCAAAACAGATCCGACAGAAATTTAAGAAGAGAGAATTAAAAACAAAACAAAAGATATGAAAGAAAAGTACCGTGTGGTAGCTTTTAAGGAAGTGGTTAACAAGGATGAATCAAGTGCAACGGTATGTAATATGCAACGGCTGTGAGGCACTGTATGTATGAAAGCCATAAGACTGGTACCTCTTATATGGTACATCATGTGTGTGCTAAATCGAAAGATTAGATTTAAGCATTTACAGACAAAGACAGTGATAGAAAATGTACTAAGTAATTAAACCGATCTGGGACCGAGCTCTCGCAGTAGATGGACACACAGCGATAATTATGGCGGAATACAGGCGAATGCGAACAAGTAAAGTGTGGGAAAGTTTTACCAAATTGAAAACAAAAAATGCGATTGTGTGCAATGCATGCACGGTGAAACTTGCCTTTCACGTCAGCACAACCTGCATGCTGGAGCGTAGATAAAGAAAACATCCAGGAATAAAATAATCATATAATTACAGTAATGTTATTATTTGTTTTGCAAAGTATAAAGCGTTGATCGACCTAAGGTGTCAAGCCTGATTTGATTATTTAATCACTATTAGGCATTAAAGGGGGGGGGATGATTATAAGAGAGCGACGTTTAGTGATAGGAGTCTTATATCTTGCCTTTATTTCTGAAATATTTTCTTCTGTTTCTTGCTCTTTTTCATTAAACTGAACTGTTGTCATAGAAATGCTGCTTCATGCTCCTGTCAAGAGATTAGTTTACATTTAAAAAGAAAATGTGGTCTGTAATGTACCTGATCTACTTATTTATTTTTATTTAAAAGTTTGTAGGGACTATTTGTGTGGTTCGAGCAGGACAGAATCAGCAAACTTAAAGAGAGTAACCTGTTGGTTCAAATTCACTAAAAGAGATTTCAAAAGCTGAATTGATTTTGTTCATTACGTAAATTATGTATAACTCAATGTTTTAACTAGTTGCAAAAGCTAAATAATCATTAAAAACACTGATTAGTCGAAAATACGGAACATAGACGATTAGTCGATTAATCTGTCTAATAATCATTAGATTAATCGAAATAATCGTTTGTTGCAGCCCTAGTCCACACTCTCATCAACATTCCTATATCCCACACCTTGTTTTATAAATGTAGCTATCCCACCTCCATTACCTCGCTTCCTGTCTTTCCGAATTACCTAATATCCTTGTACAACAAAATTCAACTGAGGTTTGAGCCATGTTTCTTGAACACATATTATATCAGGTTCTTTTTCTAAATCAGAAATTAACTTTTTAAACTTGCCCATTAACTATTAAGCTTCTCGCATTGCACTGGAATATTAGCAGCACCATTATGTACCACCACATCCCTGTTGAGTCTATGTTGTTTGTATCTTTAATTTCTCATTAATCATATCCACTGAAATATCTTCTATCTCTAGATACTTTTTCGCTGCTTTGATTATAATTCGGATTCTTTCTGTCCAGCTTTCAGTTTGCGCTGAACAATTCACTACTTCAGCCATAAAAGTAACATTGTTCTTAATCCCCAATTTCTCTTTTGTGTTTTCCTTGGCCACTTCCATCCCTTGTTGTATGATTTCCATACTCAAGTTCTCCACCAGATCTCGCGCACCTCTGTTTGCCTCAGCATACCGCAGCTACATGCCCAAACTTTTGGGATTTAAAACATCTTAGAGGAGGGGGTACATTACCGAAAAACTCATAAATCCCAGAAATTCTTTACTTGGCAGTTTTTCCTCATCAAAATGAATCATCATTCATGAGAGGCTGAGAGGCTGTCTCCCCTTTCATTATTCCTATTGCATTTTCGTCTTTTCACATCAATTACTGGAGATGCCGTCATACCTTTCTTAATCTTTTCAACTGTTACCTCTGTGGGGATCCCCGTTATTACTCCTTTCACCCATTTCTTTTCTTCTAGAACCGAACAAATCACATTTTGTCCCATGATCGACTTAACTCCTAGCAACTTTTTTTGTTGCCTACTATCCTTACAGTATATTAGCAATCTACCATCTCTCAACTTCTTAACACTTTCAACCAGTCCTATCACTTCCTTCATTGTTTTTGATAACTTTAAGGGATTAATGCTGCTGAAAGATCCGTTTGCAAGTTTCATCATTACCTTATACTCTTTATTTCAGGAGAGCTTTTTTGTCAGGAGAGTTCCGCTTTTCCTATTTTCAAATGTGTTACTTTTTTTCCTTTTTAGCTTTTCTACTACACTCCATTATTTCCTTTCCCGCCTTCATCGACATCAAACATTTCATCCTCCATTTCCAGGTCGCTTCCGGAATCTACCTCACTTCCTACCATGCACTGTCCAGTCACAGATCAGCTGTTGCCAAACCGCCTTCTGACTTGAATGTGTTGCGCAATGGGCAGGTGAAATGAACGGGAAGAGCAGGCAGTGGGCCAAACCACTGCGAGAGGCAGGGTAGGGGAAACTCAACAGTTTCTAAACTTAAAACGCATTTTTTGAGTTTGTATTTTCTTTTAATTACATAAATATATTTATGACAATAGAGAATGCGAGTTTAATTGATTTGAGGGGGGACAACCCTCGGATGGATGGGGACGTGTCCCCTCCGTCCTCCCCGGGATTTATGGCCATGCGTTACATTAAAACTGTGATCGCTTTTGGAGATAATAAATAATTAATTCACGGGGCTGTATTTTGTTTAAATGTTTATTAGTGAAATAATGGTTAAATAGTTGATGAAAGTATAACTTAGGGGGTTTAAAACAAGTTAATCTTGTTAAAAAGTTAGCTACATACGGAGGCTATGCTAAAACTTCCTGAGCATCAACCCGGTGAGTGAACAGCAATAAGGATTAGCATAGACAACAAAGATAAATTAATTTTGCTTTTTTATTCCCAACATGAATTAATTCATGGCTGTTTCATTTAATTAATGTAAAGTTACGTCTTTATTGGGGGAGGAATTGATAGCTTAGGCAATGTGACTCTGTGAGTTTGTCTCTATTAGCGAAGCTGCATAAACTACATATCAGGCATTAAGTGTAACATCTCATTTGTGCATTGATTGCTCTCATGTTAAATATAACTGTATCATTAAAGCAAGCGAGTATACATAACCTTCGTTTTTTGGCGCGTCTCCCCTCAGAGGCTCAATGCTGCAGTGACGCTCCTGCACGCAATTCTCTAAACGGCCACAAAGATGCCGTAGCTTATTGGTGAATCTGATATTGGAAAACAGATACCCGATGATGGGAAGTTGATAAATTATCGGGAAAATTATCGGGAAAACGATGTATCGGTTGATCTCGAATGTCAATCAATAGTGACTGTAAAAACTTCATGTTCCTTTCGAACACTTAGTTTCTTCCTGTGTTTTGGATACACTTAAAATCAAATCAGAAATAGGTTGGATGTTGTGAGAGAATTCTTCTGTTGGGAGCACAAGAACTAGACACAGAGCAGAGGCATCCAGCTTTTGAACTCAGTTATTTTAGAAATTACAAGTCCTTACTTATATAGGTACCAAAAGACATCAGGATGGTTTCATATGTCCAGGGGTTCACAGAATGACAAAATCAGGTATAGCAGATAAGACAAAGAATGTTTAGCTTAGAAGGAATCCCCCCATATAGCCAGAGGGAAACCCTTCCTGCAACTATCTAGCCAGGAATGTATTCAGTAAGCTTAACAACTTCACAATTCATTACTTTGCAGGCTTGTATTCATTTATGCGGAAATTAAATCTAACAATGACACAACACAACTTTTAGTATGAATATATTTGCATTACAGATAAAAAATATTGACAAAACTCACATTAAGAACATACAAGCATTCAAAATTTAGTCGTTCACTTAATCTGCATTATATATTATCAACAACTGAATCATCACAATGTGATTTGTTTAATCTCTTCATTCTCTACATTTTTAGGTCACTCAGTTTCAGTTTACTCAAATAAACAGTAAATCCAGGATAGAGAGGTTGAGTGAATGTGGTGCTGATGCTGTGGATGAGGGTCATTGTGTCAGAGACGCTGTAGAAAGACAGAATCCCTGCTCTCTCATCCACATACACTCCTATTCTATCAGATCTGGACTCTACGGGGAGTTTAGTGTTGATGTTATTGTGTCTTAATGAGTAACTGGAGCGAGAGCAGAACAAACTCCAGGACTGATCATTACATCCAAACAAACACTCATGACCCCGTCCCTTCCTCATGATGCTCTTATATGACACTGATATACACACAACACCACTGCACTCAATCTCCCAGTAAGAGCGTCCACACACACTCTCTCTACACAACACCTGATACACCTCATCAAATCTGTCTGGATGATCAGGATACTGATGCTCTGTGAGAGTGAATCTAATCTCTCTGTTGTCCTCAGACAGATGGAGGTGTTTATTCACTGTGTTTAGATCCAGAGTTAACTGAAGAGGATCTGAGGACCACAAAACACATCAGCTGCATCTTGACATCACAAAACTAATAAATCCCCCTTTCGAGGGAACTCTACACTCCTTCTTGGTGTAACCTGCATAATGTTACTGGGTTGTATTATATTTTTCTAAGTAGTTTTCTAGGGTGCCTTTTCTGAGTCATACTGCCAGGGACCTAGAGGGCGATAATGAGTAGAGGCAACGGTATATAAGGCAAGACTACCATAGAGCAAGGGTAGGGTTCGTTTGGTAGAGGGAAACTATGATTGACCTCATGCTACCATGGAGGGTATCCATGCTCAATTAAAGATTGGTCTGTGGTCCTGATTAGCAGTGCTTCTTCTCGTCTATGTGATGATAGCACTTGATGTAGGAGTCTATCATTGTCTCAAATCGGTTAAAAAAATTGTTAAAAAACCCTGAATATGCGACAGGGAATCAGTGACCTGTCCACTCAAGAAGCCCTCTGCGAAACGATATGTTAACCCTGCCATCCATTACGCTTTGGGATATGTCAACTTCCATAGCACAGAGTCTACCCGAAGACGCTGTAGACCTTGTGTTCATAAGAAATTAGGTAAATGTGCCACAATCCCCTGCCGTTCAATATCTTCAGGGCACCGAACTTCACACTCCCGATGTCCAAGTTGAGAGGCTGACTCCCTTAGTGCACTTCTAAGTGGAGGAAGCTCCCTAATCTCACGCAATGGCTTCTCTGCACTTTAGAGAAGGGGTACAGGATTCAATTTGCTGTCCTCCCTCCAAAATTCAGAGGGATGTTCTCCACCGAGGTGGACCCGGAACAAGCTTGGGTGTTAGAAGAGGAAGTATTGTCTCACCTAGCAAATGGGGTCATAGAGTTTGTTTCCCCCCACGAGAGTAAAACAGGTTTTTACAGCCGGTACTTTATATTTCCAAAAAAGGATGGAGGGCTGAGGCCTATTTTGGATCTGAGACATCTCAACAAATCTCTTATAATCTCTTATAATCATTATAAATCACAAAGAGGTCCCCAGATAATGCTGATTCCGTGCGAATGGTGCTAATGTGTAACCTAACGTTAAAACTGAGCGTTTGTTAGCTGGCCTCAAAACCCGGATAGAAAATTGCAGACTACTTATCGATCTTGATGTTTTTTTATGTATAAACCACGCAAATGTCATAAGTAGACCTCATTCAACAGTATAAAACAATGAACAAGCTCAGTCTACGACACCTGTAAAAAAGACACAAAGAAAAGCTTTTTATCAATTTCTTCAAAAATGAAAAAAAAGTCAAAGCATAATTTCTTTTTTCACTTTCCAACAAAGCTCATTGAATTCAAAGTGACCTGTAGAGACTTATTTTGTAAAAAATCCTTGTACATTAAGCCTGTGTTCACACTTGAAGCTACTAGCGTCTGTTTTACATTATAACCCTATGGAGTAAACCATGTTTTAAAAAAACATCTTAAGCGCTTTTTTAAACATCAGCACCAGCATCTTTTTCTGCAGCTCAGGTGATTTCACTTTCAATAACATTTGATCGCATTTCTAGCGAGAATTTAGTATTGTAGTTTTTAAATATGTGATTAGTTATTTCAAAGACATTCTTTGTTTATAATTCAAATAGACTTCTGTTATGCTGCCTTTGGAAGTCTGTCTCTCTTTGAACATTGCTGGCTTCTATTTGTAACCACAACCCTGAACGCTCATTTTCATTAGCTAAAAAAGTCCCATAGTCAACTTTTCTTGTCAAAAAAGAAGTCAAATGTGAACACGGCCTAATGCCAACGTATCAGCCAGCAGCTTAAAGAGAAAGTCCCTGGTGTAGAGCCAAACCGTCTGAGCCACAAACATCGTCTCATGAGTAAGACCCCCAACCTGCTAGAGAGCCCACCTGGACCTCCTCCAACAGATCATGAAGTGACAGTGTGTACGTGTGTGAGCTTACTCTGGAAACACCGCTAATCCTATGTGAGAGAGTTCCTCGTCCTCCAGAGTGAACCCGTTCCAGTGAACCTGAAGAACCAAAGAAAGAAAGACCAGTGAGTCTTTCAAGTGTGTATTGATCTAAACTCCTTTGAGAGAGTGTTTACCTGTGAGAAGAGTGTGAGCAGGGCCGGATGATCGGGGAAATCTAGATATTTGGAGTAAAACTGATGGAGACCAGCAATGTCTGCTTTAGTCCGCTCTCTTTTTTCATTATACAAGCTGGAAATGGGGCCAGAACCCATTTAAAACCATAAGGCCCTCACGCTTGACCATTAAACCCAGGTTTCTTCAGCAGGGTTATATGCGCGATGACATCAAACGTCCCCACCAAATGATGTATTTTAAGACACGTTAAAGCTTTAAAAATCAAGAGTGGGTTATGTGTTTATGTCATAGATTAAAACATTTAGAGGTTTTGTTTACCACAAATTCGTTGAGAATTGTTCAACTTTATGCAAATGATGAGCAACTTACAGCATTACATATAAAAATTGAATGTAATTTAACAAACACAGGTGTTTACAAATAACAGTCTTATCAAAATGGCATTTTCCACATGAACGATTAAAAGAGCACAGATCAAGTTTACAGATTGTGTGTGTTTTAGACTGTGTCAGTGGTAACAACATCAACTTCACTTTATCAATTCAATTTTATTTATATAGTGCTTTTATAAAAGTTGAAAGTTGCAAAGCAGGTTTACATACATTAGGATAAAAAAATAAAAAGACAGTTTATGGTATTGACATAGATGGCAAGTTTTTCTCTATGCAATGTACATTGATGGATTGTTAGAACTGTAAATTGTTCAATTTAAGTATCAGGGTGTCTAGACTTTTTAAGACTATTTTAATGCCACCTCATATAAAAAATGTAAACACAACCCTGCGTTGGCCATACACATTCTAAGACAAATATATGAGGCTATTTTACTTATATACAGCCACGAAAAATTCAGAGACCACAGAAACAGACGCAATAACTATCGCGGGGATAAAAACTTCAGTCTGTTCAATGATAGTAAACTGTCATTTGGTCCATCAGACTGGATGATTTATTATGCGGTAATGTGACCATAATATCAAAATCTGGATCCAAGACATTTTAAGCTATGGGAGTAGGTTGTCTCAGAGACACTGAGGAGTCTGAATTATCAAGCCTAAATCCAGCACAGAGAGGTTCAGTGAATGTTGTGTTGAATGTGTGTAAGTGTGTGAGTGTGTGTGTTTCAGAGATGCTGTAGAAGGACAGAGTGCCGGCCAACCAGTCCACATACACTCCTGCTCTCTTACAGGGCCATGGAAAAGAGCGTACGTCTGTTTTATTTTTATTATGACGGGCCACGAGACTGGCAAGAGAGCGCTC
The DNA here is from genome assembly GCA_008369825.1 of Triplophysa tibetana. Classification (NCBI taxonomy): domain Eukaryota; kingdom Metazoa; phylum Chordata; class Actinopteri; order Cypriniformes; family Nemacheilidae; genus Triplophysa; species Triplophysa tibetana. Next base: position 21,365,723 of record CM017910.1, on the reverse strand, counting down.
CAGACTCCATGATTTTTCATTGTAACCAAATGCACTTTTCGCTCCCCAATCTTTCCTGCTGATGCTTTTGTATGTCACTGCTACAAAATCACCAGACCCGCTCCATTCAGCCTCCCAGTAACAGCGTCCGCTCAGACTCTCTCCACACAGAACCTGAGGAACATGATCAAATCTTTCAGGATGATCAGGATACACCTGACTCCTTGTCACATGCGTCGTCTTTCTGCTATCCTCAGACAGCACCAGTTCAGTGTGTGCTGTGTTTGGATCCAGTGTGAGATCACAGGCATCTGAACACAAGAAGAGACATTTATAACACAACAAAACAACATTCACTAAATGGATCTCTGTGTGTGTGTATCCACGAAGACAGTAAAACATGTGTTTAAACTTACACTTGTGTAGTCCGGCTGCAATTCTGAACTCTCCCCCATGATCCACACTACACACAAAACACACAAATAGTGCACCGATATTTATGGGTCTCTGTGCAAGAAAATACAATAAAATAAAACAAGCTCTCTAACGCAAGCATGCAAACAGTTTTATTGCCCAACATACTTGAGTTTGTTCAGTTTGTAGTGTGGATCTTCCAGAAGAGCAGATAGCAGCTGAACTCCTGTCTCTCCAGGATGATTGTAGCTCAGATCCAACTCTCTCAGATGTGACGGGTTTGATCTCAGAGCTGAAGCCAGAGCGGCACAACCTTCCTCTGTCACTAAACAGCCTGATAAACTACAATAGTACACAAAGATGTTTTCATGGTGTTTTTTGTGTTTCTTTACTAAACTTTACTTCTGTACATATGCAAAATAAGTCAATATAAATAAATACCTCATTATGTGTAGTTGACAGCTTGAGCTTTTGAGAGCATCAGAGATCATCTTCACTCCTGAATCCTGCAGGTCATTGTTACTCAGGTCCAGATCTCTCAGTGGAGAGTTGGATGATTGTAGAAGTAAAGCCAAACTTTTGCAACAACCAACAGTGACATTACAGGCAGCTAATCTAAAGAGAATATTAAAAGATTACCATCACTTGTCTCAACACCTATTTAAAGCCTAGATGCCGCCAAAATTTCCACATTGCTCCTTTAGTCTGTTGTACACCACACAGGGGCATCATAAGACGGGTAAAGGGTGACATGTGTGAGCTCCACAAACATCCTGAAATTATGATTATTGGGCAATTCCATGCAATGTCTAGTTTCAAAATGAAGTCAATATCTGGTGGTTTAAAAGAGAGATTTTCCTTGACTTTTTCCATGTTTAAGTGCTATAATCAGGTCTCCAAATGAGCAGATCAGAATTCGCACCCTTTCTGATGTAGTTAAGGGTTCTTATAATTATATGACTGCCCCTTAATCTGAAAGTTTCACCCATGGCTTTGCTGGAATTTTTGTTTTCGCAAGCAACAAACGTGTTTCAGTTCCAACCCCATAACAAAAGTTCGAGCAACATTGCTAACTGTTCTCTAACTGTTGAGTCTCAGCCTCAGAGGAGTCAAGCGAGTAGTGGATTTAATTTATTTTTATTGGAAATCCCCCAGACTGAACGAGGCAAAGCTGCAGTAGTTTTCATGGACCTGTGTCAACGTAGGTAAAAATGTCACGGTGACATGTTTGTCCATTCATTCGCAGAACTCAATGAGTATCGTTTTTGGAAACACGCGACAGGTTAGCTACGCCGTTGTCGTCATTTCGAACACATCTGGTTTGAATGTGCGCCCTTCTAGATCCTACAAACTGTGCCTTTAATCGAAAATGTCTAATTATATATAAACTATGTATAAAAATGCATTACACGATGCATGCAAGCCTACTTGACATAACATCAAGATCCACCTTCCAATGTCACCCCAGCAGGGGCCTTTAACTGTATTTTCCCACCGCCGCAGCGGTGTCGCTCCAGCGGGAGCTTTTATCTGTATTCCCCATTGCTGCAGCAGTGTTTCCCCAGCAGGGGCCTTCACCTGTATTTCCGCCTCTATCTGTCTTTCCCACTGCCGCAGCGGTATCGCTCCAGCAGGAGCCTCCATTTGTATTCCACCCTGCCACAGCGGAGCCCTCAGCCGCAAGCTCCAAGCGACGGCCAGCAATTCACCGGCCTCAAGTGCTGCCATGTTTTCGGGGGCCATTAACGGGCCGCCTCGGCTGCTGTAATGATCCAGTGGGCATTACAAACAAGTAGTCAAAGCTAACATACATAGCAGTGCATTTAATAACATTTCATGTCATGTAAACTTGAATGTTTTGGCACACGTTTGCATACGCCTGTGGCAAGGGAGGCGTGGTCTAGCGGAGTCTGGAGAGAGAGAGACAGGAAATCAGCAGGAAATAAGTAGGTCAAAGGCCGATTGTAAACACCTGTCTGTAATTACAGTGATTGGCGGGAAGAGGATAAAAGCCAACACGAGGGAGGTTCGAGAGGGCGAGTTGGACTGAGTGCGAGAAGGAAGCGGCAGTGCAACAGAGAGCGGAACAAGGAAAGATTACTATGTGCCAGGAGGCAATACTTATATATTATTTACTTTTACTTTGTGTTTGTGACGATTGATCCAATAAAGGAATATTCTCAGCCATGTTGATCCTATCTCCTTCCTTCCACCTACCACGAACCCCATTACAACGCCTTACCTCCTTCACTCTACATTCTACATCTTACCTCCACTCCAACTCCTCACCATTAACCCTCTGTCTACCCGAAAGAGGGGGGGGAGCGTTCTGGGCTCGGACAAAGACCGAGATCGGAGCCCTCTCCCCTGAAGGGGGGGGGGAGTGCTCTGGGTTCGGGAAAGAAGAACCTGGGTCAAGTCAACTGCGTGAGCACAACACAACAGTTTATATTCGTTACACTTGGAGGAGGTTCACACGAACAAACGGTGGATGTTTTTGGAAAAACAAGATTCGTATCATAATATTTATCTGCTCCTTAACACCTCCAAGACAAAGGAGATCATCGTGGACTTCAGGAAGGCGAAAGGAGGCACACACGACCCCATCCACATTAACGGGATGGCTGTTGAACGTGTTTCCAGTTTTAAGTTCCTGGGGACCCATATTTCGGAGGACCTGTCCTGGACCACCAACACCTCATGCCTGGTCAAGAAGGCTCACCAGCGTCTCTTCTTTCTGAGGACACTGAAGAAGAACCAACTGTCTTCAACTATCCTGGTGAACTTCTATCGCTGCACGATAGAGAGCATCCTGACCAACTGTGTCACAGTCTGGTACGGGAACTGTTCTGTTGCTGAGCGCAAGGCACTGCAGCGGGTGGTGAAAACAGCCCAGCGCATCACAGGGACTACACTCCCTTCCATTGAGGACATCCAGAGGAAACGCTGTCTGCGTCGAGCTCGCAGCATTCTCAAGGACTCCTCTCACCCCGCTCATAGACTGTTTACTCTCCTGCCTTCCGGTAGGCGCTTCAGGTGCCTCCGGACAAGAACCAGCAGACTAGGAAACAGCTTTTTTCCCAGAGCTGTTTCATTATTGAACTCTGCTCCCCACTGATTCCACTAACCCTCATAACTTTAACTTTAATGCTGCTACTACATTGTTTACATTGCATAACAGGGCTGCATCCATGACTGAACTGTACACACCAGTACTTCATGTTATCTGCTCTACCGGACTGTTTACACACACATAGCATCATTTCCACTCTATACTGCTCACTTGCACACCAGGAATATTACACTGAATGCTCATTTGCACTAATAAACTACTTCCATAACTGCATTAACTCATCTACTGCACTGTAACTCATCTATTGCATTTATTGCATAACTAACTGCATCTACTCATCTATTGCACTGTAACTTCAATAACTGCATTAACTCATCTACTGCACTGTAACCTTAATAACCGCATTAACGCATATACTGCACTGTAACTTCAATAACTGCACTAACTCATCTAATACACTGTAACTGTATTATCTGCATCTACTCATGTATTGCACTATAACTTCAACAACTGCATTAACTCATGTACTGCACTGTACCTTTAATAACCGCATTAACTCATCTACTGCACTGTAACTTTAATAGCTAATGTCTGTAACTATTGCACACTTAAGTCACTTGCACTATTGTATTGTCTATATTGTTATCTGTTCATAACCACCTGTACATTAATGTTCACAGTATATAGCCTTCTGTATATATTGTTCATAGTACATACCGACTGTCATATTTTCATACAACATTTGTATAGTATTTTCCTAATATTGTATTCTGTATTTATTCACACTGTATATCTGCACTTGCTAATTGCACTTCTGGTTAGACCTAAACTACATTTCGTTACACTGTACTTGTATATGTGTAATGACAATAAAGTTGAATCTAATCTAATCTAATCTAATCTAAAACCTCTACTGTATACTAGAAAAAGAAAACGTGTGCTACAACAGTCAAGTTTACATGACATGTTATTAAATGCACTGATATGTATGTTAGCTTTAGCTACTTGTTTGTAATGCCCACTGGATCATAAATACGTTGGATATTCTGTTATTTGGGTGTTTTAAATGCCTTCCCTTAATCAACACCCAGTGTTTTCATGTTGAATATATGACTTATTAGAGTGTTTAGTCCAACATTATATGTAAACACGTATAGAGTAAATAGTTTGCAGTTTACATGACTGTTATGGGACACACGATTAATTCCATGTAAACATGCTTTTCTTGTCTTTTTGATGATTAAAATATGGTTGTTGTCCATTATATATCCCGCAGTTAAACAGCTCTTGAAATACATTTCTGAACGTATGTCCAGGTAAAGAGTTGAAGTTGCTCATTCTCCCACTCAAGCTTTGATTAGTCAAAATAACTCGACTGCTGTGTCACCTGTCGTGGGCATTTCACCCACATTCAGGAGGAAACGAGGCTGCACTCATCAAACAGATATCGTTTGGCTTTTTTCTGGTGTTTATAAATATGTTTCATCAGTTTAATTACATTTGTTTGTTCTAAGCTCTTGAATCTTATTGATCAGAATTTTTTTATTATTATAGCCTGTGTACTAAAAAATGTTTTTGTTTTTTAGAGAGCATTCCAAATATTCATTTTTATCATCGTTTCTAGATGTATTGTGGTCATTCCAGTCCATTTTTTGCTGTATTTCAACAAAATCTAATCTGCTGTTTTCAACAAAACCTCAGGAGGGAAATAAAGTAATCCAGCTATGTGAAGGACTGCCTTTTTGCATGAAAACCGTGAGAACAATCCAGGTTATCACATACATATTTTTTTACTTTTACTAAATACATGTAGAAATATGCCTGTTGTATTGCTCAAAGTGAATCTGAATGGGTTTTCTGCTTAGTATTTGAGGTCTGATTATTTGATTTTCTATTATTTTCACTTGTTTCTCCAGATTTTTTCTACACATAAATGAAACTAGAAACAATATTTTTATTAGAAATTTGGGAGAAATATTGTTTGTGGTTAACAGAATGAAACTAAGACGACAATTTTACCTAAACACATACCTATAAACAGTACATTTTAAAATCAGAAAAACGGTCTCTTAATGTTTTCTGCGTCTGTATGTTTCCTCAAAAATAAACTACCGTGATGACATATGTGTTTATGTTTTTATGTCATGTATTTCACAGACATGTGTTTAGATTGTGGTCAAATAAACTAAAGATATTCTAAAATAATGTTAAGATATAAAATCAACCCGTCAGTTATAAAAAAAAAATTGTTGTTTTTAACTCAATGTATTTTAGAGTGTTGAAACATTGACCAATAAGATTTCAGATGGACATAATAAGAAACAGCATACAAATATTTTTAAAAACATGAGTTCAAATTGTGCAGTAAACCAGCTATGACAGGCACTATCGTTTATTGTTTAGCACTGAAAGTACTGACCTCAGTATGTGTAGTTGACAGTTTGGGCTCCTGAGAGCATCAGAGATCATCTTCATTCCTGAATCCTGCAGGTCATTGTTACTCAGGTCCAGCTCTCTCAGAAATTTTAATGATTGTAGACAAGAAGCCAAACTTTCACAACACTGAGCAGTGAGATTACACAGGTGCAATCTAAACGCAACCAAACACGCTTATTTAAACACGATTTAAAGTTTTAGTTGATTCCAAGAACAGCTTTTATAGCCATCATTAAACTTTTCAGCACTAAAACATTTCACTAAACATTGCTGACCTCAGTATGTGTAGTTGACAGTTTGGGCTCCTCAGAGCATCAGAGATCATCTTCACTCCTGAATCCTGCAGGTCATTGTTACTCAGGTCCAGCTCTCTCAGAAAGTTTGAGGATTGTAGAGCTGAAGACAACATTTCACAACACTGACCAGTGAGATCACAGCTCTGTAGCCTGTGTGCAGGAAAAAATACACAAAGCAATTATCATATGAGAATTTAGAAATTGAGAAAATAACAAAAAAATCTGAAACCTCAGCGTTTCAGCTATTTCATTTTGCCATAACACGCCGCAACACCAAAATCCTGCAGTTTCTTGGCGACACACTGTTTTTCATTCATTCTTAATTTGTCCCGACAGTATTTTGCTAAGTAAAGAGCTTGTTTACTAGATTTAGCGACATTTGTTCGGAAGCTAGCACAAGCCCAGCATCTTTTTCTTTCATTCAGTGGGAAGATGTCACCAGAACTGCCCTATGAGGTCTTGCTTTCTCGCCGCAGGGATCGTCTCCCTCAGCATTACATTCAGTTCACCGTACGGCGGCCGACTCGTGAGTGAAAGAGTATAAAACAGCATTTCCTATCTACTGTGATATTCAGATATACAGTATAAACATGAACACAGTTCACCTGTTAATAAGCACATAGTTATTAGTATATTCAAGAATATAGCTAGTTTTGATTTTATCAGGTCAACAGAATAGACTTTATTCAATTTAGCAACAGTTTGGGGAAAACGTCTCGGGTTACTTGGCTGTAACCCTGTTCCCTGAAAAAGCGGGAATGAGATGCTGCGTTTCAAACGCTATAGGAGAACATACTCTTTGTTCAACCGGTTGTGAAGCACGTGTGTCAAACACGGCAAAAATGATTTTGGCTTTAAATAACCTCGGCAGGTGACGTGGCTAATTACACCCGAACCTGCCGGTTATAAATACGCGTGAATGCGGACGCGTCATCAGGTTCCAACTTTGTCTGAAAGGACGTCCGGGCACGCCTGCAGTGGGGCATAGAGGCGCAGGATCTCGTTCACGCTTTTTCAGGGAACAGGGTTACAGCCAAGTAACCCGAGACATTCCCTATCAAAAGCTACATTCGACGCTGCGTTTGAAACGCTATGGGAACGAGAATACCAACGCCGCCGCACTGGAAGTGTCTTGACCCCACAAGGTTGTGTGACGTGTTAGCACAATCTGAGAGGAGGCCTCAGATACGACTCTGGGATGTATACTCCAGGACACGTGACCCGGGACTGGCATGGACATCCAGACAATAAAATCTAACAAATGTGTGCGGAGAGGACCAGCCCACCGCATCACACACTTGCTGCAAGGGGACACCTCTTGCTAAGGCCATAGAAGAAGAAACCCCCCTTTATGAATGAGCTCTGACTCCTAGAGGTGAAACTTGACCGCGGGGGCAATAGCATCCCTCACCCAATGTGATTTTTTTTGCTCTGTGGCAGCCGCCACTTTGATGCGGCCCTCATAGCTTATAAAAAGTTGCTCTGATTTGCGTCACTGGCTAGTGCGGTGGACGTAAGTCTGAAGAGCACGTACTGGACACAGTAGGTGTAATCGTTCCTGCGCCGACGTCGTGAACAGTGGAGGGCCAAAGGCCTCAAGAATAACTTGATGCACGGTGGAGAACGGAACTTTAGGAAGATAACTCGGGTGAGGATGCAGAATAGCTTTGACCATCCCAGGGGCAAAATTTCAACAGAACGGCGAGGTCGAGAGCGTCTGCAAATCTCCGATTCTCTTAAGAGAGGTGATTGCCATTAGAAAAAACATTTTAAAGGTCAGAAGCCTGACAGGCGCTGACTCCATTGGTTCGAAGGGGGCGCTAACTAGACCCTCGAGCACTGTCGCTACTGTAAGTCCCATGGAAGGACTGTCCTTCTAGAACTAGGCATCAGTTGCCTCGCTCCTCGAATGAAGCGGGCATCTAAAGGGTGCTTTCCCACAGAAACCCCTTCAATCAGGGGGTGGCAGGCCGAAATGGCGGCAATGTAAACCCTGAGAGTACCAGGGCTTATCCCTGAGGACAGTTTCTCTTGCAGAAATTCCAAAACTGAAACGATGTGGCAGTGAATTGGGTCTGCATGGTGTGCAAAGCACCATCTGTCAAAAACGCTCCATCTAAGGGCGTAGCACCTTCTAGTAGCGGGAGCCCTAGCACTTAGAATAGTCTCTATTATGTCAGGCGGGAGCCCAGTGTCTCTCAGCTGGTGCCCTTCAGGGGCCAGACATGGAGGCTCCAGAACGAGGATGAAACACTGTCCCCTGTGCCTGAGATAAGAGATCTCCCCTGACTGGGATCGCCCAAAGTAGAGTCATCTAGGAGGGATACTAGGTCCGAGAACCAGATTCTGGTTGGCAAACGGGGGGCTATCAATAAGAGGCGAGACCCCTGTTGACGGACCTTCAGCAGGACTCCCGGGAGCAGAGCTGTTGGAGGAAATGCATAAAGACGCAGTCTGGGCCACGTATGGGCCATCGCGTCCAGACCCATGGGAGCTGGATGAGTCAGAGAGAAGTGGACATTGTGCTGTCTCCTGCGTTGCAAAGAGGTCCACCTCTGCTTCGTAAAATCTTTCCCAGATTTGTTTGACTACTTCGGGGTGGAGTTTCCATTCCCCGTCCGTCACAGCTTGTCTGGACAGCAAGTCTGCTCCCACATTCATATGCCCCGGGATGTGAATTGCTCTGAGGGACAGAAATTTGCCCTCTGCCCAGGGCAGAATCTGTTGGGCCAATTTGTTCAGGTAGTGCGACCGCAGTCCGCCCTGGTGATTTATGTATGAGACTACTGAAGTGTTGTCCACCTGCACTAGGACATGGTAGCCTCCCAACTGCCGGAGTAAGTATTTCAGGGCCCGAAATACAGCCATCATTTCGAGGCAATTTATGTGCCAATCGAGAAGATGACCTCTCCAGATCCCTTGGGCTGGACGGCCATTTAAGACCGCACCCCAACCCGTGAGGGATGCGTCTGTCGTTAGCATCTTGCGACGACAACACGGACCAAGAGTGGGACCTAAAGTCAGAAACCGAGGTCTGAACCACATAGAAAGGGTGAGAAAACCCTGGCGCATCACCCTTATATGGGGGTTGGCCCTTGGATGAAACCCCTTGCTTCTGAGCCACAACTGAAACGGTCTCAAATGCAGGTGGCCCAGAGGTATCACTGTGGAAGCCGCCACCATGAGACCTAGAACTCTCTGAAAGTAATGATTTGTCACTTTCTGGCCTAACCTGATGCTCCTCAGGGTGTTTTTTACTGACTCGATACGATTAGGAGACAGTTGTGCCTGCATTTCGATCGAGTACCATATGACCCCGAGATTCGTTGTATTTTGCGTAGGGGAAAGATCGCTCTTTTTGATGTTGAGTCTCAACCATAGAGCTTTGAGATGAGCTAGGACGACATACCGATGTCGAAGCGCTAGCTCTCGAGACTGAGCTAAAATCAGCCAGTCGTCTATGTAATTCAAAATGCGGATGCCCCGGAGTCGCAAAGGAGCCAGAGCTGCATCCATGCATTTTGTATACGTGCGGGGTGACAAGGCTAGGCCGAATGGAAGAAACCCAGTACTGGTAAGCTTCGCCCCCGAAAGCAAACCTCAGGAATCTTCTGTGTTGTGGCAAGATCTCTATGTAAAAGTATGCATCTTTGAGACGAACCAGTCGTGACACTGAATTTGAGACACAATCATCTTGATTGTCAACATGAAGAAACTCAAGTTCAAAAAGTAGCGGTTCAATCCGCGAAGATCTAGAATTGGACGCAAGCCCCCATCCTTCTTGGGGACTAGAAAATATCGGCTGTAATAGCCTGACTCTCCGTCTGATAGGGGAACAGTGTTGCCACAGTTACTTTGAAGAAGTAATCTGATTACTGATTCTACCTCTAAAAAGTAACTTAGTTACTGTACAGATTACTTGATTTTAAAAGTAACTAAATTAGATTACTCGTTACTTTATCAGTTATATTCAGCAGCTGCTGCCAACACCCCCGCTGCCTCAACATAAAAATGACAATCGGTTTTGTCAAAACTCACTTTATTGGAAGTGTATTTTTAACAGTGATGTCAACAATGTATCTCCTGACATTTTAAGTTGGACTTTAAGACTATTTCCTTAAAAATGTTAAAAAAAAATGTTAATATTGTATATGATATCATCCATCCGCGACCCACCCGCAATTAATCTGATTGTATTTTTTTTTATTACCCGACCCACCCGACCCGCGGATTTAACCAACTTCTTCATCTCTCCCCCACGTACTGCTTTTGTATTTCCAGCTAGAAACGCGCATCTCTCTCCTCCCTCCATTGTTGTTTACGTTTGTGTCGCAGCATGGTAGGGGCTATTACACGTGAATTGTCCTCGTGCTGAAAACGTGACTTGTCGCTTAATGCTACGTGACTACACTCCCTGAGACGCAAGAAGACAGGATAAATGAAAAAATAGCAACGCACAGTGACTTGGATAAATAACTTTAATCTGATTAATGGTTTGAAAAAAGTAAAGCGTTAGATTACCCGTTAGTGAAAAATGTGGTCAAATTAGACCGGCATCACTGTAGGGGAACATGTTCTTGTTCTCTGTTTGTCCAGCAGAGCTTGTAAATCTTGTGTCAACAGATTCACTCGCTCCAGTTGCACGGAAGTGGAGACCACGCCGTTGAAACGCGGAGGGCGATATGCAAATTTAATTCTGTAGCCTTTGGTTACAGTCCTTTCTACCCATGGAGAGATACCTGGCAGTAGTTTCCACGCTGCCAGATTCTCTGAAAGGGGTATCAATGTTGACACTTCGTCCTGTTTGGGGGGACGCCAGACATTCGGTGCCCTGCAGTGTGGCAGGAGACGACCGAATATTTAGCTTTTTGAGACCGCTAATCCCCGAAAGGCTGGTAGCTGCGGGGATTACAAAGCGGCCCTGTGAGGGTACCGAAGAGGAGCCTCTAGTTTCTCTTGGAACTTTGGGCACCCCTCCCCGGGGGGCACACCCCCACAGTCCCGGGCACAAATGTCTCAGGATTTCTTCTTTTTGAAGAGATAAAGCGCCTCAGGTCCGGCTCTCCCGAGGTGGCCTGAGGGACACGGTGGGCCGCTCTCCTGCCTCTGCGAGTGGGGGCGCGACTCGCCACACTCTCCCTGAGGACCTCACACCTCAGGTAGACCGGACCCACCCGAGACTGTGTGCCTGGCGGGACTGGGGAACTGATCCAGAGTGGGAGGCCGACACTCCAGACGCTTGAGCGCGGCGGGGTAGATATTTGACGAAAACCTCCTCATGTCGTCGCGCCTCCCGGAACCTGGTGACAACGCTATTAACCTCATCTCCAAACAGTCCGGAAGGCGAGATTGGGGCATCAAGGAGGAAGTCTCTGTCCCGGTCCTTGATGCCTGTGAGGTTCAACCACAGGTGCCTCTCCGCAGTAACCAAAGCAGCCATAGAATGGCCAATGGCACGGGCCATCTGCTTGGTTGCACGGAGAGACAATTCTGTGGTGCAGCGTAGGTCTGAAAACGCTGCTTCGTCAATAACCCCGCCAGTGCTGATATCATCCAGTAGGTCAGCCTGGTACGCCTGCAGAACCGCCATGGTGTGCAGGGCAACACCAGCCTGACCCGCTGCCTGAAAAGCCTTTCCCACCAGAATAGATGTGACTCTGCAAGGCTTGGTGGGAAGAGAAGGCTTTTTAAGGGATGACAACGTCCCAGTGGAGAGATAGCTAGCCAGCGTCTCTTCCACCCAGGGCATCGCAATGTATCGCGGTGTCTTCGCACCAACGATGGTCGAGTAAATCGACGTCAAAGGCACAAAAACAAGGGTGGAATGAGGTTTCTGCCACGAGCGAGATAGCTCGCCATGGAGATCCTCAAAGAAAGGGAGGGCCCGATTTTGGGGCTCCTCCCTCTGGCAACCTGACAGATATCTGTCGTCAAACTTTGAACCCTTCGGGGACTCTTGTTCCTGCGGCCAGTCGAGTTTGGGCCTGTCGACTGCCTTGGTTACCGCCCCGATTAGATCCTCAATCGCCTTGGTATCACGAGTGGAATGCTCCGAGGCGGTGCTATCTAACCCCGCAGAAACAAGGGAAGCCTCGTCCTCCGCCGGCACAGAAGAAGTGCCATGGCACGCTCCAGAAGCGGACGCGAGGCCGAACCGCGACGAATGCACGAGAGAAGGGGACGGATCCGTCTCTCGTGCCTCACCAATCTCAAACCGCGAGCCCCAGGATGAGGAATAGGTGGCTCAGTCTTTTTTAGATAAACGCGAGCCGAGCACGCAGAACTCTGAATTCAAAAACATCACAGAGTTCACACTCTCCCTCAAGTCCCTGGGCTGCATGGTCAGCCCCCAAGCATTCAAAGCAAAACTCATGCTTATCGAAATCGGAGAGGATCCTCTCACAGGGTGGAACACATCTCCGATCCGAGTCAGTCATGGTTTTATTGAATTTTCCTTATTCTCACACTAGGCTAAGTAACTCAGAGAGTGCTTGGTCACTAGTGTAATAATCTAGGTACTATCTTCTTTTTTTTTTTTTTAAGTGAAAAACAACAAAAAGGGAGACTTCTCCCTCACAACACACGCACACAGAAAGCGGTCCTTGAAGACAAAAGAACCTGATGACGCGTCCGCATTCACGCGTCATTATAACCGGCAGGTTCGGGTGTAATTAGCCACATCACCTGCCGAGGTTATTTAAAGCCAAAATAATTTTTGGCGTGTTTGACACACGTGCTTCACAACTGGTCGAACAAAGACTGTTCTCCCATAGCGTTTGAACGCAGCATCGAGTGTAGCTTTTGATAGGGAACACAGAATGCACAAAGCTGTTATTTCCGACACTTGATTTTAATCGGTTGATCCGGGTTCTAATCTGTTGAGAAACTATCAAAATCATACATTACTTCAGAATCAGTGCCCCACTGCATTTTTCAGCATCTGCAGTGCTTAGAAAGCACTTTTGTTTTCTGTTTTTAACCAATATCATCCCTGAACAACGGTTTTATTAAAGCAGTAAGCCCTGTGAAGCATTGGCCTACAGTGATTTAATAATAGTCGTGCCAACAATGGCCTTAGCCGTTATAAAATCACTGTAAGCCACGTCTTCTTGGGGCTTTTTGTACGACATGAATGAATGTAAAGATGAATCTTACAGAGCTCTTCTGGTGTATTTGATCACTGGTAGAAATTGAATCAGATCTTCATAAGATCTTCCGTATTTCTGCATCTCAAACATCTCTTGAGTCTCATCCGAGGTCATCAGCACAAACAACAGAGCAGACCAGTGTAAAGAGCTGATTCTTTTTGCTGAAGTACCTCCTTTGCTTAGAAATCTCTGGATTTCTGTTTGCAGCGAATCATTTTTCAGTTCACTCAAACAGTAGAACAGATTGATGCTCTTCTCTGCTGATTCTTCATCCACGATTCTCATTTTGATATAATCTGCAGTGCGTTCCATGTTTTCTGAAGTAATCTTCAGTGTGGGCAGAAGTTCCATCAGGTTCTCCTGATTGGACCTCAGTGAGAGACCCATGAGGAACCGGAGGAGAAGATCCAGGTGTCCGTTCTTACTCTGAAGAGCATTTCTAACCGCAGTCTCATGAAGCTCAAGCAGTGAACATTTGATTTTGCGTTTTTTTCTTCCTTCCAGGAAGGAAGGAGTCAGGAATGAGTTTTGTTTTTTGTGCTGGTATATTAAGAACACATAGAGGGCAGCGAGGAATTCCTGAACACTGAGATGTACAAAGCTGTAAACACCTCTCTCAGACACTGTCTTTTCTATCTGAAACAACCGAGTGCATAACCCAGAGAAAATCAACCCTTCTTTGACATCCAGCCCATATTCCTCCAGATCTTCTTTGTAGAAGATCAATATTCCTTTCTGAAGCTGTTCAAAGGCCAGTTTCCCGAGTTTCAGAACAATGCCTTCAAAAGACTGTACTGCACCATCGTACTTTTTTGTCAGCTGTTGCATCTGAAGTAAGAAGTAGATGTACATCCCTGTGAGGGTTGTGGGAATTGTGTTCTGATTCTCTCGAGCCAGCAGAGGCTGAAGGACGCTGAGAGAGATCCAGCAGAAGACAGGAATGTGACACATGATGTAGAGGCTCCTGGATTTCTTGATGTGTGACATGATCTTCTCCGCCACTTCAGGACTGCTGTTTTTGGTGAAATACTTTTCCTTCTGCTCGTCGTTGAATCCTCGGACCTCTGTCACCTGGTCAATATAATCTCGAGGTATCAGACTGGCTGCTGCTGGTCTGGAGGTGATCCAGATTAAAGCGGAGGGAAGCAGATTTCTTTCGATCAGATTTGTCACTATGACATCCACTGTTGTTTTTTCATGAACGTCTGTGAATTTTTCACTCTGCTCGAAGCTCAAAGGGAAGCGACATTCATCCAGACCATCAAAGATGAACATCACCTTACCTTTTTCTTCAGGCAGCAATGGGGGTCGTGCAGTAGAACTAAAGAAGTATTTGTGAATAAGTTCCATCAGACTGTAGTCCTTCTGAACCAAATTCAGTTGCCTTAAGGGCAATGGAAAAATAAAATCGATTTCCTGGTTTTTCTTTCCCTCGGCCCAGTCAAGGATGAATTTATTCACAGAGACGGTTTTGCCCACACCTGCGATACCCATGGTCAGCACTTTTCTGTTTTGTCGACCCGTATCAGGCTGGACTTTAAACAGGTCACTGCATTTGATTGGCGAGTCCTCGGCAGCAGTTCGATTGATTTCAATCTGTCTTACTTCGTGCTCATTCACCACTCCACCAGTCTCATTCTCCACGACAAACAGCTCGGTGTACACATCCCTCAGGTATTTCCGATGGCCAGTCTGTGAATTACCGTCCAATATCCGCTCGTAGTCCTGTTTCAAGGTGTTCTTCAGTCTGTTGCTGAATTCGCTGAGATCACCATCAACACTTTCACGGGCAGCTAGTTTGAGAAAGAAGAACAAACTTGAACTCTCTTCCAATTTAACTTTTACATGAAATGAAGCTCTATATTTACCTTCTTCGAATTTGTTCTTCAGCAGTTCAGCCTGCTCGTTCTTGTTCATCTTTCTAAAGATGTTCTGCGTCATAATCACCGCATCATCTGGTGTGAAAACGCTCCACTATCTTATCTACTGTATCGAAGATATCTGTATTCTCCAGTTCAGAAGCGGAAAAATCAAAACCCTTCCTCAGATACCAGTGAAACGATTTAAGTTCAGCTGATATAAGCTCATTCAGTGAGTTCACAAGGATTTCTGAAACAGACGCCATCATCCAGCACTGATACGATTCTGCAGGACGAGAAGAAAAACACCAGGAGATTAAATTTGTATTCTGGCCCCAGTTGAAATCTGATTCAAGTGCCCTGTGAACCCCAAGTTATGATTGTTTTTAATTCCATATTCTAACACATTTCAGAGTGAAACAGAATTTCGTATGAGAAAATAAGGTGGCCATTACTGCAGAGTATTTCCACACCTCTTAACAAGACGTGGCACACAACAAAAGCGATTGATTGCTTTACCTGTCAGTCACAGGGCCTTTTGAGCGGGCCTTGACCAAAGAAAGTGGCCAAAGTTAACTGACTGGCATTGTGAGACCATCACAATTTAAAATTCCTCTTATCAATTCCTGTGTGCATAGTAAAAGAAATGTGCATGTGTTAAAAAGTAGCATTAGATCATGAAAATTACATTTCATGAAGTGTGTTATGTTGCCGTGTTTGAAAGTAGCAGTCTGCCAAGTTGTAAGTCCTAAGGTGAATAAATAACAAAGTTATCCGCTTGTAAAAAAGTAAGTCGACTCTGAATCACACAAACGAGGCGTGTCTCTAACCGCCGCGTATCTACGTCACTAGACATAGTCCCCGCCTACATTTTGCTGGAAAAACTTCACTCACTCCTCCCCCAAAACACTGTCGCTCGTTCGTAATGCGTGTGCCGTCTAAAACCTGTGTTCTACATTGTGAAACTAAGTGCGTCTTATTTAAACTACAAAAGGAAGAACTTTGGAGGAAACAATGGTTTAATTCATTTTCAAATGACACCAAAGGAGTATAACCCCAGGGTTTTACTGTGCGCACGTCATTTCACTGAAGATTGCTTCAATAATCTTGACACTGCAGGATATGTTAAAAACAACTATCCTTGAAAGAAGGGGAAATACCAACTCTATTTAGACCTGTTAGCTCCACCGAAACACAACCTGTAAGTGTGACTATTTATTTTTGTATGAACTTCAAGAAATATTTGTGTACCTTTTATCTGTGCTTAGCTAAAGCATATAACGCTAACGTTAACATGTACCGTTATTTCTGGGGTATTACAGTTTGTTTATCTAGCTATGAAGTCAGCTAATTGAAGTTTTCAATCTATTATCGCCCATCTACTATCTACTATCGTCTTTGGATGTTTCTTCGTCAGACTAGGGCTCGAACTGGTAAGGTGAAATCTCCGCCATCTCTATCTATACACCATCCATCCATCCATTTTCTTCCGCTTATCCGGGGCCGGGTCGCAGGGGAAGCAGTCTAAGCAGGGATGCCCAGACTTCCCTCTCCCTAGACACTTCCGCCAGCTCTTCCGGGGGGACACCGAGGCATTCCCAGGCCAGCCGGGAGAAATAGTCCCTCCAGCGTGTCCTAGGTCTTCCCCGGGGTCTTTTCCCGGTGGGACATGCCCGGAACACCTTCCCGGGAAAGCGTCCAGGGGGCATCCGGAAAAGATGCCCGAGCCACCTCAGCTGGCCCCTCTCGATGTGGAGGAGCAGCGGATCTACTCTGAGCTCCTCCCGAGTGACCGAGTTTCTCACCCTATCTCTAAGGTATCGCCCGGCCACCCTGCGCAGAAAGCTCATTTCAGCCGCCTGTATCCGGGATCTTGTCCTTTCGGTCATGACCCACAGCTCATGACCATAGGTGAGAGTAGGAACGTAGATTGACCGGTAAATCGAGAGCTTCGCCTTGCGGCTCAGCTCCTTCTTCACCACGACAGACCGGTACAGCGACTGCACTACTGCAGAAGCTGCACCGATCCGTCTGTCAATCTCCCGTTCCATCCTTCCCTCACTCGTGAACAAGACCCCCAGATACTTGAACTCCTCCACTTGAGGCAGGAACTCTCCACCTACCTGAAGTGAGCAAGCCACCCTTTTCCGAATGAGAACCATGGCCTTAGATTTGGAGTTTTATTTAGCAGATTTGATTTATCTATACACCGTTTATAATTTATAACCTGTAAACCGTAATCCAGCAATGACAGCAGGCATTCTATTTGCGACACATGATAAACGCTGTTACAAATTCAAGGAATGGGAAGGAGGCAGGAACTGGGGAACGTTCAACAACTTTTAATAAAAAGTAAAAAAAACACAAAACAAGTAAAATGCTGGTAGCTCCCGCACGGTCCACTGCCAGCCATACAGACATAAACCATAACAAATGCTTGTCCTTTTATGCTTCCGATTAGGGGTGGGCGGATAGATCCTGAAATATCGATACTTCCGATGCTGAGGCTGTATCGAAAAGGATCGATCCTAACATTAAAACATCGATACTAATGTGTTTTTACTACAGATTTTATTTATTTACAAATTTAGCTAATAATTGTAAAATAAAGAAGAACTATTTATTTCCCATACACCTAGTTTTGCACATGTTGCTCCACCCTGCCCTGCTTTATTTTGTAGTCCGCTATCACGTGACTCAGCAGCACCAAGCGCAAGCACGCAGACGCAGCTGCAGCCAGTGAAAAGAATAAAATCTGCGGACTGCGATTTTGGGGGTAAAAAGCCAAATATTAAAAGTACTTTATTATTTAAACACTTTATTGACTTTGTTTCTTAAGCAGTTGTGTGCACTTTGTTTATAAATTAACTTAAAAATGTAATGAAAGGGCAATTTAATTTGTAATATTATTGTGTCTAAACACTGAATAAAAAGGGAAAAGCAGTTTTAAAAGCTTTGTTCCTCATTAATAATTTTGTGCACTTTTTTTTTTTTAAAGCTAGAGAAGTAGTTCTAGGATAGGGACAAATTGTTTTGTTATATATCAGTTTTCTGTTCTGTTAATCTGTTACTGTTAGCATTTTCCGATAATAATTTGGTGCAAAGTTCATGCTTGCAAATTCTATTACAGGAATACATAACTAAACATATATATTGATTTGGTTTAAATTATGTCCTGTGTTTTAACATCTACATGATTAATTAGCCTATAAGCACATTAAGAGCACAAATAACAAAATATTTTAGTGGTCACGAAAATGTATTCAGATTTAGCAAATTTATGATGCATTCATCTGATAAATCATGACATTTCATCCACAGGAAAGTAAACGTAAATTTAAGTGAATGCTTCAAAAAGTATTGGTATCGGTATCAATATCGGCAATACTGGCCATGCTTGTACTTGGTATCGGATCGGTACCAAATTTTACAGTATCGCCCACCCCTACTTCCGATCTCCTCCAAAGAGATGTGATACCCATGCAGCACGCAGCTGACACTCAATATCAATCATCACTTGCTCTCCTCCCGACTGGCTCGTTACAAACATGTTTGACCAATCACAGCAGACTACACCACCTGATCATTCACATGACACTAGGCTAGCGGATAGGAGGGGATTAGACGGATGAATCGCGGAACAAATCATTTGAGAGTCAGTCAAAAAGTAAGGTAAGAAAAATAACCTATTATTACAACATAATAGTGTTTTAACACCTTCTATGTACGTAAACTGTTGGACACTCCATAAACCACATTAGGACCTTAAAAATCATATGCTACTTACTCTTTAATTATATTATATATACAGTATATATTAACTTTTGTTGCATAGCTGTTTTATATATTTTATCAATAAATCATTGTAGTGAAGAGTTCAAAAAGCTTTAAATACCTTCGGCGTGAAGGTTCGTCGTCTCAATATTGCGGTGTCCTAACGGCTGCTCATTAAAATGTTAGTCAAGCATTGGTTGTGGGGATGCATTGGCAAGCACGCCGGAAGCTAGATAACAACTCAGCATAAACGCGGAAGTGGCGGTGCATAAAGTGAATTGGCCCCAGCTTCAAAAAAACTTAGATCCGGTAAGAAAAACAAGCTGACTGAAAAATGCAACAAGTTGAAGCTTGACATGAAAAGATTTTTTTTTTGTGCGAACACTGTTGTGTCTTGCCACCACAAACATGATAAAAAAAGAAAGTTATAAAGAAATGTTATACAAATAAATAATTATCTTGACATGATGAAGCGTATCTTAGAGACGCATCATAGTTAAGTATTTTTAAATTTACTCAAGAACATTTTTCAAACAACTAATTATTTGACAACTTACTTTGACTAATGGTGATATTTATCTCTTTAATTTGCAACAGACTTGCATCTCCTTCACAGGTCTGAAACGTCTCGCTGACTCTGCGGTGCTCTGAAACAACTTCCTAAATGTTTTATGTTACTCGGAAACCCCGCATATGGTGCATATTCTGCCACCTAGAGGAGAAATTAAGATAAAATAAAATCTCAACATACCGAAAGTTAAATCCTTTTGAATATTTAAACATTATGCTAAGCACTTTTAAATCTCTATGCCACAAATTCTCCAATGAAACCCCCCAAAAAGTTGCATGGTTTGGTGTAAAGCCACGTTTGAGAAGAAACTAGAGGTGGGAACATCCTCGTTTACAGCCTTTGAGTTTATGGCCAAGATATTGTATGCCACTAATGTTAAGTCATTCGTTTTTAATTTATATATTAAATTTTTCATGTTATCTCCATGTTCCCCTTCTTAAGTATTGGTGTATATGTGTAGCTGTTTATTGTTTACATTCATTTATTCATTCGTTCAGATTTAGGTTACTTTATTCATTTGTAGACTTGGTTTGCAGTGAATGAGTTCATAAATCTTACACATCTTGTACAGACACCACGAACGGTAGGCAACATGCATATTATACTATGATGAAATTGCTGGACAAAGAAACATTTATAAATAGATGAGGTAAAAATAAATTATTTGCAACACATGTTGCCAAGACCTGTCCCAGATAGCACAAGTGCGTCTGTAAGATGTCTGCTAAAGATCTGGAGATCTGGAAAACATCTGCTGGGTAAAGACATCTGATAAATGTCCTAGAAAAAGCAGTTTTCATACATTCTAAATCAATCATGTAGATCATTGTTTCTTAACCCGGAGCCGTGGCCACCTGAGGGCCCCAAGAGATCCAGGGGCCGACAGTTTTTGTGGCATTGATGAAATATAGAGATTTATCATACATTATGTGAAATTATACATCAGAAAAATATATGTTTCAGCATTGTATAATTGAATATGTTTGTATAATACCTCGCCTTATTGGTAAAACACAAGTTATGGCATCGATTCCTCAGTATGCGTCCCTTCCGTTATATCTATCATCAGGGTAAGTGTGAGTACACGGTCTGTATTTGGGCAGTTTTTTTCATAAAGTTTAATCCTATACGTTTAATGAACTTGGTTGTCAATCGGAGATCACTAAAGATAATATTAAAGAGGTGTGTGAGCTCGCAAAAACGATGTCAGACACTGTAATATTCTCTGGCCCCCTCACTGCTTACCGTGGTGATGAGATTTATAGCAGATTATCATCACTAAATGGCTGGTTGTCTGAGTGGTGCCTGCAGAATAATATAGATTTTATAAATAACTGGAAGAGTTTTGAGGGCAGACCTGACCTGTTGAAACGAGATGGTCTCCATCTCTCCTGGGATGGGGTTTCCCTCCTCTCTAGAAATTTGGCACACAGTCTTAATAATGCTAAAGTCTGACTACATAGGGCCCAGGTCAGGAAGGAGACTGAATGGCTTAACCAACTGTCTGCTCGCCGTCTCGCGTTACAGAATACACAAAATATGCAACATGTAATAATCCCTTCTTACAAACAACATAAAATAGAGACTGTGTCTGTCCCCCGGATTAGCAAACATAAGATATTGCGTAAACCTCTTGAAAGTAATTTAATAAACGTTAAACAAGTTAAACATGAACAAAATACAGATAATCAACTGTTACGACTCGGATTGCTTAATATTAGATCTCTCTCAAATAAAGCACTTTTTGTTAACGATATGATAACCGATCATAAAATAGACATGCTTTGTTTGACAGAAACATGGCTAAAGCCAGATGATTATATTACTCTAAATGAATCCGTTCCTCAAGACTATTACTATAAACACGAGCCTCGCCTAAAAGGTAGAGGGGGAGGTGTTGCTGCACTTTACAATAATTATTTTATCATCTCTCAGAAGTCTAAATTTAAATACAATTCTTTTGAAGTCAAGGTACTTCACGTATCGACACCTAATACTAAGGACAAAACATTTTTAAATTTTATTCTAGCTATTGTATATAGGCCTCCAGGGCACCACACAGATTTTATTAAAGATTTTGGTGGGTTCTTATCAGAACTAGTACTGGCCGCAGATAGAGTCCTTGTCGTCGGTGACTTTAATATCCATGTAGACAATGATACAGATGCCTTGGGCATGGCTTTCAAAGACACTCTTAACTCCATGGGCGTTATTCAACATGTGTCAGGACCCACTCACCTTTGTAATCATACTTTAGATTTAATACTTTCTTATGGTATAAATGTGGACGATGTTAAAATCGTTCAGCAGAGTGAAGACATTTCGGATCATTGTCTGATATTATGTTTGCTTCAATGGCCTACGGCTGCAAATCAAACTCCTTGCTACAAATATGGTAGAACGATTACTTCAACTACCAAAGATGCGTTTCTCGATAATCTGCCTGAATTGTCTAAAATATCTAGCATGTGTAAAAATGTTGACGATTTTGACACTTCTATTGAAAATTTTAACTCTACCTTCTCGGAAATATTAGACATAGTTGCTCCTCTGCGTTTAAAGAAAATTAAAAATAGCAGCCCAACACCGTGGTATAATGAACACACTCAGACTCTAAAGAAAGCGTCCCGGAAAATGGAGCGCAACTTTAAGAAAACTAATTTAGAGGTATTTCGTATAGCATGGAAGGATAGTACTCGAAAATACAGGAATGCCATAAAAACGTCTAGATCCGCCTACTTTTCATCACTAATAGAGGGAAACCATCACAACCCTAGGTTTTTATTTAACACCGTGGCTAAATTAACAAAAGATAAGTCGTCAGCGACGTCAGATTCTGATTATCAGCACAACAGTGATGAATTTATGAACTACTTCACTAGTAAAATCCAAGATATAAGAGAAAAAATTATAACAATGCAACCTGTAGTGAAACCCGCTGAACAAACTAACTACAGCACCCCTAAGGAGAAATTGCAATTATTTTCTACAGTAGATCACGATGAACTGTCTAAAATCATTAGATCATCTAAATCAACAACATGCATGCTAGACCCTATACCTACAAAACTACTGAAAGAAATGCTCCCAGAAATTATAGATCCTCTTCTTAGTATTATTAACTCATCTCTGACATTAGGACATGTGCCTAAAGCATTTAAGGTGGCTGTTATAAGGCCTCTTTTAAAAAAAACCAAACTCGACCCTAAAGAACTAGGGAATTACAGGCCTATATCGAATTTACCATTTATATCTAAAGTTCTGGAAAAAGTAGTTTCAACTCAATTATGCTCCTTCCTCCAAAGGAATGACATTAATGATGAATTCCAGTCTGGATTTCGAGCATGTCACAGTACAGAGACTGCTTTGATCAGAGTTACAAATGATCTGCTTTTAGCGTCTGACCGTGGCTGTATTTCGTTATTGGTGCTGCTAGACCTCAGTGCTGCATTTGACACCATTGACCACAGCATACTTCTACATAGACTCGAAAATTACGTCGGCATTAACGGAATAGCATTGAAATGGATTAAGTCTTATTTATCTGACCGTTTTCAATTTGTAGCAATAAACAATGAGGTGTCCCGCAAATCACAAGTCCACTACGGTGTACCACAGGGCTCAGTTTTGGGGCCTCTGCTCTTCGCATTATACATGCTACCTCTAGGAGATATAATAAAGCGACACGGAATTAGCTTTCACTGTTATGCTGATGATACTCAACTTTATATTTCCTCGAAGCCTCATGAAACCCAGCAGTTTCATCGAATAAAGGATTGCATAGTTGACTTAAAAATGTGGATGAGTAACAATTTTTTACTACTAAACTCGGACAAAACAGAAGTGTTACTTACTGGACCGAAAACCGCTATACATAACAACCAAGAATACCGCTTAACGATTGATGGATGCTCCATAAAATCCTCGTCATCAGCTAAGAATCTTGGCGTTGTATTCGATAGTACTCTGTCATTTGAAAGCCATGTCGCCAACACCTGTAAAATTGCATTTTTCCATCTTAAGAATATATCTAAACTACGTCATATGCTGTCACTGTCAGATGCAGAGAAATTAATTCATGCATTCATGACATCAAGACTAGATTATTGTAATGCACTTCTAGGTGGATGCCCTGCAGGCCTAAAACTGCAACTTGTTCAAAACGCGGCAGCTCGAGTTCTTACACGTACAAAAAAGTATGAGCATATAACCCCGGTTCTGTCAACCTTGCACTGGTTACCTATAAAGCATCGCATTAACTTTAAGATCTTGCTTATTACCTATAAAGCCCTACATGGTCTAGCGCCGCAGTATTTGAATGAACTTCTATTGTATTACAGACCTCAACGTACATTACGCTCTCAGGCGTCCTGTCAGTTGGTAATACCTAGAATTTCAAAATCAAGTACAGGTGGTAGATCCTTTTCATATCTAGCGCCTAAACTTTGGAATATTCTTCCCTGCACGGTCCGGGAGGCAGACACACTCTGTCAGTTTAAATCTAGACTAAAGATTCATCTTTTTAATCTTGCATACAATACTCCTCCATAATATTAATCCTCAGAGGATTTAGGCTGCATTATTTAGATCAACCGGAACCAGAAACACATCCAACAACAAATGATGTACTTGTTGCATCAAAGAGTGCAGAACAGTACTCTACTCTCAGCCAGTCTTGTCTCTTTGTTCCAAGGTTACCGCAGGATGCAGTTCATGCCCAGACCAGATGGCAGAGCTGAGAATGGGAAGCGGTGACCTGACAAGAGCTAAGAGGATAGAGCTGGATAAAGGACGCCACAACTTTGATTTTCCTACAACATTTCAAATGTTATTAGATTGTGAATGATAATCTTAAATCTATCATTTACCTTATTAAGTTTATTTTTTATTTTTATTTAGCCTTGTTGTGCAAGCACTGTTGAGCTTGTGCAGAGGCAGCAGCTTTTGCCAGAGGGGAACTGGAATCCCCTGGTTGGGCCTGGGTTCTCCTGAGGTTTTTTTTCTCGATGGGAGTTTTGGGTTCCTCACCACCGTTTGCATATTGTTTTGCACTATCTGCCTGGCCGGGGGGGCTGCTTTAGAATTCAGAAATTAGACATAATTAATATTGCATATAAGAATTTATAGTCCGTTTAATATTTGACCTGTGGTTCTTTCTCCTTAATCGCCAATGTGTGCTTTCACTGTGTGTGTGTGCGTCTATGTCAATGTGTGTGTGTGTATGTATGTTTGCATATTGTGTGTGTGGAGCATTTGTATGTCTGTCTTTGTTGTTTTCACCTTTGTCTTGTTTTTACAGGTATATGCCTTTAGTTTTTTTACTTGTATTCAATGTGTCTCATGTACAGCTGCTTTGTAACAATGAAAATTGTAAAAAGCGCTATATAAATAAAGTTGAGTTGAGTTGAGTTGTCATTGATAAACAATTGAATATTTCAGATATGCAAAACCCTAAATGTTAGAAAGGCTGAGTCATGTTCGCATGCGCTGATTACGTCGGTCTTCTTTGGCGGTTAGAGTGACTCAGCATTGGATGCTAGCGGGACTGTGTGCGCAAAGTGAAGTGAAGTGAAAAAGTGAAGTGAAAGTGACCTATTTGTCAGATATGGTGACCCATACCCGAGATGTGACCTCTGCATTTAACCCATCCAGTGACTAGTGAACATACACACAGCAAGTGGTGAACACACGTACACCCGGAGCAGTGGGCAGCTATCAGTGCAGCGCCCGGGGAGCGTGTAGGGGTTAGGTGCCTTGCTCAAGGGCACCGCAATCGTTACCTGCCGGCCCTGAGGATCGAACCGGCAACCTTCTGGTCACGAGTCCGACTCTCTGACCATTAGGCCACGATTGCCCTAGTGTTAAAGTGTGCGTTAACTTGTTTAATCAACGTAAGATAAATATTACTCATGTTGTTTGTTGAGCATATATAGAATGCCATCCGGTTTCTAACTGACGGTTATTTATGCGTGTTGATGCCATTTATCTATGGGATCAGAATTGTTTCATTATTCTGTATAAATAAACTACGATTCGCAAATAAATATAGACAATTTCACAAACAATTTTTAAATCCACATATGCACAAAAAGCGAACCATAAATACATGTTAGACGTTCCACAAAAATAAATGGAATTCACAAATAAATACAATGAGATTTGCAAATAAAAAATATTTACAAATGTATTTTAATGATATTTATTTTGTAGATCGCCTTCTTCACATTTGTGGATCGCTTTCTGCACATTTGTGGATCGCTTTCTGTGCATTTGTGAATCGCTGCACGCATTTGTGGATCAGTGCACGCATTTGTGGATCAGTGCACGCATTTGTGGATCAGTGCACGCATTTGTGGATCAGTGCACGCATTTGTGGATCAGTGCACGCATTTGTGGATCAGTGCACGCATTTGTGGATTGCTCTCTGTGCATTTGTGGATTTTGAAACATTTCTAACGTCAAATCGGCGCACAATCCACAAATAGGTGGACTCCGCCCACTATCTACGCAAGCCAATCGGTTAACTTCCGCTTTTGTTGTCCAATAGGCCACGTTCTAACTTCAGCCAATCATGTTTCGCTCTGCACTAAGAATCAGAGAGATAACATGGCGACTAGTGGCGGTCTAAAATGTGTGTTATACTAAGAAATGATAATGGCCTCTTCTTTATACTGTACTCCGTGCTCACACATCTGGATAATAAGGACACTTATGCACGCATGCTGTTTGTAGACTTCAGCTCTGCATTCAATACCGTCATCCCTTCCAAGCTAATCATCAAACTTGGAAACCTAGGCATTAACAATTCAACCTGCAACTGGATTATGGATTTCCTGACGAACAGGCCTCAGCTTGTTAGGTTAGCCACATCTGCTCCACCACCATCACCCTCAACACTGATGTACCACAGGGCTGCGTGCTGAGCCCCTTTCTCTACTCCCTTTTCACACTCGACTGCAGACCTGTGAATGGACCGAACTCCTTCATCAAGTTCGCAGACGATACAACAGTGATTGGTCTCAACAGCAACAACGATGAGACTGCTTACAGGGAGGAGGTACGGCACCTGGCCACATGGTGCTCAGACAACAACCTGCTCCTTAACACCTCCAAGACAAAGGAGATCATCGTGGACTTCAGGAAGGCGAAAGGAGGCACACACGACCCCATCCACATTAATGGGATGGCTGTTGAACGTGTTTCCAGTTTTAAGTTCCTGGGGACCCATATTTCGGAGGACCTGTCCTGGACCACCAACACCTCATGCCTGGTCAAGAAGGCTCACCAGCGTCTCTTCTTTCTGAGGACACTGAAGAAGAACCAACTGTCTTCAACTATCCTGGTGAACTTCTATCGCTGCACGATAGAGAGCATCCTGACCAACTGTGTCACAGTCTGGTACGGGAACTGTTCTGTTGCTGAGCGCAAGGCACTGCAGCGGGTGGTGAAAACAGCCCAGCGCATCACAGGGACTACACTCCCTTCCATTGAGGACATCCAGAGGAAACGCTGTCTGCGTCGAGCTCGCAGCATTCTCAAGGACTCCTCTCACCCCGCTCATAGACTGTTTACTCCTGCCTTCCCGTAGGCGCTTCAGGTGCCTCCGGATAAGAACCAGCAGACTAGGAAACAGCTTTTTTCCCAGAGCTGTTTCATTATTGAACTCTGCTCCCCACTGATTCCACTAACCCTCATAACTTTAACTTTAATGCTGCTACTACATTGTTTACATTGCATAACAGGGCTGCATCCATGACTGAACTGTACACACCAGTACTTCATGTTATGTGCTCTACCGGACTGTTTACACACACATAGCATCATTTGCACTCTATACTGCTCACTTGCACACCAGGAATATTACACTGAATGCTCATTTGCACTAATAAACTACTTTCATAACTGCATTAACTCATCTACTGCACTGTAACTCATCCATTGCATCTATTGCATAACTAACTGCATCCACTCATCTATTGCACTGTAACTTCAATAACTGCATTAACTCATCTACTGCACTGTAACCTTAATAACCGCATTAACGCATCTACTGCACTGGAACTTCAATAACTGCACTAACTCATCTAATACACTGTAACTGTATTATCTGCATCTATTCATGTATTGCACTATAACTTCAACAACTGCATTAACTCATGTACTGCACTGTACCTTTAATAACCGCATTAACTCATCTACTGCACTGTAACTTTAATAGCTAATGTCTGTAATTAATGCACACTCAAGTCACTTGCACTATTGTTTTGTCTATATTGTTATCTGTTCATAACCACCTGTACATTAATGTTCACAGTATATAGCCTTCTGTATATATTGTTCATAGTACATACCGACTGTCATATTTTCATACAACATTTGTATAGTATTTCCCTAATAATGTATTCTGTATTTATTCACACTGTATATCTGCACTTGCTAATTGCACTTCTGGTTAGACCTAAACTACATTTCGTTACACTGTACTTGTATATGTGTAATGACAATAAAGTTGAATCTAATCTAATCTAATTTTAGACCACCATTAGTCGCCATGTTATCTCCTTGAATCTTAGTGCAGAGCGAAACGTGATTGGCTGAAGTTAGAACGTGGCCTATTGGACAACAAAAGCGGAAGTTAACCGATTGGCTGCGTAGATAGTGGGCGGAGTCCACCTATTTGTGGATTGTGCGCCGATTTGACGTTAGAAATGTTTCAAAATCCACAAATGCACAGAGAGCAATCCACAAATGCGTGCACTGATCCACAAATGCGTGCACTGATCCACAAATGCGTGCACTGATCCACAAATGCACAGAAAGCGATCCACAAATGTGAAGAAGGCGATCTACAAATAAATATCATTAAGATACATTTTTAAATAATTTTTATTTGCAAATCTCATTGTATTTATTTGTGAATTCCATTTATTTTTGTGGAACGTCTAACATGTATTTATGGTTCGCTTTTTGTGCATATGTGGATTTAAAAAATGTTTGTGAAATTGTCTATATTTATTTGCGAATCGTAGTTTATTTATACAGAATAATGAAACAATTCTGATCCCATATTTATCGCGTGCTTCTGAGCCCACGTGGATGTGTTGATTATGTTCAGTATTACCTGCCATCTGTATTTTGTATCTTGCAACTACTGCTTAGTACGTGTGTAAACATAGCATTAGTCGCTGGTATGCTAGCTAATTTATTGCTCGTGTATGCAATGTTTCAGATAGCGCACAGCCCGTCTGAATCATTTAATTATTGTTTCGGTTTAAAGCGTATTTTCCGATTATACCAAAGGGTGGCAGTATATTACAAGAATATTAATGGTTGTATTTTGTTTTCCTTATTTTACTCTCAATATAGCATGAGAGCTGCTTTATTTGTGGCTTGTTATTATAATAATATTGTGTAATAATGCTTAATACATATGTTAATATATACCTTCATTTTTCCTTTGTAGACCACACACATACAGAGATTTATACAACTAGCCTGTGTACTGCTGTGTTGTGTACCTCCCAGTTTCTGAAATAAACCCCCTTTTTTCATGGAACTGATCGGATTGATCGTTCTAATAGACACCCCATTGAGGAATGCTAGATGCACACCTTCACCTAATACAGTCCAACCTTCACAAACTTGCTATCGAACACTAAATGCCACATCATTAACTTGTGATGTTAAGTGAATGTGTTTAATAAATAGCAGTTTGCTTCAAAAACTGCTAAATACCATATTCTGCTCTGTCAGAAATATATGTATTAATGGATAAAATGCTTGTTGAAAAGAAACGACGTCTGATGGACTCTCCAAGTATTAAAAATAAAAAATGTAATGAAACTTAACTTATTAATAAATCTGATAAAACTGACATTCTGTAGCCCAAGTATTTCTGTTTAAAGGAATGTACAAGTCAGTGCCTAGTTTGAAAATCCCTAGATTAAATAACAGTAATAGAAAAAAGTAGGATAATAAATTAATTTTAATAATGATAAAATATTAAATAAAAACAAGTAAGTGACAGTAAATAAATACATAGACAATGACATAGATTATTAAATGAAAAATGAGAAGCAAACTGTAAACAAAGAAACCACAAACTGCTTCGGTAACCATAATATGTGTAGTAAAACCATTGTTATAAAACAATTATCAATACACCCTAAACACTCACTACACTTATGAAAAGTTATGTTAGTTTTCGCAAAGAATAAGCCAAAATCATAATCAAAATTAACCTACAAAAAGACTCTTGCTTACAAACTCACAAATGAATGAAACACTTCCGCTGAAGTAACTTTCATTGTATTAAGTTTTTAATCATACTATTTATATTAATAAATAAATAAATACAGAGTTTATATTACAATCGGTTTGAACGGCACCGCATTAAGTCGAAAAACAATGTTTTTAACCTCAGTTCCTAGTTTCAACGTCATTTCCTTGTAACCAATGGGAAGAGTTATGGGCTGAGCGACACATGAAGGATTTATTTAACAAAAACCCCGCCTTCTAACCACGTGAAGCTCCTCCCCCAAATGTTGCAGCTCCCGTACTGCAGCCAGGTGTACTTATAGTGTCGCTTGTCGCTACCCGATCCGTCCAGGAAACACGATTTGTTAAGCGCATGCGCGAAAGTGTGGCGTGAGTAATATTTTTTTATTTAAAAAAAATGTTTTTTATTTATAGAAAAACTTATATACAATACGTTTTATTAGTGATTCTCTTTTTTTTGGCAAAATATGTCACGGTTAATATGTGGCACAAATTGTTACCCCAATTGAATAATTTAAAAAAATCTAAAAAAAAGT
Organism: Triplophysa tibetana; assembly: GCA_008369825.1. Taxonomy (NCBI): domain Eukaryota; kingdom Metazoa; phylum Chordata; class Actinopteri; order Cypriniformes; family Nemacheilidae; genus Triplophysa; species Triplophysa tibetana. Next base: position 21,335,359 of record CM017910.1, on the reverse strand, counting down.
TTACATTTGTTAGACACCATTTAGTAAAGTGTGTGTTTCATTTTTAACATATGCTGTACATATTTCAGTGGACTTTAACAAATGTCTGTATTTAAGAAACACACAGAATTTTCTGAATTCATTCAACTTATTTATTTTATACATTTGCTCTAGGGATGCACCTAAAGGACAATTCTTGGCGAAAACCGAAAAAGAGGAAACCAAGGCCGAAACATCGAAAGAAATTATGCCAATTATTAGTACCCTTGCATTTAGGGCTATGACTGTGTACTAACTTTACTAAAATCAAGGCATTGCAATTGCATAAATATTAAAGTTTCAAAGAAGAAATCAATTACAAATTATGCAAATATTTATTTAGCACATTGCAACAATGCACCATATAAAATAAAATTCAACTTAAATGTTTAACTTGACCCCACTCATGTGTATATTAAATCATAATGTACAGGCCTGCTGGCCTGCTGAAAAGTTGTACAATTAAAGTGATCGAATTTAACGCATTTAACATTTAACTGGTTTTACCAGTTCACTTTGTTTAAAATGTCCATATAGGCAAAAATTACTTGTCAATGATTAACTAACAATCATGCCTACACTTTTTTACTGTCCGTCATTTTGACTGACAGGCTGGTAAAAATCCGTCATAATCTATTATTACCCTTCACTATGGTGCAAGGTGGCGTTATTTGGTAATAAGTATGTTCGGACGTCATCACGCTGTACTTGCGTCCCGGTACTTGTTGTATTTTGATATACAACCGAATGCCCAATAAAGCCGTTGTTATTTGAATTCATTTATATATTTAATCTTTTAATGTTTATGTTCATATGTGATTGGCTCTTGGAAAACCCAACACATGGTGCAAATTTATATAATTTGTATGAAACTAAAGTTATGTCTGAGGTCGTCTGAAGCGCTTTGATGTTCAGCAACGGAATTTTGAGAAAAACGTGTTTAAAGTTCAGTTATGAAAATAAAAGCACAACAGTCCAGTATCACAAGTAAAAAACACTTTACAGTGGTAAGAGACTTACTCTTATAACAATTTAGTAAAAAAAACATTTCTTAGTGTTGACGACTATAAAAATACTGTACAAAACCGTTGGAATAAAACGAAAGTAAGGAAAATGGTGCAGCGCACACTTAAATAACGAGAGCTCTGCCATTATCACTACACAAAGAAACATTACGGACAACAACTAATGAAGAGTGAAGCAAGTTTTATGTTGTTTATCATGTGAATAGTGTCTGGACTTTTGATCATCACTTGTATGTTTTGCGATCGCGGTCCGGCTCGCGTGAGCCGCGGACATAACTCCTGGTGCTGTAGACGGGGAGCTCTGTCAACTCACCAAAACAAAGTATAAAAAAACTTTGCATGCCATAGTTTACACAGGACTGGCGGGAAATGTGCATTGATACTTCTTCATTCTTCATGTTATGTGGTTTACTTTGATAGGTGAACTGTCTTTCCCGCGTCCCAGCGCGACATCCGACGGGTTTTCCCAAATCGCATCACATGTCTAGTCAGTGCAAATGACAACGACACGTAGGTCGCTTCACGAGAATATCACGCTGAAGGGAAACGGGGGTTTGCAAATTGCCCTCATTGTAATCTGCCAGAATGAGGGGCGGCCATCAGATTTTTCCGTCACTGGTAAAAAAAATCTGTCAATGACAAAGAATTGGTCGTACTCTAGAGCCCTGAGGGTGCATGCAACTTAGGAGATGCTTTAGTGCTGCGATTAAAGGAATATGGTCCGCATCAAAGGAGCGGTATCTGTTTGTGTCATCACAACATTTCGGCCGTATTGTTTCGGTGATAAAAGTCTTTCGGCCACCGAAAATTTTCGGCCGAAAATGGCGAAAAGTGCATTTTCGGCGGCCGAATATTCGGTGCATCCCTAATTTGCTCCTTCTGAAAAAACAATAATATTAGCCATAACGATAAAATGTGTGTGAATGTTGTCATGCTGTAGCTGGAAATGGAAAGTAAAGTGACAGAAGTTTTCAGTGTCATGAGAGTTTATTGTCTTTATAAAAATATCAATGTGACACTGACAGTGATGCTGTTGGACTCTATATCAGCATTGATGTGATTCTACTGTAGACAAACACACACATGATGATATATGTGCTGAAACAATCATTCACAACAACATCAATGAATCAAACCTCCGGAAATCATCACATCATGAACGTCAATTACACAAAATAAAGTCAAATCATTACATTCTTTTCTTCAAATATTCACTCGCTCACGTTTAATCCAGACTTTTCCATTTTAACATCAACAACTGAATTATCACCAGATGTCAATAAGATCAAGTATTATTTGATTAACATATTTTTTTCCATATTATTTGATTTGTTTAATCTCTGTATCATCTGTACAGAGTTTCACTTTACTAAACCAGCTAAGTCTAAATCCAGGATAGAGAGGTTTAGTGAATGTGGTGCTGATGCTGTGGATGAGGGTCATTGTGTCAGAGACGCTGTAGAAGGACAGAATTCCTGCTCTCTCATCCACATACACTCCTATTCTATCAGATCTGATCTTTACAGAGAGATTAGTGTTGATGTTATTGTGACTGAATGAGTAACTGGAGTCAGAGCAGAACAAACTCCAGGACTGATCATTATATCCAAACACACACTCATCACCCTCTCCCTTCCTCATGATGCTCTTATATGACACTGATATATCCACAACACCACTGCACTCAATCTCCCAGTAAGAGCGTCCACACACACTCTCTCTACACAACACCTGACACACATCATCAAATCTGTCTGGATGATCAGGATACTGATGCTGTGTGAGAGTGAATGTAATCTCTCTGTTGTCCTCAGACAGACGGAGGTCTTCATTCACTGTGTTTAGATCCAGAGTCGACTGAAGAGAATCTGAGGAACATAAAACACATCATCTGCATCTTTACATCACAAAAGTAATAAATCAGAGAAATATTGAGATATTCTTCATTGTTGACATCAGACTTCATAGGAGAGAATCATTGTGTTCATCTCAAAGCAAACTGAACACGCACACACATTATTTATTTGACCAATCAGGTTCGATGTATGTTGTGACGTTTGAAGAATGTGTCACTCAGTGTCTTCAGGGCAAATATCTGATGGTCAGAATATGTAACTAATGAAAAGATGAATTTATTTATATGTGTGTTGTTTATATTCTGCATGTAGATGAGTTTATTCATTCATTAGTTTTATGTTGTTAGTTTTGTGAGGAGTTCATCTGTCAGCTGTCATCCAGTACAGACGCTCTTTCTGTCGTCTTCATTAATGTCACAAACTAATATTTGACACCATATGAACTAAAGATGAGATTCTTACAAAAACAATAATTCACTGATTCAAATCATTTGTTCTGGACTAAATCAACAGCTCTTGATATCACACGTGTCATGAGATTCTTCATTGTTGTGTTTCTCTGTAAAGTTTGTGTGTTTGATGATGTTTAATAAGAGATGTAATGGATGTGTTGATGTGTTTGTCGTCACTTACACTGGAGGAACTGATCTCTGGTCTTGAGTTCAGGACTGTGAATAATCTCTGTGTGTTTCACTTGAGGAATAAACAAACATTTGATTCTCAATCATGTCTCATGAAATCATTTGTGTTTCTCCATGATAACAGCTGATGGACTGTAAAGAGTCAATGAATGATACTTCACCTCTCTCAGAGATCTTTTCTAGCTCTCGTGTGCACAAATGCTCCAGTTTGTCTCTCAGATGAGATACAGATGTGATGACATCATCAAAAGAGAGGAGAGAGCTGACAGTGATGCTGGACAGAGAGTCTGTAGATCCAGGAGGAACAGAGAGAGACGACAAACTCTACACACACACACACACACACACAATGAAACACATGTTGTTGTCTATCTACAGTCCTCCACTGCTGTCTGTGCACACCGCTGTTACACACACACATACACACACACACAGAGACACACACACACACACATTACTGTGAGACACACTGAGACTTCATTGAGACTCTTCTGATCCAAACTCACCTTGTGAGACTCCACAACATCTTTGATCTTCTGAAGGTCTTTCTGTTTCTTCTGGATCTGCTGATGAACTTTATTCTTTGTTTCTCCAAACTGACTCTGAAACATTGATCACAAAGACTGAATAATAGAGTCTGTTTGAACTATTAAATCATCATATATCTCAGTAAACCTCTATGATAAGACAATGAAAAACATTCATTGAAAAATAAAATAAGCACCTGTTTCTCCGTCCATGCTGCAGCTGTTGATATAGTGTCATGGGTTCTGTGTTCATCTATACACAGATTACATATAAGCTTCTGATCTGTGCGACAGTAAATCTCCAGAATCTTGTCATGTTGAGGGCAGATCATGTCATGAAGTGCTGCAGTGGCGTCTATCAGGTTGTGTCTTTTACCTCTGAAGAGATTCTCGTGTTGCTCAAGATGAGTTTGACAGTAAGAGTTGAGACACAGCAGACAGGATTTGATGGCTTTGTGTTTTCTTCCAGTACAGACGTCACACTCCACATCTCCAGCTCCAGAGGAACACTGATCAGAAACAGCACATTTGACTTTAGTCTTCTTCAGTTTCTCCATCATCTCAGCAAACATCACATTCTTTCCTAAAACAGGTCTTGGACTGAAGGTTTGTCTGCACTGAGGGCAGCTGTAGATTCTCGTCTGATCTTCTTGATTCCAGCAGTCTGTGATACATCTCATACAGTAAGTGTGTCCACAGGGAACAGTCACTGGATCCTTCAGTAGATCCAGACACACTGAACACATGAAGTGATCCTCTGAAATACTCGCTTCTGCCATTTCACCCTATGAACACACACAGATAAAAACACCAAACACTCCACAGATCGATGAGTTCAGTTTCACTTTCTCTGAACTGAAAGACTTCCTGCTTCAGATTATGATACATGTGCAAACATATGTGATAAGTCATGTGGTGAAGTCCATTCGATTGGCACAAAGTCCCATTAAAAGAATGAAACACTTCTGTGCAGGTTACTTCATCCATCACACATGTGTAGAGGTTCATAACTCTCTTGAAGAGAATCTTCAGTCTTTGATTTTTTTTGAAAGCGAAACTTCTGTCATTACAGCATTTCACTTTCCCTCAAACATAGTAATAGAACAGCTGTGTCTTGTTATGTGTTCACACAAAGTTTAACATCAGTCCAATAAAAGTCTGCAGAAAATACGCCACACAGTTTACTTATGTGTTTACACGACATTAAAGATAAAGTGAAGGTTTGTGTCATGTCTGAGGACTGATCAGGATCATTTTAATATTTAATTGTAATTAGAGTTTGCTTGACATCTTTTATTTTTATTTTAATATTATATTAAAGGTGTTTAAAATGTTTGATTTTCTGTTGCGTTGGTGTGTTTGGAGTATAAACTGAAGCTCACTTAACATGTGCAAAGTTTATGAAGACACAGGCCAGAAAAATGACTACAAACTATTACCACATAAGAGCATCAAATATTAAAAATGGATCAAATGCTATTAAAGTTTAGTTTTATTTTCTGTGAGCTCGTTGTTTTTCTTTGTATGTTAAATTAAACTCTTAATCCATGATATGCTGTAGTTTGCTGTGGTTTTCTCCAAACTTTTTGTCCAATTAAAACACTTTAATAGTTTAGTGTTTTGTGCCATACACCTTATATGTTGGTGGTTTAATCAAACCTTTTTTTAACAGTGCAAATTGTAAAATGCGCTTTAGAAAAAAAACTTGACAAAAACAATACTTTTATTACAAAATATAGAGTTTAAAAAAATAAACATACATTGCTTTCCTTTGTTAGCAATTGAATAAATTGTTCATTGATTTTCTGGCATATTCACTAGACTTTTACACATGACATAACAAAATTAAATGTTGTGCCACTTTATTTTACAGGATCTTCAGATGATTAACCAAAACTGATGCATTTTAACAGACTTCACGCTCCATAAAAACAGTCCACAAGCCTTCAGTGAATCACAGAAAATACGAACTTACACAAACCTACTAACAAAAGGAACAACATGCACAGAAGAACTTGAGTTTACAAAGATTTGACTACAGATACGACAAAAAAAAGAGAAGAAAAATGATTTTCAAGTTATAAATGTTCACAGTTTAATGTTTAAGATGTGAGGTAGATTATAACAGTCAGAGTTCATGTGACGCATAAAGAAACATCAGTGTGGGGTTTTTATGACTTGTTTAGATCAATCTGTTCTTTAGTTCAGCCCAGTGTCTGTACTCGTCTTTATGTTAGCGAGTCTGTGGTTTAACTCAATATATCTTCTGTGTTTTGTGTTGTTCTCCTCTGTTATTTTTATTCTTTGGACTATTTTTTTCTTAAGAACAGTCGTAAAAAAACATTTAACTGTCGTGCTGTAAATGATTGTGTGGATGACAAATAATAAATAGATTTGCAATATTTCTAAACGGCTTCTATTTTCTCCTTCGAACAGCTGTTTTGATTTTGCGTCCAGCAATGCCATCTTTGTTAGAATCCTGTTCAGATGACCTGATACAAGTTAAAAACAGAGACAGCTCAGAATCAGATATGATATGATTGATATAATACTTTAAGCAATAATTAATGACCAATGAGAACAGATTCATATTTAAATATTAATGTTATTTCTATCACTGTAACAGTACTAAAGGATTTCTCTTACAAAATGTTAGATGCAGGTGTCTGACCACAGCTGAAAAGAACAGGGACTGGACTGACCGCAGGAGGTGATGGAGCTGCTGATCCTGCCCAAACTTCACTCGTGCCTCCAAACCCCCCTTCAAATATTCCTAAAGGTAAACCAACAACTGATGCTCATACTCTCAGAAGCCATAAACCAAAGTTCATCAAGAGTATCAGGTGCAGGACCATGAAAATACCAGCAGTGGCTCTGACCTTGAGCTGAGGAGGCAGCAGTAGATCCAAATGTAGGTGCAGGAGTGGGTTTCTGACCAAATACTGAGAGGGAACTGACTTTGGCTGCAGAAGCAGAACATGTGGTGGTCATAGCTGAATGAATTTGAAGGGAATTGATGTAAAAGCAGAGTTAGAAAATGCATGTGACCACCTGGGTCTCACCTACCTTCCACACTCTTGCCTAAAGCAAACGAAGGGCTGGGGGGACCTGTCAGGTGGTCTTGCCTGCTGAAAGAGAAAACCAAGGACGATGTTGATTTCTCTGCTTCTTGGCAGCAGTGACAAAGAATGTGTCATATTGCACAGAAGTATATTTCGTCTCTTCTGGTTTTCCAAAAGAGAAGGTAGAAGAAAACTGTGTTGGCCTTTTTGTTGCTCACCCCTCAAATTTTGGGTCACCTGGTTGACATTCAACAGGAATGGTGTTTGCTGCTGCTGATGATGTTGGTTTGTTCAATATAGTTTCTGAAGATACAGGAGGATCATCTCTCTCTGGTTTGGGCGCTATGAATGTACATAGTGCTGATACGCCAAAGCATGAGCTGTCACCTGGAACACAGCAAAAAAAAGACAACAGTCAACGGTTGATCAGCTGATTTCAAAATTCTACAAAGTATCCTGGAGTGTCACTTTACCTTTAAACTGGATTTTAGCTTCTGGTTTTGCAGACTGGCATACCAAACACTTCTGGTCCTCTGCTTTGTTTATTACACAGCAAACTTCACACTCCCAGCTCCCCTCAGGAGTCTTGAACTTGTGTCTCAACCCTAACAAAGGTCCAGGAGTGCTCGCAGGTGCAGAAGTGACCAGTACTGCTTCAGCACCTATTATATACAGAAGAAATATAAGACATGCAATCGATTATTTATGATAATGAATAATCTTTGACTCTTTACCTGGTTTGGGGGTCTCACATGCTATACATTTCACATCCTGTGGGTTGTTGCGAACCAAGCACACATCACAGTCCCAAGATCCCTCTGGTTTCGTAAATAAATCTCCAAATCTCAGCAGTCCAGTCCCAGTAGACGTGGTGGTTGTTGAGGAGGCAGCAGATGAGGCTTTGGTCAGAGAAGGGGAAATCAGGCTGGAGTTCACTTGAGTCCCAGGTTTGGCCGTTACACAACAAACACATTTAACTACTTCTGGTTTGTTGATGATCGAACATGTGTCACAAGACCAGCTACCAGTCGAAGGGACAAATAGGGAGAGGAGGCTTGATGTGGCCACTGCAGGTTTACTGTTAGAATCAGAGTCTATGTTGAGTTGTGGTGAGAGACAAGACACACATCTTATGTCTGAGGACATGTTTCGAACAAGGCAAGTGTCACAGGTCCATGACCCTGCAGGTGGCTTAGAAGATGATATAGAAGCTGAAGGTCTACTCTCTGTTAGTGATGTAGTCTGTAAGGGTCTGTCTGCTAAACTCTGACCAGAGGACACTAATCCTAAAGAAGATGGGAGAATGTTAACTACACACACACAAAAGCAATATGTTTCTAGTGCAAATCTTTCAAAGAACTGATAAGTAGCAGTTACCATAAAGAATTTTCTGGTTCCTTACCACATAACAAAAGTGATGAGGACTAAATGACATGCTTTCTGAGACTTGGACATGGATATTGCCAACTACCTTTTGCATATACTGAACAATCGACGCTGTAGCAGAAAACAAGCTGATGTGTTGATGTGGTTAAGTGAGACTAGGGGCTCCACCTTGAGAGGTCAATCACTTTGCTAAAAATGGCAAGTAAAGTGTCATCTGGGTATAAGCCATGGCATCACCATTCTTTCAGATTTGTTCTCTGGAGCCCCTCTGTGAATCATCATACACCTCCTCCTTCTAAACCTGTATATTTGGGGTGAAAAGTGGCATACAAACCCACTAGCCAATTTTCAATGTCCTTTTCCAAAAAGAATCTTCCAAGGCCAAACCCTTAGTGTCATTACATCCACACATCAGGGAATAGAGCTCACAACAGTAACCAAGACGGTTTGGTGGTTAGTGTGTATTGTTTTTTCAAAAAAAATTCCTATTTGATATAAAAACTGAAACTTTACCTGGTTTGGGGGTCTCACATGCTACACATTTCACATCCTGTGTGTTGTTGTGAACCAGGCACAGATCACAGTCCCAAGATCCCTCTGGTTTCTTAAATGTATCTCCAAATCTTGGCAGTCCAGTCCCAGTAGAAGTGGTGGTTGTTGAGGAGGCAGCAGATGAGGCTTTGGTCAGAGAAGGGGAAATCAGGCTGGAGTTCACTTGAGTCCCAGGTTTGGCCGCGTCACAACAAACACATTTAACTACTTCTGGTTTGTTGATGATCAAACATGTGTCACAAGACCAGCTACCAGTCGAAGGGGCAAAGTGGGAGAGGAGGCTTGATGTGGCCACTGCAGGTTTACTGTCGGAGTCAGAGTCTATGTTGAGTCGTGGTGAGAGACAAGAAATACATCTTTTGTCTGAGGACATGTTTCGTATAAGGCAAGTGTCACAGGTCCATGACCCTGAAGGGGGCTCGAACTTCTCATCAAAACCAGAAAAAGAAGCTGAAGGTCTACTCTGTGTCAGTGATGTAGTCTGTAAGGGTCTGTCTGATAAACTCTGACCACAGGACACTAATCCTAAAGAAGATGGGAAAATGTTAAACACACACACACAAAAGCAATATGTTTCTAGTGCAAATCTTTCAAAGAACTGAAAAGCAACAAGTACCATTAAGAATAGTCTGGGCCATTCTTTACCCTGTCAAGTCATATCTTGTTCATTTTTTTATCTTTTTACAATATCCCTGCCTTTTAAAGCACAACGGTGGCTGACACAGGACAAACATGTTGTCAAGTTTTCGCTTCCTTGCTAAAGGAGATAACTCATTTACAAAATGAGCTCTGTAGAGCAGTTCGGCCGTTCTTTTCAATATTCACATCAACATTTTTTGCTCACAAAATGGAAATTATACTGCCTTAACTAAAGAAGAAGTTTAAGGTGATCCAAAGCCTGCGTGGGTGTGCTTGTGTGATGGGTGACTGATTTTTCCACAGGAAAATTATATTTATAATTTATATTCAAGTTGCATATTTCACCAACTTTTATTATGTATCACTGCTGAAAACAAGTAATTTTGGTACAGATCGTTCTAAACTTTGAACCTGTTTCACTTGAGGAATAAACAAATAAACGAAACTTCATGTCTCATGAAATCATTTGTGTTTCTACATGATAACAGCTGATGGATTGTAAAGAGTCAATGAATGATACTTCACCTCTCTCAGAGATCTTTTCTAGCTCTTGTGTGCACAAATGCTTCAGTTTGTCTCTCAGATGAGATACAGATGTGATGACATCATCAAAAGAGAGGAGAGAGCTGACAGTGATGCTGGACAGAGAGTCTGTAGATCCAGGAGGAACAGAGAGAGACGACAAACTCTACACACACACACACACAAACACACACAATGAAACACATGTTGTTGTCCATCTAAAGAGCACTGGGCTGTTTTTCACATCACATCTCTGTTACCTGCAGCAGATGGATGTGATGTTTTGTGTGTAAAAGCTTCTCCAGCTCAGCGTCTCTCCTCCTCAGATCATCAATCTCCTGCTTCAGTCGCTCCAAGAGTCCTTCAGCTGAACTCACTGCAGCCGTCTCCTGATCTCTGATCAGCTGTGTCACCTCAGAGCGTCTTCTCTCAATGGATGAGATCAGTTCAGTAAACATCATCTCACAGTCCTCCACTGCTGTCTGTGCACACCGCTGTTACACACACACACACACACACACACACAAACACACACACATACACAGACGCACGCACGCACACAAACACACACAGACACACACAGACACACACACACACACACACATTACTGTGAGACACACTGAGACTTCACTGAGACTCTTCTGAGATCTTCTGCTCCAAGCTCACCTTGTGAGACTCCACAACATCTTTGATCTTCTGAAGGTCTTTCTGTTTCTTCTGGATCTGCTGCTGAACTTTATTCTTTGTTTCTCTAAACTGACTCTGAAACATTGAACACAAAGACTGAATAATAGAGTCTGTTTCAACTATTAAATCATCATATAGCTCAGTAAACTTCTGTGATAAGACCATGAACAACATTCATTGAAAAATAAAATAAGCACCTGTTTCTCCGTCCATGCTGCAGCAGATGAAACAATCTCATGGTTTTTATGTTCATACAGTTTGCACAGATTACAAACACACTGCTGATCCGTCTGACAGAAATCCTCCAGAATCTTGTCATGTTGAGGGCAGATCATGTCATGAAGTGCTGCAGTGGCGTCTATCAGGTTGTGTCTTTTACCTCTGAAGAGATTCTGGTGTTGCTCTAGATGAGTTCGACAGTAAGAGTTGAGACACAGCAGACAGGATTTGATGGCTTTGTGTTTTCTTCCAGTACAGACGTCACACTCCACATCTCCAGCTCCAGAGGAACACTGATCAGAAACAGCACATTTGACTTTAGTCTTCTTTAGTTTCTCCATCATCTCAGCAAACATCACATTCTTTCCTAAAACAGGTCTTGGACTGAAGGTTTGTCTGCACTGAGGGCAGCTGTAGATTCTCGTCTGATCTTCTTGATTCCAGCAGTCTGTGATACATCTCATACAGTAAGTGTGTCCACAGGGAACAGTCACTGGATCCTTCAGTAGATCCAGACACACTGAACACATGAAGTGATCCTCTGAAATACTCGCTTCTGCCATTTCACCGTATGAACACACACAGATAGAAACACCAAACACTCCACAGATCGATGAGTTCAGTTTCACTTTCTCCGAACTGAAAGACTTCCTGCTTCAGTTTTACAAGTAATGTCCACTAGATGGCAGCAAAATCGTACAAAACCAAACCAAATGATCTAATGGGGAAGATTAATCCTTAAATAAAAACGAACTAATAAATGTAATCGGTGTTTAACTTAATTTAAATTTAATGGTTGGGAGAATATTTAAAGTAGAATTTTTACATTGGCCTACACAGGACATAAACTGCATTCTGTGTGAGTGTAACACTTTTATACAAGTTTGTGATACTTTGATTTATAAAGTCAACATCAAAAAGAATATATTAATGTTATTAATCAAATAGTTAATAATGTTCATGGCCTGTCAATCATTCTTCAGCTTTTAATAATCAACCTTGAAAACATCTGACATTCTTTATCATGTTTGGTATGAATGGTTTTACATTTGGCCAGTGGTTTAAGTTATGTAGAAAGTTTTCAAATGTAAAAGAGTAATTCCTTGTGAAGACAGTAATTGTATTTACAGATTAAGGATCATGTAAAATGTGGAGATTATTACAGCCTAATGTATGTTTTTATTATTTACTACAGAAATGTGTTTACAGATAAGTTCACAAAGTTAAGACTACTTGGTTACTCAGAGTCATCTCAGCTTGTAATGAAACACAAATCAACTAAACAACAAAACAAACACTGAAACAACATCACATGATAATAATAATCTGTAAACGTTTTACCAGTTTCTGCTCATTTAGATTCAATGTTACTTGTCTTCTCTGTAATCCAGATGTTTAATTTGGTTTTTAGTTTCAGATGGGAACTCTGTTATCATCTGTCAAACATTTAACACTCACGCCAGAGTTATTTGAATGAATGTTGTTCTCAGATCACTTTTACAAACGTCAGAGGCTGTAGTGACCGTCACGAGTCACAAGATGGCGCTAATGTTATGATATCGAGCGTGGTATGTGGCAATTATTTACTATATTATTTGCTTTTATAAACTATTTATAAAAGTTAAATTTAAATATAATAAGTGTTTTATGTATTTTAATCCGTGTAATAGAGACATTGATCTTACTTTCCATAAGTGAGCATTATTTCACAGCCTGCACTGCACTGAATTGAACTTCTTCGTTGTCGCCCTGGTGCTGTAAATGTGACAATTTCATGGTTCTATTCACCTTGGTTAATATGAAGATGAAAAGCCTACTTTGCTCATAATTAATAAGGAAGACATGAAGTGCAGACTGACCACTAAGAAACAGACCTTTCAACAGAAACATGTTTATTTCAAATACAAAGACACAAAGAAAAACTTTTAAATGAAAAAAAACATTCAAAGCATAATTTATGTTATCACTTCCCAACAAAACTGATTGAATGCAAAGTACAGAAACCTGAAGAGACTTATTTTGTAATGAATCTTTTTACAGTAAGTGTGCAATGTGCATGAAAATACTGCACTGCAAAATAAATAAAATAAATAAAAGATCACTTACAGAAGATAGAGCACCAGTTGTCAGTCCTAAAGATGAGCATGAACTTAAAACACATAAACACTCTTATCAGAGGTCTGGAATGATCTGTAGAGAACGAGGCAACGAGGAACACTTATGTTTTGAGGTTTTAAAGACCGTTTCCTCGTCTGGGAGACTTGACATGAGTGTCCAACACAGAAACACATCCCATTAGAGCCACGACGAGCAAACACAACAGAATGAGCATCAGCTTCTATCGCCTCAGATGGTGTGAAAAGTTACATTCTCTACAGAACAGCGTTGTTAGACCCTCAACAGACCAAAAAGGAAAGAACAAATGAAATATATACTTACTAGATAACTTTCTCCTTACATTTGCATATCAAGGTTTATGTTATGGAATGATATATGAAATAAAAATGCACGTCTTGCAAAACAAACATTCAAAATATAACAAAAAAAGAAAGTTCAAAATGGTAATAATAAACAATTTAGCTGTCATCCTAAAAATGTCCTGCCCTGTTTTTCCAGAACACATACTGCAAAACTTCACATAACGTTATCGTGAGATCGGTCTACATTCAATAAAAAAACTAAAGCCAAACAGAAATATGGTAAAATCCTCAAAACCATGCCATTTTTTATCACCTGTGAAATGTTACTTCACACTGGCAGAAATCTTAAGAAAATTCAGCATAATGATCGATATACTCCACACAAACTGTATTTTTGAATAGAAAGAGAAAAGCTGTTACTCATGAAGGAGTTTCAGAAGGCAGTTTTTTGATTTAAAGATCTCAGGAACTTCCGAGTCCAGTTTGCAGATGACTTTATAAATTGCCTTCTTCCACGACGGATCCACGTCTTTACCAGACACAATTGCGTTGAAGAACTCCCGTAATGTTATCTGAGCAACCTCCAAGAAACGTTCAGGAACCTGCAGGAGACACAGGGTAAGAGGATGTTAGTTTAGATGTTTATTTTATGGAATATTGTAGTGATTCTTATATAAATGACTTATCTGTGCACTTCATTATTGTTTAAATTCATGTTCCCTCATAATCTTTAATCAAAACCGTTAGCATTCTCCTCCCTCGAAACAACCTATATTCACTTCCTGTTTCATAATGGCGTGAGAGTAGGGCTATCAAAGACTCGTTTCTGATCTAATCAGTTCTCAGTGGACGACATCAAGTTTGCAGAAGTTTTCAGAAGCCCTATCACTCTATACATGCCACGATATGGAAATGAAGAGAATCGCTACTTCCACATATTTAATGAAGTGCATTATATACCTATTGCAATAGTCTTCATTAAAGCACACACACGCAGTCTTTTCTCCTTCTGTCTCACAAACACATCTGTCAATTCTGTTATATAATGTCTAAATTGGTAACGGAGTTGACAGTAACAGAATTGACTAGTTTAAGCGTTTTAGCCAAAAACACTCCATGATAGCATAAATGTGCCCCAGAACTGTTTGGTTTCAACATGCTACCAAATGCCTTTCTTTGTGTTCAGCAGAACAAAGAAAGAGGTCACACAGGTTTCGAACACTTTTAGGAAAAGTAAATTATGACAGAATTTTCCTCTTCGTTTGAACTGTCCCTTGAAATGTATCCCATGATTGTATTTAACATATAATGCTTGTTTTTTCACACAAAGTGAATCATATGACTTTCATTCTGTCCTCATATGGAAAAACGGCAACGTGAAGATGATAAAAAATCTCTCATTTTGTAACCAAAGAATAGACAACAGCTTGAACAACATGGGGAAAATCGTTGTGAAGTGACCTTCCTTTAAGAACAGTGAAAGTGATGTAAACTCTGGAGTTGACCTTGTTAAGAGGACAGTACCGTGACTCAATCTTACTTCTTCTGGGAACATGTTTGTGTTTGATCTGCGCTGACCAAACACACACTGACCGTGAGAGATAAAGGGGGTGATACACCTCAAGGATCCACGAATCGAGCACACATGTTCTGAAGCGCTCAGGTTAATCCATAACTAAACTAACATGAGAATGCACACTGGGACACTGCTTGTTCTGGACATCTCACACACGGCCTCTCTGAAAGCAAGACTTCATGTGGCAGCCTTGATGATGGTTAAGTAAACACATTCAGATCTCTGGCCTTGAGCTGAGCCTTGAGTTTCACTCTCACAAGCGCCAGCGCAGAAACTCAACTCACACAACTGCAGGATGTAGAATAAGAGAACCATAGAGGTTTTCCAGATAACCATCATTCTGGGAGACATCTGACAGTGATGCGTGTTGTTTTTCACTACAGACCTTCAGAGCCCAAGGTCAGATGTTGATACCCAAAAGACTGTGTTGAACAATTAGAAGAACACACTGCTATCACTTTAGAAATCTGAATCCTGACTTCAGCACAATTCCTCACCTGAGATGGCCGGAGAGAAGAGACAGTCAGCAAGCCCACATCTGAATCACACCTTCCAATAACTGTGAAACGTACAGTATGTTTTGGAATATGAGACGACCTGAATATCACATCCAGATCCGTCTACTGTACACTAAAGTCATCCCTTTCATATTTGTTTTCTCTTATTCGTCTTATTTTGCTCTCCGTTTAACCCAGCACATCTCTGAATGTCCACCTCGTCGGGATGTAATGATTCAGGATGCAATTCACGATGAACAAATGACCTTGTATTATTTCTCAAATGCTGCACATTGTTTTCTCAAATAGCAAAACTAAACTGCAATTTTAAAACATATTCCAAAGCAAATAAAAAATAAAAATTAAAAAGTGTCTTTAATATAAACAACAAACTAAGACTTTGTCAGTGCTTTTTAGGATTTATTGTACTTTTAAGATATATCAGCATATCCACGTTTTCCAAGTCACAGCAGCGGCCCCTGCTGTTCAAAACACATATTGCGATTCAAACAAAATCTTAACCGGCTTCAAACCTCACATATTACTTTCAACCAGCTCACGGTGAATCAACGTGTCAGGAACAGGTCAAGGTCACATTAATCTCCAAATGAAGGTTTTGCTTCTCACAAAATTTGAGGAAATTATTTTCTATTTACATGAGATGTTAACAGAGGACCCTAGAAACGCTTCACCCCTTTTGTCATGTTTTGTTCCATTGCAATCTATCATTAAAATGGATTCTTACCATTAATTTACACATCATGCCACATTTCCAAAAGCATTTTAATAATTAATGAACAGAATATGTGAATAAATAGGTTTTTTATTTCATTAAGATCTAACAATATGGACTTTCTTGCAACATGGAATTTTTGCTCCATTACATAAAATATAAGATACACCGATGCATCGGCCAATAATCGGTCGATAGTTTAAAGAGTACAGAACATAAGATCATGAAAATGTTATTTAATGCAGTGTTTGAAAGTAAGAAGTCTGCCAATTTGTAAATCCGAATGTGAATGAATCATAAAGTTAGTAGCTTGGAAAAAAGGGAGTCGACTCTGAATCACGCAAACGAGTCATCCCTAGTCTGATTCGCGAACCCCCGCGGATTTACATCACCACATATAGTCCCGCCTACGTTCTGCTAGGAATGCCCACGAAAACTTAACTCTTCTCCGACAAACACAGTAGCTCTTGAGGCTCATTTGCGGTAGACCAATCACATCAGACTAGACCATTGGACCAATCACACCAGACTAGACCATTGGACCAATCACACCAGACCTGGCTAGCGGAAATGATATTAGACAGATGAATTGCGGAACGAATCATTTGAGAGTCAGTCAAGATGTAAGATAAGATTAACTGCCTATTATTACGAAATAAAAGTGTTTTTACACCTTCTATGTACACAAACCAAAGTAGGTTTTAAAAATCCCTAGTTATTTACTCTTAAAAAACAATCAATGATCAGGGCCGATAAATATTTTCAATCAAAAGAGGACAGCAAAATGCAATGAATTTGTGCTCTGTGTAAAAGGATAAGAAACATCACCAGTTTGAATTAGATCAATATGACCAGTCATTAAATTAATTAATAACATTCTGAGACTAAATAGGAAAAGCACAAAAGTCGTTGAAGGGGGGATGGGTATTAAGGTCATTTAAGTTCACAAGCAGCATTATTTCTCAGGATAAACTCACACAGTCACTTACAGAAACAAACACGCTCACATACAGTAAAAGCAAAGGCGGTTGGTTGGTGTGTCAAATTTGCATGGCTCTGCACATTTTCCCTAAGCAAAGTTTTAATCTGCTGTTAGTATCTCGCAGACACCTGCTGAGAAAATCATTAACATGCAAAACCCAAGCCATTTCAAATCTTCACACACACACACGCTTGTGAAGCATGTTACGCAGCTAACAGTAGATAGCGAAGTAGTATGCTATTTGCGTGTTCCTCATTTATATATGTAAATAAGAGCGATGCTAAAGTTCCTGGAACAATAACAGAATGCTGCGTGTACTTGTGTAAGCGGAAAAATATGTGTGTCACAGAAAAGAAACACAACAAATGCTGTGTCTTCAATATCTTAGATCAAATGGAGGAAGACGTCTCCAGTGATGTCACGCGTGTTTCCTGAATTGAATTCTCAGCCCTATTTCGCACAAGATAAAGACATAAAAGAACTGCAAGTATCATGGAGATGACAGAGTGATTGACAGATGAGTCTTTACACACCGCTGGTCAAAAAGGACCGATGATGGTTATTCATTTCACCCCCTGCTTATTAACTTCTTATCAGTTTGATCTTAATGAATTATGTTATCTTAACCCTGACTGTGTCCTTAAACTACTAGGGTTAAGTGATAAAAAATATTATATTAATAAATGAAATATAAGATGATATTAACGAGGAGTCACCGCTATGAAACAAAAACGACACATACCTGAAAATCATTGCTCTTGTTGTAGTGCATGTTGAGCACTCTGTAGAGTTCAGAGTCACAGGTCACGCTGAGGTCGTCAGTGGTCAGAACTCCGTCATTTATGGCCTGCCGAGCGAACTTCTCCATCTGGATGTAGAAGAACTCTCTGAAGTTACTGAACCACTTGATCAGCTGAGATGTGATGCACCTGTTAAACTGAGAGACGCAGAATATATACGTTATGAAGTGATCAATGGAATCACAAGTAATTACATCTGCACACACTGCACAGTTAAGAGAAGACAGAAAGATAGACTACGTCAAGGTAAACACTTTAAAATATGACTGAAAGCACATTTGTCGTCAACAAAACGTCTTCTGGATGGTTAGATGGACAAATTGCTAGAGAAATAGTGAGAATGATAAGGGAGCACATCAGTAAGACATGAGTTAAATGTGTGTGAGACAAAGATGGATTAATGGAGAAAAAGAAAAGCGGAATTCTTTTTTCAAATACGTGATATTATGGAGAACAATAAAATCCCAATAAACAATAAACCAACATAACACACACACACTGTTAGATGGCATTACACATACGCTTTTTACATAAAATGAATATTAAACATAATTACTTTCGAATCCAAGAAAACACATCTATTTGACATTCAAAATGCTTCTGTGTAATTTAGCAATAAAAAAGTCAACTTATTTTATGGAAATTTATTTTAAATAATAAAAAAATAAATTTCAGTCTTTCCATACATTATGAAGGATTTCAGAAAGATTTAAATTTTATTTTACATACAGTATGTGGATTTTAGGAAGTTTTTAGGGCAAATTACCCACAATTGCTACAACCAGGGGTTAAATTGGGCCGGGGCCGACCGGGGCGGAACACCCGGCACATAGGCTGACGGTCTGGCTCTGCTCCCCGTCAGTGTGCGGCTCTTTTGGTGCTATGGACCGGCACTCTGTTATTAAGTTAAAGTGATAATGTAAAAAAAATCAGTGTATAAACTTACATTGATAATTGCGGAAAAATGTATCTATATGCAACGTAGTAACACAACTTGCAGTTGTACATTAACCGCGCTTGTGTTTCATTTCTGCAGCCTCCAGCCTATTTGCGAGTTTTAGACATGACGCTGCAACATTTCAAGTCATAACAAGCCGTTTGTGAAGAAACCTCGACTTCCAAATAATGTAATTTTAATCAAATTCAAGCATTTTAAGTGGTATGTTCATGGTGTGGGCTGCAGCAGCAAAGCACAAAAGAATGGGTCATCTCAATCATTGCGAATGTTCGATGAAATTTTGACAGAAAAGGTCTGTGGATGTTATTTAATGATAATAAAATGTAAATAGGGTACAGGCCTACGGAAATATTTTGATCTTTTCACATGTAGCTTTGTACACTGCTGGCATCTAGAATGATTTGGATCAGAGGGCCCTTTCAACTTTTATTTGACATTTTTTCAGTTCTTAAGACAATATTCAAAGCTGTATACGCACAATCCCCCACAGAGCCCCGCCACATAACAAATCCAAATTTAACCATATCCAGATAATCCATATCTGTCTATTGATGTTTATCAGTAAAGAAAGTAAAGCACATGGTCAATACAACAATACAAATATAACCACATTGATTACAATCTATTTATCACGAAAGAGCATCTGGGTTTGGAATGACATAAAAGTAAGCGACAGAATTTCTATTTTTGAGTGAACTATGCCTTTAACTTTTTGTGCAGCTACAGACAGAAATCAAATAACAAAAGTTGGAGTCTTGTTTTTTTATTAAATATAGGTGTTGTGGAGTAGGCGGGGCGAGACTGTGGTTCGAGACCGGTGAGTAATTGTTAATGAGCGCCACTTGTGCGCGCACCGGTCTCGAATCACGTAGGAGATGGGAGCATAACAGAATAAGTGACCGGACCATCGAGAGAGAGGACCGGGCCCGAACATGTTTTACGTTTGTTTTTGTATATACGTTTTATTCGCCGGCCGACTACCGTGAGGGGCGGCCGGCTGTCTTTATTTATGTTTGTTAAAATGTCTGCCGGTTCCCGCCTCCTTCCTTCCTTTTATTGAGCTTTTCTACAATAGTTAAAATAGGTCAAGTTAAAATAATATAGAAACCGAATTAAAGAACGAGAATGCTTTTAAAAGTGATGCGATTGAAATATTTTCAAATAATATTGTTGTTTTAATAGAAGTAACCACAACCTATAAACTCACGTAAATCAAAGCCACAAGTTTAAGCATGAAACAGTTAAGATCTGGATATGCTTTTATCTCGTCACACTAACATTAAACACGTAAATGTTTTCTGTGTTTTGTAGTTTGGAATAAATTAAAATTGGTCAATCACTCAGGTCTGGTGTATAAATGTTGAGGCGCGCTCAAATAAGAAGCGCAAACTTCACAGCGCTCTGGATAAAGGTGGAAAGGCATTATGGTGTCAATAATCGTAAACGCTGAAGACTCCTTGTTTTAGGAAATTCACTACCGCATTTAACTGTGCTTGTCCCTCAAAAAAAGGTAGCACACGTTTGTACATGGCCAGTACTCATTACTCATTTTGTTGTAAAATAAATGTTATTTAACTTTAATTCTATATATCCTTCAGGTGCATTTTTAACAATTATAATGGTGGTAAAGAGTTTTTATTTTCACAAAATGAAGTTGGTAATAAACGGCCATGTTCCACCTGCTCTGACCTTTCAGCCTCCCTTCAGACATCACCACAGACCAACCCATCGAGCTGTGAACATTTGACATTTCTATTTCTGTGTGGTGCTGACATTTATTTGCTTATTTAAATTTGCCTTAATGTAGACTTGCCCTTGGCACACCTGCACACACACACACTTTTGTCATTGCTCATATGTTGCTCTTTCAGTGCTCAAGATATTTGACTGTTGAAATCCATAAATGAAATACATAATCTGGATTTGAGTAAATATGATGAGAAAGATTGCAGACTTGACAAATCTGAGCTCATTTTGAGACATTGTTGAGATTTCGTATGAAAGAAAATAAATGTGTGAGATTTCTGACTCCGGTGGGAAACGCAGTCATCTCACCTTCACATCGGGGAAGTACATCTTCAGTGTGTTGGAGCTTGGGTACCTGGTGTAGAAGAACATCACCTTGGCCTTTTTCAGATGGTTTGGAGATAAACCCTCCTGGACGTGATGACGGCAGTAAAGGAATATAAGCTTGCTGAAACATTTGCTTGATATTATCATCTCATCACTCAAGAGAGTCACGGCCAACATTATATGAAAAACACTACCTCCAACAGATTTTCCATCGTAAAAGTCATTTTACAGGCAAAGAAAGCATCGTCTTTCCCTTATCCTCCAATTACCTCCAAATAAAGATAAAGATATGATTTGCATATCACCTTCAAATGTGTTTCAACCCGTACTTTACCAGGAACCAAATACAAACATGGCAACACTTGGAAAAAAAGGCTCGTCTTTATGATTTAAAATATGGACTAACCCATCCGTTGTGGGTTTAGAAAATGTTCACATTTGACCCGACCATGGAGTGACCTAACCCAGCATGATATTCTACACAGGCACAATGGCCGTACGTGCCACTACCTTTTTTTATAATTTGCCTTAAATACGTTGGTACAAATCGCTTAGAGGTGTTTTGCAATGTAGGTTCGCTTGAGGTTATGAAGCAGACGATACTGAACATTATTGTTGTTAATCCATGATGTTACTCTCAGGAGTTGTTGTTGTTTACAGCAAGCATAATAGCATCTCGCAAAATGAATATAATGAATCTGTTACTCAGCTGCAATAACAGTATAGGCCACTAAGTCATCCCGCGCGTTTGCGTGCATATGATCATGGAAACGTAACAAATGGCACAAATCTAGTTAACAGTATTTCTTTTTTTGTACACGTTTGCTTCGTAACCTTGATTAAACACGCATCAGAATGGAGAAAAACAAGCGCCTCTAGTGGACATTTCAATAGAAAGATCAGTCTGATCTCGCAGGACTTCCTTACAGCAATTCGTATGATTTGAATTGTAAAAAAAACGTCAAACTGAAGCCCCTCCCCTAACTCCAGCCCTAAACCTTAGGCCAAATTGTCCCAATAAGCGTATTAATGTGATCGTACAAATTGGATAAAAGGTTGGATAAAAGTGTTCATATAAATGTAATTCAAATTAGCCAACAGGTCAAATTGTTACGAATTCCCTGAGATTTTGTTGAAGAGATCCAGCAATTGGTACCTGGTGCATGTGATTCACATTATCCAGAAATTTATAACCTGAGTTGATTCTTTTTTGGGTATATACATCTCTTTTAGGAATGGCAAATCTTTAAACAGAACGCTCAAAATCCATCAAACATTGTAAACATCAGCTTCTTCTGAGAGAACACATCGTCCATACAGTACCACCAGACTCTCTGAAAGAAATAAACCGTGCCATCACTTTTTTATTATTAGACAAATTAATTTGAAATCACTAGCACATCATTTGAAAAATAATCTTTATAACCAAATTCTGTAGCATCTGCCTTTATTGCTAAATGACTTTCTGTTTCTCTTGATCAATGTCATCATTCAATCCTCGACGTCAGACCAAACAGAAACAGTTCGGATAACTGTCTGATATTTCAGCCAAAGCTGCACAATTTCCTCCGTCCTTTAGCATTCATCAATAATCTATTTAAGCTTCGAACACTTTGTTAGTTCGAACCGCACAGAGAGTGACATTCTTGCAAAGGATGTTCTCCTGTGCTGACCTCCGTCACACAACGAAACGGCTGATTAGGCAAATCTGGCGGACAAAGAGAGCCCGGCCGCCTCCTCCTCCATGCACTCTGACATCAGCACACCGCCTTTTGTGTTACTGTCAAACAAAGAACATCCCAAAGCGGACAGATGCACTTCACCTTCGAACAGATCCAACAGAAGAGCGATCCGTTTTGATCAGATTGTCACAGAAGATGCATCCCAAATGATACGGGACTATGAGTTTTAGGTAGACCCTCTGCCTCAAATAATTATTCATGAATAATGTTTGCACAATATTAGATTTGTTTTTTATCCAAAGCAACTTACTTTCAGAATTTGGGGCATTCAAGCGACATACTTGAGTTTACTTGAGTATTCACATTCTCTGGGATTCAAACTCATGACCTTGGCATTGCTAGTGATTTTCAGAAACATGTTAAAAATATACCTCATGATGTCTTTAAATGTTGTGCCAATCTTGCTACGGAATTCACAGTAATATTAGTGCTGGTTCAGAAAAAAAAGCTCTCTGTTTTTCTTGTAGTCTTTGGAGACACAGTGGCTTGAACGGTAAAAACTACTTATATGGTTAACAGAATACAGACGTTGTTTGTCTCTAATCTTTGCTTAGACTTCTGACTTTGTTAAACAAATTTGTAAAGGTGCAATCTTTCTGACATCTCGCAACAAAACAAACAACATCTGCAAAGTGCAGCCATTGTTTCGTTGCTTTCATCTGTGCTTTTTTTTTTTGATCTAGCTTCATTGTTTTGTCTCTCTTTGACTATCGTCTCTGACTGACAGTGGAAAGCATGAGCCCCTGGGTTAGGAGACAAGACAAGGCAGCCAAACGAAAAACAAACAGACACACCTGTCTAGCACAAAGTAAAGAAGAATAAACAAAATGAGAATGGATTGTGTGCCAGTCAAGCGACAGCTGAGGGCCCTGAGGTCGTGGATGGATTCTCTACGGTTTAAAAAAGACTTACTGGAATTAGTATCCACACCTTCATTATTTATTTATTTATCTGTACCATAGATACAATAAAAGATAACAGAGGTTCAAACCGTTCTAAAAAGAAACTAAAGTGCTGCTCAAAAATGTAAAGAACGCTACCGTAATCTTAATCCACAACAATTCATTATCAAAAGGTGTTTCACTAATTCAATTTGAAACATGTTAAACCTATACAACAGACTCTGACACTCTAGAAATGGTACCACATATCTTATCCATGCAGACAACAACAGCTTTGAAATCAAAGACCAGAGCCGATTTTAAAATATGTAAAAGAGATCGAAACCGAACCTGCAGGTTCATTCGTTATTTTGCTGACTCACTGAAACTCACTTATTACAACACCCAGCATGTAAATATCGACTGAATTTTCATTCCTAAGCAAACTATTCCTTTTAGTGTACCAAATAAGCTTGCGAGAATAGATTTCAATGTTAAAAAGGATATAGTACTCCCTGAGTAGGTCGAGATGTCTGACATATCTTGAAGGTCTCCGCATTCAGATTTGATGAATGAGAGCAAAGGGCCCTCAGCAGTGCTTCCCGGGTGAACTGGTGAGCAGGAACGATGGTGCCCTAGATGGTGTCCGGAAGACATTTTGGTTGGCATGCCTATGGATTCTCGTGACAGATCCATTGAGTCTGGAAAGTTTTGGTCTTTCCTAGAGTATCCTGCTGATGGGGCACCAAATGCACTCTGGAATGAGTAGGCCATGAGAGAGAGCGGAAACGGATGCCGGAAGGATGGGGAGCTGAAGGTCATGTTGGCAGAAAGAGAAGACGGGTGAAGAGACGGATGTGGGTGGCCACCGTCAGCCCCGAGTGCAGAGGACTGATGGTGCTCAAATGGCGACTTTCGCACCACGAGGGACATCGCCTCGGTCTGGTGGTTGGCACTAGGTAGAGGGGCTCCACCAAATGATTCAAGCGGGCTGGGATTGATGACGTCAGCGAGGCATTGGACCCTTTGGTGAGCGGTGTGGAAGTCCGGGTTGTCCCCATTACCAGTGGTGTAGTCCTGGGTTGTCCGACGAGATTTGGCAAAGATTTTCACCACGGTTTCTACTACTTGAGACATGGCGGAGTTCAGCTCCTGCTTCAGGGTTTCTGCCAAATGTTTGCCCTCTTCATGCATTGAGATTAAATCTTTGCCCCTTAGAGAACTTTCCCTTTTAGGATTTTCTCCAACTGACAAGACTTGTTCACCAAGTAGAGCCCTTGCTTGATCCAAAAACTGTCCCGGATCCAAGTCATTATTAGATCGAGAATCTTCATTGAGGTCGCCATCGATAAGGCCCTCATCAGATCGTACGCTGTCTTCTGAGATATTCCCTCCCTCTTCTTCAGAATCGGTGCTGTCGTACATCTGAAAGAGCTTCTCTTGAAGTTGTCGGAGCTGTTTCTGCATGTCCTCCAGCTGCAGTTTCAACTGTCTGCGTTCTTCAACCTTCTCCTCCTTATGTGCAGAAACCAGCTGCTGGTAGCTTCGGTGCTGCTGCTGAGGTAACTTTTGCTTCCTCTTGTTCTCACGATAGTTGTCTCGAGGGCTACCAGACTGCAGAGGACCTTCGGTTTCGCCATCTTCATACCGCCCACGATCATTTCCGCTGGAAATTGATGGAGCAGTCATGTTGGGTGAGTGGCTCATTCCACGAATGATGTTCTCGACGCGGGCACGCTTGGCCCGAAGGTGCTCGTCATTGAGTCGCTCAGAGTCAAACGGGTACAGTGTGGCATTTGCAGATGGCGAGGGGCACTCTTGAGGGCTGTCCTGGGATGAGGTGCTGCAAGTGTCCTCCTGGGATGCTTTAGATTCTGTTATCCCTTGGTCTCCACCACCCTTGGACATATTCCTCTTGAGTAAGTTACTGATTATAGCGGCGCTATGAAAAGGCACCATGTCATCTCCGTATGAGCTCGTCCTCTTCAACAATTTGCGAAGAACATTGTTTGACCTAGTGGCACCCATGTCCATGTGCCCTAACCGAGCAGCTTGAATCTCCAGCACGTCCTGCTTACGGATCCCGTTCATGATGGTGGGTTTAGCTGTGATGATGCCAGATGATGTTTGGGTCAATGTGGCAGCCGAGCTCACAGTTCTTTTCACTCCGATGTCCACCCGTCTTCTCTTGGCGTGTCGGTTTAGAGATAATTTTGTATCATGGTCTGGCATTACTGGTGCGGCTATTAAGTCATTGGCCACAAACTTGGATTCTGACAAAAGTACTAAAAAAAAGAAAGAGCATGAATAGAGTCAGTTTGTAAAGTCCAAAATGTGCACAGACAACAATATAAACAAATAGTGTTACATGATTTTTATTAAATGGTTAGTTCCAGTTCTTGATTCTGATCAAGCTTAATAAGGTTATGTCAATAGTCTCTTTGACAACATTTTGGCCTTGTTTTTATATCCCGGTGGGGACCTAAACCTGAATGCACACCAACATATGAGGACTCGTGTCACTGCAGGGACAACAATTGAGGTCCCGTGTTCAAAAAGCTTATAAATCGTACTGAACAATATGTTTTTAAAATCTAAAAATGCTAAATGTTTTCTATAATCTCAAGGTTTGGGGGTAGGGTTATGGGATAAAATATACAGTTTGTACAGTATAAAAATCATTACGCCTATGGACTGTCCGCATGGAGATAATAAACCAGACGTGTGTGTGTTTTGTATGATACAACATTTCACTTTAGTCAAAAGTTGCCTTCTTCAAAACAAAAATACACCAACACAGTCTAATAATGAATCAGTCCCTTATGTTGTCTGTTTGGCATCAAAGATAAATAAATAAGAAGAATAAAATTTGAGCCAAGCACCTTTAAAAACACCTGTCGTTAACAAAACTACAGACGAGGAACTAAACCAACCAAGTTCCCACACACAGTTTCTGCTAAAAACTTCCGCCACTGAATAAAGACACAAAAAACATCACTGAGCCACAAACTATTGACAGCACATTCAAAAGGGGTTTATATAAGTATACATATATTTTAGACAATCCTGAATCCTTAAACCGCATGAAATACTTATTAAATATGCCGCTCCAGCAATTATGACCTCTATTTATGAATATATTTCAAATAATTAATTTCTGCATAAAAAGAGTGTCAGAAAGAAACTTTACACATAACATCCGAAATAATATATATTTATTTATAAATAATTTATAATAATACGTTTTTCAAAAACACTTTAAAACCACGATATCAAAGTCCGTTCACAGAAAAGCAAAATCAAAAGTGTTTTAATTCTTATCAGTAAATGATGTTAACTTCAGTATAACACATTATCACTCCCTCACCTACACGCTTCATCGTTCATCATCACTTACCTCGTGAAGGAGGGCAGAAACACGCTGCTCTGGGTTATGTGGGGATAAATAACACGATATGTCCCAGAAACGAGAAGAGAAAGTGTCGGGACGGGAGATGAAACTCCTCCGGCTGTCAGCGGCGCTTTAAGTTGCGAATGAAGGAAACCGGAAGACTCCGCGTCAGTAAAGCTGGTGATGTAACGAGCGCGTCCACCAATAAAATCAAGCCGATCACTCGCGAGGAACATGCAAGCTGCACTCACGGTTGCCTTAAAGTTTTTCATAATTAAATAAACTAAACAAAAAACCTGAATATGATTTTGATGACACGTTTTAAAAGTTTGTTCGGTTAACTTTGAGGACGCTTTTAATTTTCAGCAACACTTTTTATAGAGTTTAGAACTTATAACCAAAGCGATATTACCTTCTCAATTAAATAATAACTACATGATCACTCGGTCCTGTGCGTTTTATCGTATGCGCGTTTAAAAATGCGCCTGATGGTTTAGCGTCTTTTTATTTATTTACAATCTATACCAATATTGTATAGCACAATGGTAAACGACCGTTGTTTTATTGTGCTTTATAAATAAACTAAACTAAACTAGACATGAAACAAATAGTGATTGTCAACAATTAACATTTTGTGTAAAGAAACACACATCTAATAATAAAATAACATAAAAAATGAAATCGATGGTTTTACCCTACATCGATTCATTTGGATTCATTGCGGTCTAAACGGCAATATGTCGAAATAATCTGTAGGTTTTTCTTATTTTCCTAATGCGAAGCCAAAATCTAAAATGGGGATATATAAACGTAATATATAATAATGCTGCGTCGCTGTAATATTTGGAGTAAAAAGCGAAATCATTATCGTAGTCAGGCTATGAAATTAATTTGATTTGAGGCCGAATATCCCAGATCTCTTTCCAGGAAGGACAGATGGGCTGATTTTCCGTGTGATAATGTGTTGATGTGAGTTATTTGCGCACTTGTGTGGAGTCCCCGAGGCGCGCGCGGCGCTGGAAACACATCAGATCATTACAGGACAGTGTTTGTAAACGGAAGTGTGTTGTGTGGATGAAGGGTGTGTTTGCTGCCGTTGGCATCGCTCACCGTAGGCCGCGAGGACCTATAATCGACCCGCGCGCTTATTTCCATCACTTCTCCCCGCGTCAGAGCGCAACACCAAAGGCGCGTGGCGCAGGAGCTTTATTGGCCCGTGCGTTTATGAGACTTCAGAGATGAAGTGAACTATGTGCATCCATTGTACGAGAATGATCGGTTTCCTTAACATTATACTCAATTAAAGATCTACAGATTCATGACTGTGTCTCTTTTGTGCACTAAAGTTCAGGATTATCAAAATTTGGCAGTTGGACACAAGACCTTTGGAACAAGCAGTTTATAAGCTTGCCAGTTTTGCCCCCGGGGAGGTTGCCAGCTCCTGACATCAAACTCAACGGACCGAGAGAATAAGAGATAGGCTACAGGAGGTCTGATGTCCAGTACCCCAACGGCCAAGGTGTTTATCTCATCTGTTCACATGCTTCGGGTAAAACACAAACACAAAGAAACGCTACTAATCTGAGATGGCGATTTTAGCACTTTTTAGGTATAATGTTCCTGCGATATATAGAGAAGGTCTAGTATACATTTTCAGTTCTTGAGGCAGTAAGATGAATAAAAGATGGAGGTAAATCAGATAGAGCAGGTGCAGATTTCATCCCACATTGTCTTTTTCTGTTAAACCGAAATCCCTCAAAGTTTGTAGGACACACACACACATTCTTTTTTTTGCATGAAGGTCTCCGGGTCAATAGCTCGAGGGTTCCAGACTGCAGTAAATCACTCTGTCCACATGATGAATTCATACTTAAACGGCATTCATTTCCACATTATGATCGAGTTATTCCTGCGCTTTGATGTTCTCTTGACCTGCTGACCCTCTGAATGTCTTTAAACAGCACTCCAGACTGAAGTGCGATTTTCATAAAGACTCATTCTTTATGAAAGCGAGTGAAATAACACAGATAAGAGGCGGCGCTCTGTACTACACAAGCACCGGTAGTTCTATTTGACCTCTCAGTTCCTCACGGCTTTTACATCTGTTTCATTTAGACGAGGAAGTGAGAAGATATCTTACAATAACAGTCTACAATTCTTTTGGCCATACTCATCAGAACTGCCGTCTGGAAAATGAACTGGTGCCTAAATAATGCCAATATGAAGTTTGTGTGTAATAAAACAATGAAAGTAATGGCATCATTTATCACACTCACGTCATTGCAAACATGAATTATGACTTTCTTGAAGTTGTTTAGTGGGAAAATTCACCCAAAAATCAACATTCTGTCATCATTTACTCAACCTTCTGTCATGTCAAACATGTATGACTCTCTTTCTTCTGCCCAACACAAAAGAAGATATTTTGAAGAATGTTGGTGATGGAACAACGGCGGTCCACGACTTGTATTGGCTACCAGCACTGTTTGGTTATCTGCATTCTTCAGAACATCTTTCTTTTGTGTTCTGCAGAAGAAAGAGGACCTAAAAACTGTAAAATAGGGAAGAGCTGTATGTTTCAAAATTATTCAGAGTGTCCGGCTATAGAAAGTTATATACAGATACATCTAGTATGGCATGAGGGTGAATAAATGATGGATCAAATTCATTTCGGGGTGAACTATTACTTTCAGCAACTCACCTTAAAATGTAATATGAAAGCATAAAAATTAAAATACAAATTTACTTCACTTTTTTTTATAAATGTATCTCAATAATTGAATCCGTTATGTGGAATCTGTTTTAGAAGCTCCTGTGGTATATTTGAAATCACTTTTTTTGAGTAACTGTACTTTTGGTCACAAATAGACACGCGTCACCAGCCCTCCTCTCATAAATCTCCTTGTCTGTGGTGTGGAGGGCACGGTGCACCTTGTCAAAAACACCCACATTAAGTGCTGAATAAACCACAACATCCTGCCCACTGCTGCACTCCAGAGACCCAGACAAATCCTGCTGGCCACCGGCTGCGTTTCCCTTCTCCATCCATCCATCCATCCATCTCCTTCCCTTTGGTTCATCTCTCACTCTTTCCTCAGGCACCACACGTTTATATGCGGTACCGCTCACTGCGGTACTCTCCACTGAGTTATTTTTCCTGTCTAATTCCAATGACTTCCTGTTTCCTGTGATGTCATAATGGAGCAAAGTCGACACTTAATTGGAGGGTGCTGACACTCAGTTCCTGTCGTGTGCCAGACTCACTGATGTGTGTGTGTAAGAACGTGTCTTTTATTGTGATTCGCCAAAGGAAATGTTCCATATCTGGGGCCGTAGATAAAGAACAAATGAGATGAGATGATGCTGTATCAGCCGTACAATCCGAGCAGCCCAAATCATAATTGTAACCTTACTGTTATTTGAATAAACAAGCTTAATGATTTTGTTGTAAGTGGGACTTTCAACCAATTAATCGCATCCAGAATAAACGTTTGTGGTTACATGACATATGTCTGTGCATATTCATTTTGCATTTATACATACACATACATGTTTAGGAAATATTAAGATGTATTCATCAATACAATCTGTAACAATAATTGTAATCATTGTTTGACAGCCCTAAAGTTGTAACAGAAAGCTAATTCTTTAATCTCACAAGTTTGAAGCCAAACCTTTATCGGATCTTATGTCAACAGAAGCATAAACACATTGGGAACACGATCCGTTGAACATTTAATATTAACATTTGGAAGAAATTTTTGTTGTTATCATGTAAAAAATTTTTTTATTTTTATGGACACTGCAAATTAGATTTAATTTATATATTTTTAAATTTGTTAAAAAATATTATTCATATTAACAATATATAAACATATATATACTGTACAGTATGTATATATAAACTTTTATTTCAGGTGTATAATCATTTCAGTTCCCTATTAAACTTATTATTATTATTATCGTTATTTTTATTAAGCTAAAAGTATGACATTGAAACAGCAGCACTTCCTCAGTAAGAGAGACAGAGAGAGAGATCTATTGATAACACTGATTTTTTTTTTCTTTTTATTCAATACTCATACAGAAGAACCAGAAGCCAGATTTAATATTGTATATTCAGCCATAAGAAGGTCCTATTTTCTTTTCTTTAAGGACTTTGTTTTTTCAACAAGATTTCTTTCATGTTGTTTATGCAGTGTTTAACGTAAACAACTGTGCCACTATGATAAGTAGGCCTACATAAAATACTGTTTTGAGCTGAAATTAGTTTGTTTAAAGAAAGAAATGAAACAGCCGTCAACCAAAATGAACCTGAACAAGCATTTTAATGAATGTACAGGGTCTGTTCGGGTACAGTGAGGGTTTCAATGGGATAAATGGAAAATGTTAAATAAAAAGGTTCAGGACTCTGCTGGACTGACAGATAAAACACAAACAAACAAACAACAGACAAGACCTAAAGGGAGTACATTTCAGTTACACAAACAAACACACACACATTTGGTCACACAATGTTTAATCTTCCATTTCATCTGTGTGACCCATGTGGATTAAAATGATGTTTTAGTGGATTTTTAAATCATTAGGCTTTGACTGAGATTAAACACACACACATACATACACACACACACCTGCACTTTTAGCCAAAACACACACAACCCAACCCCCCCCCCCCCCTTTAAACACACACTGTATTTTAATATAAGTAAAGTGAAATTCAGACATGTTTCAGCAACCACGTCTCTTCCTATGCATGATGATTATTGCTCTTCCATTCTCAATCCATTAAACAGATGAGAAATTAGACAGCCGAAGTGTGCTGTATTTAAGACACACAAACACTCATCATAGTAATTAATGTTAAATCAGATTAAACATCTGTGAGAGGCCGATATTACATTCTAAACAAAACCAGACAACACATAGAGACACATGCTTTTACTGTTACAACAAACACTGGTTGTTACATTCATTCTTCATTTATTCTTTATTCACATGCATGAACACACTTTATTCATTCAAAAGGAAAACAGATAATACAAAATAGAGCAAAAATGAACATGAAATATATGAAGCTGAAAAATATGAAGCAACATTCTCTGTTATTGAAATGATTTTTAACTAAAAATAAAACTAAATATTCATATAAAAGGCCGGAAATGACTCTGAAACATACTGTATAGGAGAGAGTGGTCTTGTCGAATCACCAAATATTTCATCAAATAATGACAAGAATGTGAGAGATACAACAGAATTGTAACACATGTTCAGTGCAGAAAGGTTTGTGTGAGGGTTATTTTTAGGATACAATATACAGTCTGTACTATATAAACATGCATGTCGGAAAGTCCCCATAAAACATAAAAACCCAACATGTGTGAGTATGTGTGCTTGTTTCTGAATGTTTATGAGAACAAACCTTTCACATTAATCACTTTTAACCCTAATAGATTATAAGCCCAGATTAGATACACATGGATGGACGCACACACACACACACACCCACAAAAATGTCCTTTTATTTACTGGATTCATTGCCAATTATAATGTGTGTGCGTGTGTCCTTCTGTCTGTATGTGTGTGTGTGTCTGTTGGTGTGTGTCTGTATGTCTGTCTATATGTGTGTCTATTTGTGTGTGTGTGTGTGTGTGTGTGTCTTTCTGTCTGTATGTGTGTGTGTATCTGTAGGTGTGTGTCTGTATGTGTGTGTGTGTCTGTATGTCTGTCTATATGTGTGTCTATTTGTGTGTGTGTGTGTCTTTCTGTCTGTATGTGTGTGTTTGTCTGTTGGTGTGTGTCTGTATGTGTGTGTGTGTCTGTTGGTGTGTGTCTGTATGTGGGTGTGTGTCTGTATGTCTGTCTATATGTGTGTCTATTTGTGTGTGTGTGTGTGTGTGTGTCTTTCTGTCTGTATGTGTGTGTGTGTCTGTTGGTGTGTGTCTGTATGTGTGTGTGTGTCTGTATGTCTGTCTATATGTGTGTCTATTTGTGTGTGTGTGTGTCTTTCTGTCTGTATGTGTGTGTGTGTCTGTTGGTGTGTGTCTGTATGTGGGTGTGTGTCTGTATGTCTGTCTATATGTGTGTCTATTTGTGTGTGTGTGTGTCTTTCTGTCTGTATGTGTGTGTGTGTGTGTCTGTTGGTGTGTGTCTGTATGTGGGTGTGTGTCTGTATGTCTGTCTATATGTGTGTCTATTTGTGTGTGTGTGTGTGTCTTTCTGTCTGTATGTGTGTGTGTGTCTGTTGGTGTGTGTCTGTATGTGGGTGTGTGTCTGTATGTCTGTCTATATGTGTGTCTATTTGTGTGTGTGTGTGTGTGTGTGTGTGTCTTTCTGTCTGTATGTGTGTGTGTGTCTGTTGGTGTGTGTCTGTATGTGTGTGTGTGTCTGTATGTCTGTCTATATGTGTGTCTATTTGTGTGTGTGTGTGTCTTTCTGTCTGTATGTGTGCGTTTGTCTGTTGGTGTGTGTCTGTATGTGTGTGTGTGTCTGTTGGTGTGTGTCTGTATGTGGGTGTGTGTCTGTATGTCTGTCTATATGTGTGTCTATTTGTGTGTGTGTGTGTGTGTGTGTGTGTCTTTCTGTCTGTATGTGTGTGTGTGTCTGTTGGTGTGTGTCTGTATGTGTGTGTGTGTCTGTATGTCTGTCTATATGTGTGTCTATTTGTGTGTGTGTGTCTTTCTGTCTGTATGTGTGTGTTTGTCTGTTGGTGTGTGTCTGTATGTGTGTGTGTGTCTGTTGGTGTGTGTCTGTATGTGGGTGTGTGTCTGTATGTCTGTCTATATGTGTGTCTATTTGTGTGTGTGTGTGTGTCTTTCTGTCTGTATGTGTGTGTGTGTCTGTTGGTGTGTGTCTGTATGTGTGTGTGTGTCTGTATGTCTGTCTATATGTGTGTCTATTTGTGTGTGTGTGTGTATGTGTGTGTGTGTGTGCGCGTGTGTCTTTCTGCCTGTCTGTATGTGTGTGTGCGCGTGTGTCTTTCTGTCTGTCTTTCTGTCTGTCTGTGGGTGTGTGTCTGTATGTCTGTCTATATGTGTGTCTATTTGTGTGTGTGTGTGTATGTGTGTGTGTGTGTGCGCGTGTGTCTTTCTGCCTGTCTGTATGTGTGTGTGCGCGTGTGTCTTTCTGTCTGTCTTTCTGTCTGTCTGTGGGTGTGTGTCTGTATGTCTGTCTATATGTGTGTCTATTTGTGTGTGTGTGTGTGTGTGTGTGCGCGTGTGTCTTTCTGTCTGTCTGTATGTGTGTGTGTGCGTGTGTCTTTCTGTCTGTCTGTATGTGTGTGTGTGCGTGTGTCTTTCTGTCTGTCTGTCTGTCTGTATGTGTGTGTGTGTCTTTCTGTCTGTATGTGTGTGTGTGTCTGTGGGTGTCTGTATGTCTGTCTATATGCGTGTCTATTTGTGTGTGTGTGTGTGCGCGTGTGTCTTTCTGTCTATCTGTATGTGTGTGTGCGCGTGTGTCTTTCTGTCTGTCTGTATGTGTGTGTGTGTGTGTGTGTGTGTGCGCGTGTGTCTTTCTGTCTGTCTGTCTGTATGTGTGTGTGCGCGTGTGTCTTTCTGTCTGTCTGTATGTGTGTGTGTGCGTGTGTCTTTCTGTCTGTCTGTATGTGTGTGTGTGCGTGTGTCTTTCTGTCTGTCTGTATGTGTGTGTCTGTGGGTGTGTGTCTGTATGTCTGTCTATATGTGTGTCTATTTGTGTGTGTGTGTGCGCGTGTGTCTTTCTGTCTGTCTGTATGTGTGTCTATTTGTGTGTGTGTGTGCGCGTGTGTCTTTCTGTCTATCTGTATGTGTGTGTGCGCGTGTGTCTTTCTGTCTGTCTGTATGTGTGTGTGTGTGTGTGTGTGTTTCTTTCTGTCTGTCTGTCTGTATGTGTGTGTGCGCGTGTGTCTTTCTGTCTATCTGTATGTGTGTGTGCGCGTGTGTCTTTCTGTCTGTCTGTATGTGTGTCTATTTGTGTGTGTGTGTGTGTGTGCGCGTGTGTCTTTCTGTCTATCTGTATGTGTGTGTGCGCGTGTGTCTTTCTGTCTGTCTGTATGTGTGTCTATTTGTGGGTGTGTGTGTGTGTGTGCGCGTGTGTCTTTCTGTCTATCTGTATGTGTGTGTGCGCGTGTGTCTTTCTGTCTGTCTGTATGTGTGTCTATTTGTGTGTGTGTGTGCGCGTGTGTCTTTCTGTCTATCTGTATGTGTGTGTGCGCGTGTGTCTTTCTGTCTGTCTGTATGTGTGTGTCTTTCTGTCTGTCTGTATGTGTTTGTGCGCGTGTGTCTTTCTGTCTGTCTGTCTGTATGTGTGTGTGCGGGTGTCTTTCTGTCTGTCTGTTGGTGTGTGTCTGTACGTCTGTCTATATGTGTGTGTATTTGTGTGTGTATGTGTGTGTGCGTGTGTCTTTCTGTCTGTCTGTATGTATGTGTGT
Source organism: Triplophysa tibetana (assembly GCA_008369825.1). Lineage (NCBI taxonomy): Eukaryota > Metazoa > Chordata > Actinopteri > Cypriniformes > Nemacheilidae > Triplophysa > Triplophysa tibetana. The sequence continues at coordinate 21,299,765 of CM017910.1, read as the reverse complement.
GTGCGTCTGTATGTGTGTGTGTGTGTGTGTGTGTGTGTGTGTGTCTGTCTGTTTGTGTGTGACTATGCGTGTGTCTGTCTGTTTTTGTCTTTGTGTCTGTTTGTGTGTGTGTGTATGTGTGCATCGTGTAGCAGTAGATCCAGACTGCTGATGTCAGCAGTTATTTGCGAGTTGGTTTCCTTACAGGTGATGGTTTGAATGCTTGCTGACAGATATACACATCCCCTCATTTTTCAAGGTATAGAAAAGAAGAAAAGCGAGAAGTCACGCTGGGAGTTCATGCCCTGACCCTGCTTTCTTTCTGACCTGTCCAACTTTCTGCGTGTTTGTTTATGAGAAACTGACACAGATGACGTATGGTCTTGAATGTTAAACTCAACATGAATTCAAAAGTGACGGTGTTTACATTGGGCGTAGTTTACCTAGTTTTCTTTTACATTTTTATCCAAACTAATAACTTTACTTTTTGGCAAATTTCTTAATGAAACCCATTAAACGCTTTCATTATTCGTGTTTATGTTTATTAAGGCTCAGGTGTCATTACATTTCTCACATTTTTTCTGATGCAATAATAACTTACTCAGGGAACTCATTCGGGGAATTTAAAACTTACCTAAAGAAAGATCCACTGTATTGAATACCTTTTAATGTGATCTTTACGAAGCTAAGAAAACAGCACATGCGATATAAATAAACATACAGGCCAACACAACAGAAGTTCATTGAGAGTTTATTGAATGATCGTAACATCGGGCAGGATAAAAAGAATATGTGAAGGGTGTACTAGTGTTGTTGGTGACGCCAGAATCACATCACACATGTGTACATGTCAATACAGTTCATACTAAAGGTTTCTGTACACACATGCAATGATGTTGCAAGTTGCTTATTGTAAACTGTACACAAGATAATGGTCAAATTTAAAACAATGTTCATCTGTCCTTGTGTGCGTACATAATGTAATATAAAGATATAAATTAAGTCTAGTGTACTGTCTGTCAGTTGAGGTACGAACAGAAAAGCTTTCTAAGTGACATCTGAATCTGGGTAGATTTGGGTTCAACAAATGCACTTGTTCTCAAAGCCTTTCATATTTTACAGACCTCTACAGTAAACCTTTACAGTACTGGTAATATGCCATTTGTTGATGAGAACTGTAAGACGTCATCTCATAAATAGAAAGAACTATTGGTGTCGTAGGTACAAAACAAGATGGTAAAAGGACATTAGATGCAGGGTTGTGTTCTCATTGCTAACAGTTTGTTTTAGTCAGTTCAGTTCTTTCATCACAGTCCTGATGCTTTAACTGGGCAAGTTGATTTGTGAGAAAAACGGATGAGACTTTATATCCTCCACCCCGGCTACCCCAGAGCCCAGACGCTCCAATGGATTACACTGCAATAACTACACACAGACAGACAGGAGAGAGAAAGACACCGTTTTAATTCTCAAGTGGGCTTGAGTGAAGTCAGTTTGGTTTAACTGTTTATTAGCTTGGTGATGAACGTCTGTATAACAGGCCATAGCGTGACGTTTTTATACTACTGAACCTGTGGAAACTGGAGTTCAGGTTTGTTTACATTTACAACATACTGTATATTTACAAGCTATATGTCATTAACAAGGTGCAAGTCACATACATCACTACTTTACAATCAATCGTTTAATATGATGTATTTCGAAAGAATGAGTCTAGACATATCCTTTGACTCTTCTCTTCACACCAGACGTTTTCTCAAAATGTTATAAATATGAATGGGGATTTATTTAGATGGTTCTTTTTAGGAATTGTTGCACACAAGTTTGTATAAACATTTGCTATTCTTGATCACTAAGTGGCACTATAAGATGATACTTTTATCAGGATTGAGATTAAAGGATCTGATGGCGACGTGAATGAAAAGTTAACAGAATTCATTCGATTTGCATTGCCGGGACCAAATCTCACATTGCTAGGATAACTTTTCTGTGTTGTTTATGTTGCATTAAGGCATTGCATTAATGAATATGTGCTGATATACCTGTTCCAGCAGACATCGAGCCTCATCCGACACAAACTCTGGGATGTTCAGGATTGAGTGTCTGCTGATACCAGCAGGATGACAGTGATATAGGGACTGCATACAGAAATATAAAAAGTGTTCAGGTGTAACTTTAACATGTTTTTTTCTTTATATACTCTGCATACAGATAGTGTGCACTCTTAAAATCAGCAATTAAAAATGAATTTGAGAATAAAATCACTGTTGATAAGTAAACCACTCTCACCTTTCCAACTATCAGCTCGAATAAAAGCGCTCCCAAACTCCACCAATCACACGCAGCCGTCTCTTCACCAATCCCGCCCACTTCTAAACAACACACAGACTTATAAAATGAGTTATACAAAATATAACTCGATTTTTCATCAAATTCACGTTCAATGACTTGCAAAGCCAATTTGTTTAAGCTTAAAATAATAAGGCAGGAACTACTAACTTTCAGATTTTTAACAGTGTGATGCTTTTAACGCTAGGACAGACTGACCTGGTGCACAGTACAGCTTTGAGACAGCGTCAGGATCACATGACTCCTCGACATCATTCCAGCTACAGAAATAAGTCAACTCCACATGACCTGAGAGAGAGAGATTTACATAAGTTTGATTTTATTTGAAGAAACACATCTGCCAGTACCTTTCAATTGGCGAACAGGTTACTTTATATGAATATTCTCTTGTCACAGTGTGCTCAAGACTTTTTTCCTTCCCATTACCGATAAAGGTAGTTTTCCCCATTTAAAAAATGTTATACGTTTAATTTTCTATTGAAATATACTTCATTAATGTCCTATTATTTTGGATAAAACTTGCATTGGCATAATGCTTTCTAATTTTTTTTAGCAGAACATGCTATGGGATTAAAAGTGTAACTGACGCTTTTAAACATGTCATTCCTTGTTTTTTAGAAAATCATGTTTGACATCTTGACACCAAGATTTCGTGACCATCATCCGTATTGAACAATACAGTCTTCAAGGTTTCACTCAATTATAAATCTGGCTCAAGAATTGCGTTTTGTTTATTTATAACCAAAGATAACCAAGTTAAGGATTTGTCGCTTTAAAAGAGAATGCACTTTTGTTAGCAGGCAGACATTCACTGTGTAATAGACAGGTATAGTTAGTCGATCCATGACCTATTAACGCCCTCTAGTGGCATCTTCATGTTACAGTAATGACAAATGTTCTGCCGTGATGAACAAAGTTTCTGTAAAGCTGCTCTTAAACAATAGCATCCAGTCAAAGTAATTGAGCAATCAGTCAAATAATAATTCTTTCATTGTTTAATTACTGTCCTGTCACGTTAAACCTGCATGAGCTTCTTTCTTCTGCAAAACACAAGAGAAGATATTTTGAAGAACGTTGATAAACCACTGAGACATTTCTCAAAATATCTTCATTTGCATCCCGTTGAAGAAGCAGTCACATACAGGTTTACATCCACATGAAGGTGAATAAATGATGACAGAATATTATATTTGGGTGTACTATCCCTGTAATCTCAAAGATATCTGACTTGAATTTAAAGAAACAAATGATCATCTTAAATTCATATACAGTGACTCACCTTTATGATTCAGCAGTATGTTGCTGGGGTTCAAGTCTCGGCAAATGATTCCCTCCTGGTGCAGAGCGTCCAAAGCCACGACCATATCAGCTGCCCAGCTCCTCACCAGAGCTTCGGGGATCCGCGTGTTTAACGCCACCTCGGCCAACTCGTCCAGCTCTCGAAACAACCTGTATACTTTCCTATCCTCCTCTGCTGAAATCTCCTCGGGTCCTGATTCATCATCCTCATGTTTGTCAGAGTCCTCGTGAGGTCTGAGTGCAGCAGAGTCCGGCCCGTCTGAGGCCTTTATGGAAGACAGAGTATTCATATCTGATTCTGTAAACGGTTTCTCCGAAGGTCCTAAGTGGACCGCATCGACGGACATGTCCGACTCTGCGTCCTCTCCCCACTGAAGAACGTCCGGCCTGCCGAACGTGGGGGAGGGTTTGGACCCTATGGCTAACGCTCCGTCTGCAGTTAAAATCCCCTCCTCTGACGTGTGCGTCGTTACGCCTCCGGTCGCCGGGAGGTTGACCAACAGATCCGGCGGCTGTGCCTCATCGACGATGCAGTTGTCGGTGGTGTCCTCCTGTATTGCCTCTTTAAAAGAAATCACCGGCACCAACTCGCTAGAGCCCTGAACGTCTTCAGGCCTCCAGAAATCCGACGCGTTCTGTGAGATGGGTCCAATAAAGCGGGGTAAGTTTTAAGATCGAGTGCATTTCAAAAATATCATGCAACATTCAAGAAAAGTTAGTACACCCCACCTCTTCCGTTGGCTCTTCCGACACCTCGACATCAGGTTCTGAATGTATCGCCTTGCAGACGTCTTCGCTATCCTTACTGTCGATGCGGAAGAGGTCCATTGGTGCCGATTGGTTCGGACAGTCGGGTGATCGTGTGCTCTGATCCGCCGATCCTGTCGACTGCTCCTCCTCTGTGAAGAAACGCAACTCCTGCTCCGAAATCGGCGAACACAAGCTACCCGTGCTCATCATCGAACACGTGCGATTCAGCTCCGGCGTCACCGCGGTAACCTCCTCCGCCTCCTCGGCGGCATCTGGTTCGACCTTCTCTTGCTCGTACTCGTTGCAGAGCGTCAGGTAGCTGTTAGTGCACTCCTCTTCAGACGTGCCATCCGAGTCCGGCTGCCGGGCCACTGGACGACACTCCCCGAGGCTCAGATCGCTCATCCGGGGCAGGCGGGGCTCGGTGTCCTCCCCTCGTTGGGAATCGGCATCGCTGGAGGCCGTGGGCACAGGACTCGGAGCGGAACAGACCACTGTGGTGTAAGGTTTCTGGATGAATGGGATGTCAAAGCTGTTGTCGGGGCTGTTGTTGTGCAGATACTTGCAGATGTGAGACCAGAGTTTGCCACCTGATGAGACAGAAAGGAAGCGCTGCTCAATATTTAATTTTTACGGCAAACAGTAAACATTAAGATAGAAGACGTACCTTCAGCGTAGTGCAGTAACAGAAATATAGAGTCCTCAGAGATGATACATTTCTCCAGTCCGACCATGTTGGGCACATAACGGGGAATGACAGTTTTTTTAACACGTCCACACTCGTTGCTTTTCCTCAAACCCTGAATGACACAGAAGTCATATTAGTAAAAACCAAAAACCAAACACCAGAGCTTGACATTTTCTTTCTACAAGAAATACTTCAGCCAACAACTAGATCCATTTTGTGATGACAATCTTTAAGAAGGTGACAAAACATTTTGAGAAAAGAACTGGTCATTAAGGATGCAAAAGCACTACGAAATTAAAAAGAAAATGAACTTCATTCAAATGAATGTAACTTCTTGGAGCTTGGCATTATAAATCACATTGCGCCTCCTCAAAAGTCCTCAAAAGTTTTCTACTGAAGAACGTCAGTGGTGTGGGTTTGGAATGACTTGGGGGTGATGATAGTTATTTTCTGTTATATTTCAATGTAATAACTAATGAAAGCGTTGTGTGTTTTTGTGTAAACGGGACACTTACTTTCAAAATAAAAGTCTCCTGTGTTCTCTTATCCATCACCAACAGCACCTGCGCAAATCAAATGTGTAAAGAGACAAAATAGAGATGTCCACATAGTGCAGCATGTGTTTGCATTGTTGCTGGTAACATTTCTGTAAATGCTTGGAGTGGTACTTTCACAAATATATGCCATGGCGGTGTTTGCTAAGGTGTTCTAGACCAGTGTTTCTCAACTGGTGGGACCGTTCTAAGTGGTTCTAAAAAAACAGCAAAAAAACATAATACTAAATATATTTCTGATGCGAGTGAGAGAAGCACTCGCTGCGTTTAGGTGAGATGCTGCCAGGCTGAATGTTATTCTATCGTGTTATTTACTTTTTTATTTAACTTAAAAAGTGAAGTTATTTTGTAAATGTTTATATTAAGGTGCTGGCCCAAACCAACAATTTTATGAAAAATCTGGTTTGGGACTGCTATTTAATAGCCTTAACCTTACAAATTTTCGTTGGTGTTTAGTATTCACTCGTTTTTATTAACTACAAATGACGACATATATCCTAAAAAGTGGGTGGCGGCTTGATGACCATGGGAAAATGTGGCTCCTGTGGCCACACCAGTTGAGAACCACTGCTCTAGACTTCTACTATCAATCATCAGCAACTAGACATTATTTTTTAGTGATGGGACACTGAAGCCTCGAATGAAGCACTGACAGTTCCCCTGACTGTTTCGAAATATGGTTTCAAAGCTTCGAGAGTGTCGAAAACAGCACCATCTGCTGGTCAATAAAACATAAAGCAGTCTCTTCTAGAAGAAGCTCTGTCGAACCAGAACATAAAATACAGAGGAATTTTAAAGTTGTGTGCAAATAAAGCCTACGTGTGTATGAATGGTCAATGTAATAAATTCATTTACCCATTCAAGTGTGGCAATAAAATCCAGTATAAGTTAATATTCATGCGATTCGATACTGTATGTTGTACAGAATAATGTTAACACGCACATAATCAAACACACATGTATATGTACATAAAATACTATCTATGCAGTATTATGTGAGACTAAAATGTGAATAACACAAAGAACTCATTAAAAAACTCTGCCGTTCGACCGTTCTAACACGCAAAGCGAAATGCGCACATGACTGAGCAGAAAGTGAAGCTTTGTTTGTCAATGGCCATCCGATTTTAACGTTACCAACACAAGCCTCGAATCAAGGCTTCAACTGGCACGGGCATTTCTGCTCGACACACGCTCGGAAGCCTCGCTTCAAATGTCGCATCACTACTTCTGTCATCCCATCTCGTAAACACTCAAACCTGAGTGTATAATCTTGGATAAAGCAAATCTATCTCAAACCATGCACTTTACAGACTAGTTTTATTATTTACCTTATCAATGATACCCAGCACTCTGTAGTGTTTCAGCTCTTCTGTGTGAGTCTGTTCAGACCATGAGACACCACAGCACTGCGGCCCCATACCCTGCGGAAACACCACAGCATCAAATAAACATACAAGAACAACAACACACAGACAAGAAAAACATACGAAACACCATACGGACAAACAAACAGAACACTACACAAACAGAAACTCAAAGACGATATTCAAAACAACACAACACAACAGGCTGAACATCGAACACAAGTAGCACATACAGAACATTAGACACAGAAAAAACAGTGAACAGTGAGGTGACAGACACTGACCCTGCTCTGAGTGGAGCTCTGACCCATGCTGTCTTTTAAGTGTGTAGAGATGAGCTCGGCACGCATCAGATATTCTGCCGTCTTTCTTTTCACAGCCTCCCGTCTGCTGGGACTCGCTTCTCCTGAGAGACACAATAAACACACACAATAAACACACAAACCAGCAGAAACGCCATCACATGTTCTGCTTCTTCAGTTTATTGACCAACGTTTCTGTTAATAAAACGTAAGGGCTTTAGATGTAAGAATCTATGAGTGTGTGAATGTCGGTTGAGCTAAACATGAGGTGAAATACAAATATTTACAGCTGCGGAAAAATTGACCCGTTCAAAGACCGTTTTCAGATTATCTAGATTTACAATTTATAGGTATGTGTTAAGATAGAATGATCGTTTTTGTTTCATTTTGTGAACTGCTAAAAAACATTCTCCCAAATTTTAAATAAATTCGTGTTTGTATATGTATTTATTTTCAGAAAATGAAAACTGATGAAACAGGTGAAAATAACTGAAAAGATGCTCTGTAATACTGCAAAGAAAACAAGTTCAGATACATTTTAAAGTGACACAAGAGTCATATTTCTACATGTATTTAGGAAAAGTAAAAAAAAATTGTATTTGACAATCTGGAGTTTTCTCACAGTTTTCATGTGTCTTGTCATGCTGTCAGTCTTTCACATTGCTGTTGGATGACTTTACGTCACTCCTGAGGTTTTATTTCATTGAAATTCAACAAACACTGGACTGGAATTGGCACAATACATCTAGAAATGAACATTTGGAATGCTCTCTTCATTTTTTCCACGACTGTATATACAAACAGTGCAAATGAGACAAGACAGGAATAAGGAAAAAACTTATTGTGGGAACTTGAACTTAATTCAGCATAAAAATATTTCTATTCAAAATTATTGAAGATGAAAATCGTACGTTAAAGTGAATTAAAAGACATCCCATGATTTTACCTTGCACACCCTGCAGCAGGAGATCAACACCTTTATGATAGTATGAAAACGCCGCAGCAAACTCCTGCTCCACCTCTTTCTCTACAGCCAGAGTAATCTGCTCGCTGGCTTCCTCTAGGTAATCTGTCCTCCCTGTGAAGTTCCTGAGACTGGGGGCAAAGGTCAGAGCTCCACCGGTACGAACGGACTCCACTCCCACTCCGTTTTGAGACGTCACTGAATGCGGGATGGCGAACGGGCTGCTGCGTGCTGCCAGGTGCTTTGGAGAAACGCTGCTCGATGGCATTCCATCATCTACTGCAGTCAAAGAGTCCGCATCAACCGCTGCCTCCGCAGAGTCTGAATCAACCGCACGACAACTCAGCTGACTGTCACTGCTAACACCTGCCATTAACACACACAAACACAGCGACTCAGACAGATACAAAAATCCAATACGCACTAAAACTTTGACAGACGACTGGAGAAATGTTTCTACAGAATGACATACAGCTGTGCTGTAATGCTGGAGTGATGCTAAAGTCGTTTCAGAAGTTTTTATAAAGTTTCAATTTCCAAGAATGTTGTGGCTAGGTGTGAACATGAATTCAGTCCTCATGTTGGAGAGCATATTTTGGGGATTCTCACGAAATCTTGGTCTCAAGATGTCAAACATGATTTTCTTAAAAACAATTTGAAGTATCAACAAATTCATTCAATATTCAACAAGAAATGACATGTTAAAAGGCGTTCATTTCGAAAGTTAGCGTCATTACCGATCATTAACGTAACTGCCAATACAATAACATGTTATCCTAAAAAAAAGCCAAGCAATGATGCCCAAGCAAGTTTTTATCAATCATACAAAATGAGACACTGATGAAGTATATTTTAATAGAAATATAATACATGTCACATTTTTTAAATGTGGAAAACTAGTTGTTTTGGAAATGAGTATGGAAAAAGTTGTGTTCACAGCCTGAATATTATGTTTTTAACTAGAAAAATATAAATCAATCTGTTAATAACCTGGAAGTCATTTAAAAGGTACCGGCAGATGTGTTTCTTCACATAAAATCAAATATAATATAAATATCTTTGTGTGTGTTAAAACAGACTTTTAAAGATGTTACGGAGGATGAGAATATTAGACATAGACACTTCTTTCACATTTTTATAATACATAAAAAAATAATCGTTCAATAATGTTTTTTTGTCATTTGAGAACATCTAGTAGAACATTCAATTGTTTTTTTTCCAGAATGTTTTAATTTTACGACGTGTTACGATGATGAGAATTTCAGCTGAAAAATACATAAATACAGCAATAAAGTACATAAATACTTTATTCCTATGTCAACATTATGCTTTGTGCAAGGGGAAGACCACAATTAGCTTTATGATAATCATTTTTGTGTTACAGAATTGTATGTTTTATAATTCAAATCTTTACTGACATGATGTTTCAGGGGTTTCGTGAGAATGATCTATTTGCACAAACCAACACAATAAGAGGTGTATGGCACAAGACGGAGGTAATTAACCTGGGTTAAGGTATTTGATTGTGTAAAACGACTACAGCCAATCAGGGAAAATGTTTTTCTCCAATTTTCTAAAGTTGGACATCACTTTTGGCCAAGACTAACATCCATCGCTGTGTTTATAGCCCTCTTAAAAGGATACAGAGTTTGTGGCTTCGTTTCTAAATATAAATGCTGAACTCACCTTCAGCGCTGCCGACTGAGAGACTGTCAGCCAAGTAATCAAAGAAGGGCTCAGCCGGACCAATGAGCTCAGAGCAGTCCTGCACTTCACCACCCTGAACACAAACACACACATGTTAAATTCTCTCTCACTGATGGGTCGCCTTGGATAAAAGTATCTGCTACTAGTACGAAACAATCTGATTTAAAGCTTTACACGTCTTCATAGCGAGTGTATACCTTAAAGAAATCCTGTATGTATTGACTGCCATACAGTGCAGGAATATTAGCGCTGAACTGCAGCAGATCCTCAGAACACTGTCTTCTCTCTTCAATCACAGAATCATCAAAACGACCTAAACACACACATACACGTGACAGCTCATGAGTCATGACATGACCAGTGTTGTACATGAGGAAGGCACACTGGATCTGCTTTAATGAACCAAACTGAAATGATCAGCAAGCCACATGCGCTTTTTTGCTGACACTGGTCTTTGATTTCCTCATTAATGCAACTCACTCACACACACAAATACTGTAGGTTGAAATGTGGATCAGTGAAAACCACTCTAGGCCCATCAATGCATCTTTACCAGTGAATATAGTGCACTACAAATGTATCAAAAAGTCTTGTGGTCAGATCCGATAGCATTGTGGGCAGCACTCTAACACATGGCGCAACTCTGCCTCTGGCAACCATAGTTCGGAGATCCTGTGCCGATCCCCCAACACCCCTCAGTCCGCGAACACCCTGCTCTTTCCTGTCAAATATATATATACTGTCCTGTCAAACAAAGGCTTGAAAAAAAGGCTTAATTTGTGTCCTACAGCTTATTTTTAAACGTCCTATTTATTTATGCTGACAATGTGAAATAGTGTATATGTTTACAGCATTTATTTATGGTAACATCAATTTAACTGTTCATTGTTCATTTATGTTAGTTCACTGCGCATTATTGATAACAGAAACCACTGTACATTTAAAAAAAAGACTGATTTTACTAAGTTTAACAAATGCGGTAGTTTTGGTAAATTTTTAAAGCGTAATGATGATGTAAACGGGACGTTCTCAAATGCTTATGTTAATGTTTTAGGCTCGTCAGATCATCGGTACAAAAAAAGTATTCTTTATTCATAATGTGGAAGTAAATTTAGTCTCTAAATATCGCCTTAATTATGCATTACATGACGTCAAGTGTTTTCCTCAATATGGTTTTTGTTTAGGAAAATTTGCTTGACTTTCATATTCTGGCCTCATAAGATCGTATGTCCATAGTATGGTTTATTGATAAGGTATATAGTTAAACACTTAAATTGAACGTTTAAATCTAAAAAGTGTCATGACAATCACTGCAAAAACAAACCAATTGCACGACCCTCAAAGCTACTTACCAAAAACCTTAGCTTTGGCGAATGGGGGGAAGAGGTCTGACTGTCCAGAGTGGTTTTTGTGTATCTGCCAAAGGTCTCTATGAAGCTTCTTGAAATCGCTGTACCTTTTCCACACTGTGATCTAGAGAGACGAGGACAAACTGATTTAAGACAACCTCATCCGCTCTTACTAATGTCAAAAATGGTGCCTGAACCTCCAAACGATGTTCAATGAAACAAGAAAACTGACATTAACACAAAGTTGTATGCATTTCTTTAACCCACAGAGAAATGATAGGATGGTTAAAAGGTTGTGTTCCACAGCAGACTGAAGGCTGAGCTAAATCTGTGAGTTTACACTGGACTGAGAAGGAGAACGGCCTCCTCAGAAGAAGCTCTTATACTGTAATGTGGGGGATGAAGGTCAACATTAACCCCCAGGGAAACCCGTCTGTTTCAAATGAACTGTTATGCGCTTTATCTGCCATAGTGTTTCATTCAATAATTGTATTAAAATCTTGTATCCTTACCATTACAGCTTTTTAGAGACTACTATTAGGTTAAACATAAAACAACATCAATTAGGTGACGTCAGAGGCAGAGCAAGCTAATACACGAAACACACCGATGCTCATTCATTCACATTTAAACCAGGAACAAGTATTTACAAAAGTTAACAGTTTAGGTGTGATTTAATTTTGCAGTCTAACCTCCTGAACTTCATCCGGGTTCTTCCGCGAGATGATCTGTGGAGAAACAGAATATGATGATCATCACTCAGTAGGGAGCATAACCGTCCCTGATGCACAGTGTGGACACAGAGTGTGTAAGAGAAACAGATAAACAACACGCGGCCATTCACTACTAACGTTACTCAAATGTCACATGAAGCTTATATATACGGCTTTCGATCGTTTACATGAACTGTCACGGTTAGGTTTCGCGTTCATGATAAACATTAGCTTTAGCACACGAGCTAGCGCGAGCACAATGAAATCCCTGCCGTCTCACCCGGGCCGTGACTTTATACACCGTGTAGCCCTTCCGATGTGTCGTGGGGTCGGTAACCGTGTAGAATCGCGCGAGCTCGCCCGTGTCCCGCTCGGAGATCATCCTGAGACACACATCATCACCACGGCAGCCTGACACTCATCCACAACCCACTGTCACAATGAAGACAACAGTACACACACAAGCGGATTCGGCTCAGCTCATGAATATTAATGAGGTAACCGTGACGTTGCGTGCTGCTGAACAAACCAGCATATGGTGCGCATGGCGCCCGGCCCCCTCACCAAATAACTGTTTTTATAACAATTTAAACAGAAAACCATGTAAACTGTGAAAGATTCAGCCCACATATACACTGAAAAATACATAATTTCCCCCTCATTTCACATATTTATATGATATAAACTGCAAATGCATTTTGACTGATAATCATTCTAAAATGTACGTTTTACGTGTAATGAAAGGTTGCATTTCTATTATGACTTATTATTGAAGTATTTTTGTCAGGAATAGATATAACAATATGTATGCATTATAATAACTATTATTAAACAATGAATATAAGTAGTAGTAGAAGTGAGTAATATAAAATGATTTATTTTATTATTATTATAAAAATAATATTAAACAATTAATTTTATTTTAAGTAGTAGTGAGTAATAAATAATGATATGAATTATAATATACAGCCAGGGGAAATAGACGACACCATTACAACATTTGTTTTTCCGATTTTAAAAAGCACAGTGTCAAAAGGTTTATGTAAAATTATATTTTTTGTTTCTTTCTGTAAACTACAAACAATGTTTCTACCAAATTTCAACTAAACCCTTTATATTTGCATTTATTTGTAAAAAATACTGCAAATAAAACATATTTATATTCACTTTTGAGCAATACAACAGTCCTATTTGTACATGAATTCAGGAAAAGTCTAAAAATATTTTTGTGTGTAAAAACGACTTCTCACTCTGAGGTTTGATTTTGTTGAAGTTCAACAGACACTGGACTGGCCACAATACATCCAGAAATACTGAATAAAAGAAAATTTGGAATGCTCTTTTATTTTTTCCAAGGCTTTATGTATGTGGTATTCTGTCATAAACTCATTCTTTCAATATTTTATATATATATATATATATATATATACATATATATAACGCACACACACAAATATTATTAATTATTATTAATATTAATATCACACACACACAAATGTTCTAAATAAACATAACAAAGAAAGCTTCAGATACAACACTGCATTTACACTTCATATTCTGCGAAAATAAATTCTGCTATGTTTACATTAATTGATACTTTAATAAATAGAGGAAACATTTCACTCAAACAGTATGTTTTAGACCTGAATGAAACACTCATCCAATCCAAAGCACATCTCCAGCAAAGGGTTGCATCTATCATACAAAACAAGTCTCTAATCTAGCTCTTCAACTCATTCACTGCCGGCCCAATTCAGTAAAGCCCGCCACGGGCGGTGGTGTGCCAGCCTTCTGATCCCCTTTACTCTGAGCCAGCCGGCCTCGACCCAGCACAGAGAAGAACTGAAACCTGTGTCCCATTTTCTTAGGGTTGGTCAGAAAGTCATAGCTATGAATGAGCTGTGCTTGGGTGTCCTTGTTATGACAGCTCCTCATGAGGACCTGAATGAGAACATGACAAAGTCATCAGGAACGGATGTTGCTGAGTCACTATTTGTTGAAGAAAGGCCTAAAATGATGAGGCGTAAGAGTACATTGTTTTGACAGACGATTAAACTTCTATAAACAGATCTTATTAACCCTTTCTCACCTGCATTCGTGTATCAATGCCCATATTCTTCAAGAAGGATTGTTGTGTGATTGGTCCCAAGCAGGTCACCTGACCTCCTGCCATCTTCCTCAAGTACCCGAAATCCACATCTGCTGTCAGATCTGCCATGCCTGGTGCCTCCAAAACATTGTGCAGCTGATGTCCTCTATAGCCCTGCGTCAGAAATAAAACTTGAACAACAATCCTAATCACAACAAAACCTGACAACTTCCTCTGTATGCCACAGTGTAGTATTTTAAATGTTGGACAGGGAGTTTGAAAAACTACAACAAATTTGTTATCATAATTTGCTTGACAGTATAAAATGTTTTCATCTTTAAACTTTTTTACAGCAGGTCCTGTTAACGTTCAGTTCGCTCACTCTGAATGTATCTGTTTTTATTCCATCGTGTCCGTAGTCGGCGATCAGGGCTGCGCCCCCGTCCTCCGCAATCCGGTTGGCCAGATTTTGAATAGTGACTCCTCCATCTGGACACACCTCCACATGCTGTCTTTTCTCATCATGCTGAAAAGAATAATTAACAGCCAAATTATTTTAAGTAACCTAATCGATACAGACACAAAAACGTCATCACAGTGTCAAAAGCATCATCCCTTAAACAACGAAAAGCAGGCTAATAGGAGAACGTTAAAGAAACACAGGTGTGATCTCACCTGTACAAATGTGGCTGAGGCCAGCGTGCGACTGGGAGAAAGCACAAATCTCAGTTTATCTGGACTTTCAGGATCAACATCAACCAAGACCTCTCGCCAGCCTTTTTCTGTTCTCTTTACAAGAACCAAAATGTATGAATATGCCATTTGATTATTTTTATGTCAAGTTATCAAGTTAAAAATATTTGTTTTCTATATATAGATCTAAATGAAGGTGAATTTTACACACTGGTTTACCTGAAACTTGTAAATAGGCAAAGCATCAAAAAACTCATGAGCGAGGAAGATACTAAAACCTGCCAAAGGAAAACAGACTGTAACAAACGGAAAATTTCTCATCTGAAGTCAGCGTGTTGTATGTGTACCCTTTGGAACATCCTCAATCCTGCGGTACCAGCATACAGGTAGACCCGTGTGTGTGGTACCACTGCGGTAAACCAGCTCCTCCTTAGCATCATGCTCCTGCTGCTGATGTCTGGTGAGATGCTCGGCCTGAACTTGACTTAATTTTGGGCTGACCTCTACCAGATGAAGGGACACCTCAGCCTCACCTAGGACAGATTTCAATTGTGTGAACACCTGCCACATAGAAACACAGTATTTGCTTCAATGGAACATTCCATCTAAACAATAGAATATAAATCTCATTAAATCAATCAAATATGTATAATTGTTTTGCATAATAAATTGTTTGTGATGTGTTTACATGGAGGATAAGGGGAGTTTTTACCCTCAGGATGTCACCACCCAATGAGCCTCTGCCTGGTCCAAGTTCCACTAAATGTAACACGCTGGGTTTTCCAGCTGCCATCCACTCGCTGACACACCAGACACCTAACAGCTGATATAAAACAGCAGCTTAGGTTATAATGAATGTGTCACCCATATTTTTCAGACCTGCAGCAAAAACAATACTTACCTCACCAAAAATCTGACTGATCTCTGGTGATGTAATGAAATCACCGTCTGGTCCAAGCATGTCATTCCTTGTGTAATAGCCCTGCAAATAAAAATAACAGATTGATTAACTAATGTACAGTATAAACATCTACGCATTTACTTTAATAATTTAGAAGGTTTTACAGGTGATGGATGGAAGGGGCGTGACATACTGAAACTGGATTGGTGAGGGCTTCCCTCATATACTCAGCGACTGAAATGGGACCTGTGGCATTGATTTTATAAGCAAGATGTTTCAGGAGGGTTTTGTTTGACTCAAGTTTCTGTACAGAGGAGCTCCAGCGATATCCGTTTTGCCATAGGGCACATGGCACTACAATAAACAAAACATGATCAGATATCCATTTATTTTGAATGCTTTAAATAAATGTTTTTTAAAACATCCTTTCACAGTCCAGTCAATATGTTTATGGCAATATGTAAAGAATCACACGTCATTAATCATTATTGATATCACTTTGAGTTCATTTGTCAAATAGTAAATGGAAAGTCAGGCAGACTGCATTGTAGGACACTATTGTACATTATTGGGACCACAACTGCTACGTTCTGTGTTGTTTAAGCATTAGCTTTGCATATTCCAAACATACAGAAAATGCATAACCTGTACACAGTGTAACGTTACATACTACATATAGTGCTCAAATAAACTAGTACACAGGTCAGTTTCGTAATGGCACACTGCCATACTACTTGTTCTATTCCAGCAATCTGTTAGCTATACATTGCATTGTGTACTGTAAACATATATGTCACATCCGACTGCAAGGCATCGACATTTAAAATCACATGAAAATCAGAAAAGCAACAAGACCGTCCCACGGTTACCTTTTAACACCTCATACTGATCGTAATATATAATTTTCATTGTCAACACTCGCCGAGTAACGTTAACTCTAAACAAAATAAAATAGCCTCACCGTTTGACATGTACCTCTTCAAAAGTGACAAAGCCCTCATGCTGTTGTCGTTCTAGTTCTAGCGTTACTTTACTTCGATGTCACACGCCGATCGGTGCATTACCGCCACCAGCTGGACAGGAGGAGTGTTACGAGAATGCACAATTGCTTTAAAAACAAGTCCACGAATATCTTTACTTATCCAACTGAATTGTTCAGCAATAAGTTATATTCATGATGGCAGAAAGAAAGGGACAAAATGGATAGAAGTTAAGAGCTTTACAAAAGCGCCGTGGTATGCCTTATGTCTTCTAATGCTAAAATTTAAAGTGTGCAACATGTGGTCACATATTTAACCATCGAAATTTTAAATGTGATATTTCCGCCAAAAATACAAACATTAAGAGCAAAACCTATTTATTCAGAAAGTTTTTTGTAAAACAGTCGTTTCCACCTTCTAATATGAAGTTTCGCCTAAACACAGTATGGTTGCGGTAGTTAGGACCCGACAGCGATTCTATTGGCTGGAAACTCCTTTGTTGGGTACTCTTTTCCGTGCCTGAGTAAAAAGAAATCACCAAAATAATTACTGCAAGATGTGTCCTTTAAAAATTAACGTTGCGTCGAGTTATAAATAGCTATTTTATCTTCGATACCGCTATTGTTTTTACATTTCTGCATCTACTACGTCCTGCGTGTAAGCTTTTGTTAAAAGGTCCTGTTGTTTTCACGTGGTGACGTGCCTCGAGGAAACATGCAGCCAGGCAACATGGAGGAGCATGAGCAGTTTTCAGAAACTGACAGAGATAACGATGAGGATTATCTAGACAATGATGAAGAGAACGATCACCCAGAGAATGGCAAACATGATGATGATGACGATGAAGAAGAAGAGTTTAAACTTGATGATGTTTTGCGTTTGGGCGGCACCAAGGTAAGTGTATACTGTCTTATCTGTTACGCACGTGCTAATAAGTTGTCATGAAGCACGCCTGAAGTAACATATAACGTGAGACAAAATCCTTCATGTCCAAATGAAGTTTGAGTTATGCTGTATTTTGCGCACCATACCGAACTGTGCTGATATATAAATCATAATACAAGTGAATAGCTTAATAAATGAATGACATTCATCATCACATGGGTAGTTGACAAATAAGAATCGTAAATGTGCTCGATGGTGTGGCTTCAAAAATAGCAATAAGGATAAATATCTCGCTATTTTATATTACACATATAAATATAATACATGTGAAGTAATATATTCTTAACATATGTGTAAATTAAAGTTTTTTTAGGTTTGTATAATCATGTTGTAATGTTGTTACAGGGAGATTATGTCTTGTTGGCGGGCATCGCTGACTCCAATGAGATTCTTAACGGTGGAAAGAAGACAGCAATTGATGACCTGGAGGAGGGCGAGCTGGAGGAGTTCATCAAAAAGCTGGGCATCCGCACTTATGCAGGGCAACAGATTATTCAAAGTGAAGATGGAGAAAATGAAACGTCTCCAGAGCCGAGCAAAAAAGCAAAGAAAAAGGCCAAAACTGCCAAAATGAAAGCGGAGTCAAAGACTGATGTTAAACCTGCTGCAAAGAAGTTAAGTTCTGTGCAGTCTACAGATTCTGGCCGTGCCACTGGAAAGAAGGCAAAGCAAAAAAACACAAATTTGTTTGAGTTTCATCCACGGCAAACTCTTCTTATTAAACCTGGGGGGAAGTGGTTTGACAAAGAGTATGTCTCCGAGATCACATCTGGAGATCAGAGCGTGGACCTGGTCTCTCAGTATAAGGCATTAGCAAAGAAACTCTTCGAGGCAGAAGTGGCCCTGTACAAAAGCAAGAAGAATTTACAGAAAGGTGCTAACTCTACCTGGATGAAGAGCGTGGTGTCCACAGGCACTCTCGCTGATAGGATGGCAGCTATGACCGTTCTGATACAGGATGCTCCAGTTCACACTCTTGAGCACGTCGAGAGCCTTGTGGCCCAGGTGAAGAAGACCGGAGGTCGCAGGCAGTGTCTGATGGCTCTGGACACCCTGAAGGAGTTGCTGCTTTCTGACTTGCTTCCAGAACACCGTAAACTTTTCACATTCTCCCAGCGTCCTTTTGATAATCTGGAGGAAAAAGCCAGCGGCAATAAGGACACCCGGGACCGCAGGCTAATCCTATGGTATTTTGAGCACCTGCTGAAACTCCACATAGCAGAGTTTGTGATCGCCCTAGACATACTGGCCCATGACACGGTCAATGCCACAAAAATGCGAGCGCTCATCACTGCCTTTGAGCTCCTGTGTGACCGGCAGGAGCAGGAGAAGGCGCTTCTTGCACAGATCGTCAATAAATTAGGAGATCCCGACTACAAAATGGCCTCCAAAGCTGTGTACCTGCTGGAGATGGTGCTTCACAAACACCCCAACATGAAAGGGGTGGTCTGCCTTGAGGTTGAGCGTATCATGTTCAGGTCCAACATCCACCCCAAGGCCCAGTACTACGGCACATGCTTCTTAAATCAAGTGGTTCTGAGCCACAACGAAGCAGAGCTTTCCACCAAACTCATCACCATCTACTTTGCATTTTTCTACACGTGCATAGCGAAGAAGGGAGTGGAGTCTAAAATGCTCAGCGCCCTGCTATCGGGAGTAAACCGAGCGTATCCATACGCAAACATCGGAGACGATAAAGTGGCGGAGCAGGTGGACACGCTTTTTAAAGTGGTCCAAAGTGTCAAATTCAACACGGCTGTCCAAGCTCTTATGCTGCTCTTTCAGGTCATGGATTCCCAGCAGACCATCTCGGATCGCTACTATGTATCACTCTACAGGTAATGAGTTGGAAAATGCGAGAAAGAATGTAGCTGGCCTGAGTGTTGAAGTTTTAGTGGTGTCATTGCTAGGACGTTCATATTGCTCTCAGAGTAAAATATTCTAGCGTATATCTTATGACACATTGTATGTGCTGCAAACAGTAAATTTATGCTCTTCCTTTCCTAAAAATCGAATTACCTTAAGATGCCATAATGTCATAGAACCTTGGGTGAGCACTGTTTTGTTTGGTAAGGAACCACCTAAAACACCCTTGCAAACACATAACAACCCCCTGGCAACATGCTAACACAAACCCAGAACACCCGAGCGACCACATAACAATGACATGACCACAAGCTAAAAAATACCTTGGCAATGGCATAACAACTCACCAGCAATATGCTTAAAACACACCCAGAACACCCTAGCAATGTCATAACCACGCCCTGGCAACATGCTAAAACACCTGTGCAACCACATAACAACACCCTAGCGTCAAGTTAAAAAAATACCTTGCCAATCAAAACTCACCAGCAACACGCTGAAAAACACCCTAGCTACGACATAATGCCCTGGCAACAAGCTAAAAAACTCTAGCAACAACATAACCATTCTCTGGCAACATGTTAAAACCCCCATGCAAACCACATAACAACACCCTAGCAACAAGCTAAAGAATACCATGGCAATCACATAACTCACCAGCAACATGCTAAAAACACCCAAGCAACGACATTATGCCCTGGCAACACTCTAAAAACACACTTGGAACACCATAGCAACGACATTATGCCCTGGCAACACTCTAAAAACACACTTGGAACACCCTAGCAACGACATAACAAAGCCCTGGCGAGATGCTAAAACACACCCAAAACACCAGTGTGACCACGTAACAATGCCACGGCAACAAACAAAATGCAGCCACATAACCGTGCCCAAAGAAATATGGCCTAAGAATATGCTACTATTATTTCCATAATATACTACCTTAGCAACTACTTAACAATACCTAACATCGCTCAAGTGCCATTCATATGTTCTGTAAACATTTTGTTTGTGAGGTAAATGTCACATGTCATCGTTGTGATTATTGTCTTCTGCAGGAAGTTGTTGGACCCAGGCTTGGCCTCAAGCTCAAGGCAGAGCATGTTTCTCAACCTCTTGTATAAGTCTCTGAAGGCTGACATCTCGCTCAGACGGGTGAAGGCCTTCGTGAAACGGTTTCTGCAGGTCAGCTGCACGGCGGGCCCTGCCTTCACATGCGGCGTGTTGTTCCTCGTGTCAGAGCTCATGAAGGCCAATCCGGGCCTGAGGTTGATGCTTCAGCAGGAAGAGGTCAGTCTGCTCGCCCGAAATCTGCGCTTTGTTTATTTTATTGCTGCTTTTATAAAGCGTATCTCTGCAGGATGAAGATGAAGAGACGTTTCACGACATTAAAGAAGATATCGATGATGATGCAGAGCAGGAGCATGCGGACAAGGAAGAAGAAACAAAGGGTGAAGAAATAAACAATGAGAAGCAATGTCAGGTGAAGCTGGCTGCTACATGGGTACATTATAAAAACATGAGTGGTGAGTATTTTAAAACGCATCTTTGCTATTTATCTGAACCTATTTTTTTATTAATAACTCCTTTTGTTTTCAGGTAGTAGGAATTCGGAGACGTATGACCCGTTCCACAGAAACCCTAAGTATTGCAGGGCGGATCGCACAGTCCTCTGGGAGCTGCAGAAGGTATCGTGTCTGTCGCTGGATCTGTATGTTTTGCTTCTCGCTGCGATCACTGATGTCATGTTTTCTCTCTTTCAGCTCTCGCTTCATTTCCATCCCTCCGTCATTTTTTTTGCCAAGACTTTATTACAGGTAACATTCTTTTCTGTTAAAAGTTACCATCAAGTCAGAGTAGAACTTATCAGGGCATTACTTTTTTATTTATATATATGTCCCACAGGGAGAGTTCATTCAGTATACCGGCAATCCGCTACAGGATTTCACTCTCGTCCGATTCTTGGATCGCTTCGTGTTCAGGAATCCAAAACAATCCAAGGGAAAGCGTAAGGAAACTGCACACGATATAGTCGGTTGAGTTGATGTCTTGCTTTTTGCTAAATGATTCATGTTAATTCCAGAAAACACAGATTCCACGCTGATGCAGCCCAAATGCAAGAGGACGTTCAAGTCTGTTCCCTCTGAACCTGGTAAGTTCAGCATTGGGACACCAGAAGAGAGATGTGCGTCTGTAGAGCCATGCGTCACAGCAGGTCTCAATTTTACGTGGTGGCAAATCCGTATGATTAGTACAAAAACAAAATTATTTAATTAAAACTAAAATGGAGCCCCGCCCTTAAATCTGACTGGTGCACAAGCAGATCTAACAAAAATGAATGCGATTGTACAAATACGAACAGGTTAGCCTTGTAAAATGGTTTTGATTTGTTAACGTCACACAATGCGTTTACTAGCCTATTGCTTTATTTTCAACCTGTGGCGGAACTCTTCATTCATCGGCAATTTTACTGCTGAGGCAAAGCAACAGAAAACATGGTTTCTTGATAGTTGTTTTTCTTATCATAGTTAATTCCGAGGAATATCTGTCCAAAGAGGAGAGTCAGATACCCGTGGATGAGGTCTTCTTCTACAGGTCAGTACAAGCTTCATATTAACTCACTGCATCTTGAAAACAAAATTGCCATCTTCACAACATATGTTGCGTCATGCAAGTTGCTTTGGATAAAAGCGTCTGCTAAATGACTTAATGTAAAATGTAAATGTATCTCAGGTACTTTAAGAAGCGAGAAACAGACAAGCGCTTCAAGAAGCGTAGCAGAGCCGAAGATAATGAGAGTGTGGAGGATGTGGATGACAATGAGTTTGAGAGGGTTCTCGGTAAGCCCACAAGTCCAACTCAGATTTATTTTCATTTTGTGATGGTGACAGAACACCTGACCTTCCTTTTGTCTCCTCAGACACTTACGAAGGCGACAGCTTTTACACTGACTTCAAGGACGATGACTTGGACTTTGCAGGGTATGTTCTGTGCTTCCATTGAGTTTGCTTTGTGCGTCATATTCATTTCATAATTTTTACACGTGCCCTGGCGTGGATGTTTTTGTTTTAGCAACATGAAGTCTAAATCCAAGAAGGATAAGGATGCAGACTCTGATTTAGATATGAGCTCTGATGGCGATCTGGATGATGAGGAGGTGTCTCTAGGCAGCATGGAGGATGAGTTCGGAGATTACATTGAGGAGGAAGGTGGAGAGTTCATGGATCCAGATGATGAAGTTGGCGATGAAGGTGTGTTAGAGATCATGTTGTGTTTTACAACAGAAATAAAATGCATCTTGTAATCTAAAAAAATATCATTCTGATTTTGAAGAAGAATTCGAGGATTTGCCCAGTTTGAAGTCGACAACTAAGAAAGGAAAGAGGACGCCGGCTGAGCAGCTGGATTTCAGATCTTCTGGTGAGCTGGAGATTAGATAAATATATTTGTTTGCTTTTGTTCGTTTTTCTTTTGAGTTAATAGCTTGCACCATTGTTCATGTTCATGAGTGCTTAAACTTCTTGTTTTTGCCATCATCCTAAAGGCACGCATCCGAAGAAAAAGAGAAAAACGCAGGACCGAGGAGTGTTTACAACAGCTGAAGAGGTGCGAGCTTTGATCAAGAATTGTTGGACGATCTGTATGCTTTTCTTACGCTTTCTTGGTGAAGCGTAGAGGAAAAACAGACCATCAACATCCAGTTTTGTTTTCTTATTATTAGTCTGTAAACAGAGTTATTTTATGTGAATAGTATCAGCCTTTTTTTTTTGAAACGGCATTCAAAGGTGATGTTAAATATTTCTGTCTTCTTAAACAGTTTGGATGTTTGCTGGATGAAAACACGAGTATAAAGTTTGATAACTGCGGTATTGATGCAATGGCCAATACAGACAAAGCCGGTGAGTTCTGATTTTTACTTTTTCTGAAGACATTTTTATGCACTGTAATAGTTTCATATGCTTTATTATTAATATAGATGTAGATTGATGTCTTACAAAATGTCTTTGAGAGGTCTATTTAAAGTCACCAAGTAGCTGCTGAACTTGTGGGATGCAATCTTTCCACGGTTTTCTTTATTTAGATGTCAGGCAGCTGAAGTGGGAAGCTCGGCGAAACGACTGGATCCATGGAAAGGACGTCAAAACTCTCCGGAAGAAAAAGGCCATGTTCAACAAGAAAAAATTTGGAGTGGCCAGAAAGCAAAAAACTTTAAAAAGGCAAAAGTAAAGACAAGAAAGTGTTCCTTTGTGATCTGCCCTCCTGTTGGTATAGCTGGGGGTTAATGGATAAGGGACCACGTTGTAAAGTTGGTTCAGTCATTTTTCATAAACGTGGTTAATGAATGGGAAATATGTAAAGTGCTGTCTTTTATTAAATCATATTTTCATTCTTTCCTCTTCTGTAATCGTCATTTGTGTGTTCTCAAGATTTTTACATGTCTGGCTGACCCAACTCAAGCCTGTTTAATTTTAGAAGCTTTAAATGAGATCATGCTATCCGAGTGTAGTCAAATCACTGTTAAACGTTTAGACAGAGATCCAGAGCAGTTGATAGCGATGTGTAAAATGACACGCTGAGAAATGAGGGCGTGTCTCACTCATACCGGTAGGCGTGTCTTACAGAAGGGGAGTGTCTGGGAGATTTCACGTTGAACATAATAAAACAGAACTGAAAGAAAGAAAAATACAGTGTAGCTTTTAATCTGCGAACAAAGAGGCTGTCAAACAAAGGAGCTTTTAACGGTGAGTTCAAAATTTGTCTTGCACTATCAGAAGGGCAGAATAAACGAACGAAATTGTTATTAAGGTTTATTTACAATATAGCTAAACAATCCCAATAATCGTTTTAATCTTAACTTTGATTCCCCCCAAAGTATTTTGTGTTTTAATGATAAGAATGCAGACAGTTAACTACAGGCTTCCCATAGTGGGAACAGATCGTCAATTAACCTACCATTGAAAATAAGACGACACATTTAAAAGTTAACATTTTTTAAGTTATTTAAATTGAAATAGACCAACGAATTAAAAAAACGAATGAACTAGGTGTTTCAATATATGGAACCAAGTACAACATTAATCTGAAATTAAATCTTTAGTATAATCACTTCATATCATTAACTGCGACACTTTGTAGGTCAAAAGCGTATGTGTGACGCCACCGGTCGTGCAATGAGCACGTGCTTCGTCTAGGCTCCCCTTCTTCACACCCAGAAAAAAGTTGATTTCTATGTAAAATAATTGTTCATGTTGATATGGTCAAGACTTTTGTCTCAATCTATTCTTTTATTTTTATACATGATTTGTTATCTAAATAGTTTATCGACTCTACTATGACATGGTTTAACAAATAACTTAATTGTATAGTGACATTACTAGGCCTACTGCCCAACAGGGCAGATTCAGGACACGCATGCTTCTGCTTTGACTAAACCCTCTGAGCTGAAGTCCCTGTTGTACAGTCATGGGAGGATCCGGTCCTGATGAGACTGCGGATGTGATTTGTGGTGTTTGCTGTGAAAAAGCTGTAAAGTACTGTGTGACCTGCAGCAGTTCCTTCTGTCAGATCCACATCACTCAACACCACACAGACACAGACCTGCAGAAACACACACTGGTGGATCTGAAACAACAACAATCACAAGACGATTCTGATGTTCTGCAGAGAATCAAAGACATTCACAAAACCAGCATGAAGAGGAAGTATGAAAGTTTATTTGAGGGAATCCAGCTCCAGGAGAATAAAACCCTGCTGGACAAGATTTACACACAACTGTACATCATAGAAGGAGAAAGTGAAGGAGTGAATGAAGAACATGAGGTGTTACAGATCGACAAGGAACCAAAGTCACTGAAACACTGTAAATCAATCCACTGCAAAGACATCTTTCATCTCTCACCTGAATCCAGATGTGATGAAGGAAGAAAAGATGGGAAAGGAAAGATTAAGAGCGTTCTTACTAAGGGCATCGCTGGAATCGGTAAAACGGTCTCTGTGCAGAAGTTCATTCTGGGTTGGGCCGAGGGAACAGCCAATCAGGACGTAGATTTCATGTTTGTGCTTCCATTTCGAGAGCTGAACTTGATTGGAGACGATCGCTACAGTCTTCACAAACTCCTGCTTGACTTTCATCCTGAACTTCAAGATCTGCACCAGAAGATTTATGAGGAGTGTAAAGTTGTGTTCATCTTTGATGGTCTGGATGAAAGCAGACTTCAGCTGAAGTTTGCAGACTATGAGAAAGTTTCTGATGTGACTGAGACTTCATCCGTTGGAGTGTTGATGTCAAATCTGATCAAAGGAGATCTGCTTCCATCTGCTCTCGTCTGGGTCACCTCTAGACCAGCGGCAGCCAATCAGATTCCCTCTAAATATATCACACGTGTGACAGAAATCCAGGGGTTCAATGACGCTCAGAAGAAGGAATATTTCAGGAAGAAGATCAGCGATCCACAGCAAGCGAGAAGAATCATCTCCCACATTAAATCATCGAGAAGCCTCCACATCATGTGTCACATACCGGTCTTCTGTTGGATCTCAGCCACTGTGCTTCAGAACATCCTGAAAGACCTCCACAATGCAGAAATCCCTAAAACTCTGACTGAAATGTACATTCACTTCCTAAACGTTCAGATAAATGTGAAACATCAGAAATATGATGAGAGAGATGAGAAAGATCCAGAGAAACTCCTGCAGTCCAACAGAGAAATGCTTCTGAAACTATCAGAACTGGCTTTCAAACAGCTGATGAAGGGCAATGTGATGTTTTATGAGGACGACCTGAGAGAGTGTGGGATCGATGCCGCTGAAGCAGTGAGATATTCTGGGATGTGCACACAGATCTTTAAGGAGGATTCTGTGATTTATCAGAAGAAGGTTTACTGCTTCATTCATCTCAGCTTTCAGGAGTTTCTTGCTGCGTTTTATGTGTTTCACTCACATTTAATAACCACAACCGATGCCTTGAAGATCTTCGATGCGCTTCACAATTTACTTGAAGGAGCCATAGAGAAAGCCCTGGAGTGTGAGAACGGACACTTGGATCTTTTCTTGAGATTTTTGTTGGGTATCTCACTGGAGTCCAATCAGAGACTGTTACAGGGTTTACTGACCCACACAGAGGAGAGCGCAAAGAGCATCCAGAAAACTACGACATACATTAAAAACAAAATCAAAGATGGATGTGGTCTGTCAGCTGACAGGTCTATCAATCTGTTTCTTTGTCTGTTTGAAATGAACGACCAGACGCTGTACACCGAGATTCGAGAGTTTCTGAAATCAGAGGGAAACTCAAGACATCGCATCTCTGCTGCACATTGTTCAGCGATAGCCTACATACTTCAGATGTCAGAGGAGGTGCTGGATGAACTCGACCCTAAAAAATACAACACATCTGACGAGGGTCGAAGGAACCTGTTACCAGCCCTGAGAAACTGCAGGACAGCGCTGTGAGTGTTAAAGTCCCGACTGTACTCAAGACATTAAGTATATTAGAAAGTATTACAATTTACTCAATGGTGTATGTGCACATGGGACGATGACATACTTCCGCTAAAATCTCAGCCAGCTAGGTCACTTCCGCTCTCATGGCAAAGGTATTTTCACCAAGAGATAACGATGTATTTAGTAAGAAAACTTTCAAAATCGGCGAACCAACACCACTACGGGAGAGCATTGTTAAGTGCCTCTGTGATCATGCCTGTAGTAGGTGCAAAAGTTCACATTTAAATTTTTTCATATTAGTTAATGTACCTTGAAATGGAAGGCCTGAAGTGCTTCTCCTTTTTGGTTGAAAAAAAGTCTTTGAATAAATAGACTCACGTTGTTGATCGTAATCCTATGTGCATCCTGATGCGATACGCCATTGTTCCCTGTGGCAGGGGTTTTCAAATAGGGGTCCGGGGACCCCCAGGTGGCCTCCAGACATTTTATCAAAGTCCACAGTGTTTATCTGCTATTATTGCTATGCACAGTTTCCAGAGTTGTTTAAATTTGAATCCTTCTAGTGTGTTTTTCTCGCAATAGTTTTTTTCGGACTGAAATTGTTGCCGACTATTTAGGTTTAGAAACAATGTGTTGACTTTATAATATTCTATGAACTATTAATCCAACAGATTTTTAAACGTTTCTTTACACAGAAAAAAATATAGATTGATATGTATTATAGAAAAGGCGGTCCCTTATTGGTCATATTTGGTGGTCCTTGGCATCCTAAAGTTTAAAAAACCCTGCCCGGATGTAACAGAGCTCGCAGAGATTTTAGCTGAAGGTCCGTCTGCACAAACCCCATTAACAATTTGCCACACAGTAGATGGCCAACACCTGTCTTTGTCTCTAGACAACCATACAAAGGTTGTTGTGTCACAATTTGTAATTCAGGCTAAACACACTGAATATTGTGTTCTGCTACCTGTCAGGTTTGCTGGCTGCAATCTTACGGATCAGTCGTGTGAAATTGTGGCTTCAGCTCTACGGCTCTCAAACTCTCCACTGAGAGAGCTGGACCTGAGTAACAATGACCTGGAGGACTCAGGAGTGAAGATCCTCTGTGCTGCACTGGACAATCCACACTGTCATCTGGAAATACTGAGGTATGTACTACATCTTTTCATCAGCAGAATATTTCCTTATCTCCAAAGGAAAGATATTTGCAGATCACGTTTGCACAAACTTGTTTTTATTTTTTGCATCAAGCCTGAACAAAATGTGTTTGTCTTTTGAAAAGCATAATGGCATGTTCCAACAAGAGAAAGTCAGATTCAACAAGAGGTCACAGTATAATATTAGACTCTCTCTCTCAATGTAGTTTATCAGGCTGTTTAGTGACAGAGGAAGGTTGTGCCGCTCTGGCTTCAGCTCTGAGATCAAACCCGTCACATCTGAGAGAGTTGGATCTGAGCTACAATCATCCTGGAGAGACAGGAGTTCAGCTGCTATCTGCTCTTCTGGAAGATCCACACTACAAACTGAACAAACTCAAGTATGTTGGGCAATAAAACGTTTTAGTATTGATTCATTGTGTAATTCTGACATGAGAACATATGCTTATAGAGAAATGTGCTGAAAAAAACAAATTTCGGTATAACTTTACATTAAGGTTATCTTTGTATTTGAATGTGTAAATTTGTTGTTTGTTAATGATTAATAAGTCATTTACATATGCATCATAAAGCAGTTATAACTGTATATATTAAAATGGATTCTAATGAAATACTACCAAATTCTGAAACATTTTTAACTCATAAATTATAAATGCTTAATAAATGTATTTATTTTATATTTATAAATATATTTATTATTTGTTATTTAAAAAAACATAACACCATGCAGTCTCCAGTCTGACAGCCTCTTTTGCAAGCAACACCAAGATAATAATGAATCTGCTTTCGAGTCAAATAAATAATGAACAAATACATTTATTAAGCATCTATAACATGTGAGTTGCTATTTGGCAGGTATTTCGTTAGAATCCCCCTTTTTATTTGTGGTGTTATAAAGGCTTTATAATGCATTCGTAAATGACTTATTCATAATTAATGAACACATTTATTAATGCTTAATGAAGATAACCTTAATGTAAAGCGTTACCACAATTTCACTCACACATACAGCAGCTCAGTTGGTCCTTTTAAGCACATTTTGGGGCGGTTTCCCGGACATGGATTAAGTCTAGTCCTAGACTAAAATGAATGTTAGAGCTGTTTAAACCGCTTGCACTGATTATATCTTTAAAAACATCAGTGTCATTGTGTTGTCTCAAAATGCAAAAAGGTCATGCTTACTTGTAAGGCATGCTGGTAAAAACGACTTAAATGTCCTAATTCAACAATAGCCTAGTCATGGTTTGAGATAAACCCTGTCTGGGAAACCACCCTGTGTGTTTATTCATGTCACCAACAGAATCCGACACCGTAAGTACCACAATAAAAGTTTTGCAACCAGTGCAAACCCATGAATAAATCACTAGTAGTCGCCAACACTGTTTTCCTCTTTTGTGTTGTTAAGAAATGAAGTCTGTTTTATCTGACTGCGGTTTTTAATCTGTCACAAACATACTTTTTTTAAAGTTTTAATGTTTACTTTTGCTTATCTGTAACGTTTACAAAATTTAATATTCACTGGAAAAAAAAACTTGATATCTTTAAAATTTACATAGTAAGGTCATGTCAAAGATTGAAATCATAGTGAAATGAATAAATGAAATAAAACTTTGATGCTTGTTGTCTAATAATTAGTTTTGGAGACTTTGATTTCATTGACTGAGTCACTTGTGACTTGTTTGCGTGGAAGAGTTCTTGTGAAACTTTCCTCTTGCTGGTCAAATGTTTTGCTAAAAACTGCTGCTTGCAGTTATATTTTAACATGAAAGTAAGGATCTTGTTACACAAAACTTCAGTTACAGCCAGTATTTCACAACATTGGGATTTTAACAGAAAGATATCCAGTGTCACACACATCACAAGGTTACTGGTTTCTTTGAATCATCATTCGCTGTAGGGCTATAATCAAAGTATATATCTTACTCCTCCTCATTACCTCATCATAACAGCGGGTAGGTCATGGGCTGATGTTTTCATCAGACTGTCTTTAGTAAAGTGCAGGGGCGTGCAACTTTTTTACTTCCTTCCCTTTTTTGGAACTATTGAGAAACTTTTGTAAATTAGCAGCATTTTTTCATAGAACATGTCTTTTTATTTAATAGTTTGTGAATGTGTCTATCAAGTTTTGCTCTATTATATAAAACAGTTATTTGACTCTTTCATTGTTATTTCATGGGACTGTTTTTGTATTTTCTCTGTGTAGTCTGGATCACGGAGAGCAGTTCAGGATCACACCAGGATTACGAAAATGTATCTTGTCACTTTCTCACAAATGCATATGGTAGACCTATCAGTTAGTGATGTTACAGATATTTTTAATCTCTTCTCTCGTGTACAGACGCCTGTGATCTCACTGTGGATCCAAACACGGCACACATTCGTCTCCTCCTGTCAGAGGGAAACAGAAAGATAAAATGTGCGCACGAGGAGCAGCCGTATCCCGGTCATCCGGACAGATTCGAGCGTTACGAGCAGCTTCTGTGTAAGGAGAGTCTGTCTGGACGCTGTTATTGGGAAGTGGACTGGAATGGCTGGAGTCACATATCAGTGACATGTAAAGGAATCAGCAGGAAAGGAGGCAGTAACTGCAGGTTCGGACTGAATCAACAGTCCTGGAGTCTTTACTGCTGCGACACGATTTACTCTGCGTGGCACAATAAGAAGAGCACAAACGTTCCTCTTCCTTCATCTCCCTCTCACAGAGTAGGAGTGTATCTGGACTGGGCGGCCGGCACTCTGTCCTTCTACAGCGTCTCTGACACAAACGCTCACACGCAAACATACACGCACATATACACATTCTTCTCCACGTTCACTGAGCCCCTCTACGCAGGATTCGGACTTTATTCAGATTCTTCAGTTCATCTGTGTGAGATGTGAGGGAACAGGAATCGGTTACCTCTAATGAGGCAGGATGGATGTCATGGAAAAAGACGGAGATACACTGGGACCAGACTCCTGAGGACCCACATGAGCTGCTTAACCGCTTTGGAAAACATTCAATGAAGTTCAACTAACTGCATTAGACAAAACAATGCAGAACGGGTGAATTGTGATGGTCCCCAAAACGCAACAAAAAGCTCCGCCTGATGCTCTTCAGATGGGCGTTGGACCTTTCAAACTAATGTTAATAATAATGTTTCGTGATATGTCTATGTTCAAGAAATAAAAACGAGACATCAAGTTTTGAAATAATTTTGCTTCTATTTCGTTTGGCCCCTTATAAGGTCAGTAAGGCTACAAAACATATTATTTACGTTTTCTGAAATGCACATTTCTGCTTCAGGAAAGGCAAGAGTTCATGATCTACTTATTTCTATTTCTATTAGTTCAGTAAGCTCAGGATTAATTGAAAATGAACCTTGAGCATAGTTTCTTTCATAAATACATAATTTTCAAAATTTCATCATTAATGTCACAGCCACCCAAACAAGGAGGAAGTTAAGAAAATCATAACACACGAGGCTTAAATATCACTTAAGTATAAATATGAAAGGAACGAGAAAGTAAAAATATTTTTTTGTGTTTATTTTTAAGTTATATTTATTTAGTTTTTATACGTTTTTTTTGCTATGGCATGATCACAAGATATTTAATTTCCTGAATAAAGTACATTTACTGTATTTGAATTGAATTAAAACCATTGCTTATGTATTTTAATGAAGAATCTCGACGTTTCGATCTAGTCATTCTCGAGGTTCCTCTTTTTAGACTAAACACCCACGAGGGGAAGAAGGGGCAGAATGACGTTGATCGCAAACTCTTTACATATTAAAACCTAAAAACCAAGGGTTCAGCAAACACCACTTAGATTTATTGTTTTTTTAGTTGAAAAATTGTTATACAATCATCCTGGAGAAAGCGCGGCAGCATGGACGTTCGACGTTGAACTGTGGCAAGCTGAGCGCGAGCTCAGGAGAAGGAAAAAATTATCTCGCTCTTTCTATTTTTAGCAATTTTTTATAAAACTAGTAAATATGTTTTTTTCTTTCCGTGTAATGTTTAACATTTTTGACTAGAATATCAGGCGCAGCTGTGCATTTCATAAAAAAACTGAGCTTCCTACAGGATTTTCTATTATGGCATTTATGTACTATTATATTAAGGATAAAACAAATAGGATATATAAACGAAATACATGATTATATTGAATTATAAGCCCGTTTTTTTATTACTGCGGAGGATGTATTCACTCGCTATCTCTGTAGGCTCATAAGAAATCACGAGCTTCCGGGAAAATGCAAAAACGAAGTTTGACGGCGTCCTTTACACACAGTTTATAGAGGAAAAGAAAAGACACGCTCAAAGCAGTCAGGGTAAGTTTTCTTTTCTATTACTGTACACGTTATATACTGTTATATCAAGAGGGTTTATTAAACGACACATTTTTAAACTGACGTGATTACAGTCGACTTACACTGAACATGGACTGAGACACGAGACAGTTTTCTGAATACTCGTATTACAAGTGTTTACTATTTTAAAAGGATACTCTTTTGTTGCAACATGCGAACAATGCATAAACTCAAACGTGTTGCTGTGAATGTCTTTCAATAACGTTAGCCATTCACTTCACTGATTCTTGCTCATCGTTTAACTCCCAGAAAATAATGGTTTACATTCTTTGCTTCATTTTGTTTCCACAGTGAATTGAATCTCAACAAAAAATAAAAGTAAAATCAAAAACACAACAGTTCCTGAATTAGATTTACATCCACAAACAGTCATGGGAGAATCCGGTCCTGATGAGACTACGGATGTGATTTGTGGTGTTTGCTGTGAAAAAGCTGTAAAGTACTGTGTGACCTGCAGCAGTTCCTTCTGTCAGATCCACATCACTCAACACCACACAGACACAAACCTGCAGAAACACACACTGGTGGATCTAAAACAACAACAATCACAAGACGATTCTGATGTTCTGCAGAGAGTCAAAGACATTCACAAAACCAGCATGAAGAGGAAGTATGAAAGTTTATTTGAGGGAATCCAACTCCAGGAGAATAAAACCCTGCTAGACAAGATTTACACACAACTGTACATCATAGAGGGAGAAAGTGAAGGAGTGAATGAAGAACATGAGGTGTTACAGATCGACAAGGAACCAAAGTCACTGAAACACTGTAAATCGATCCACTGCAAAGACATCTTTCATCTCTCACCTGAATCCAGATGTGATGAAGGAAGAAAAGATGGGAAAGGAAAGATTAAGAGCGTTCTTACTAAGGGCATCGCTGGAATCGGTAAAACGGTCTCTGTGCAGAAGTTCATTCTGGATTGGGCCGAGGGAACAGCCAATCAGGACGTAGATTTCATGTTTGTGCTTCCTTTTCGAGAGCTGAACTTGATTGGAGACGATCGCTACAGTCTTCACAAACTCCTGCTTGACTTTCATCCTGAACTTCAAGATCTGCACCAGAAGATTTATGAGGAGTGTAAAGTTGTGTTCATCTTTGATGGTCTGGATGAAAGCAGACTTCAGCTGAAGTTTGCAGACTATGAGAAAGTTTCTGATGTGACTGAGACTTCATCCGTTAGAGTGTTGATGTCAAATCTGATCAAAGGAGATCTGCTTCCATCTGCTCTCGTCTGGGTCACCTCCAGACCAGCGGCAGCCAATCAGATTCCCTCTAAATATATCACACGTGTGACAGAAATCCAGGGGTTCAATGACGCTCAGAAGAAGGAATATTTCAGGAAGAAGATCAGCGATCCACAGCAAGCGAGAA
The DNA here is from genome assembly GCA_008369825.1 of Triplophysa tibetana. Lineage (NCBI taxonomy): Eukaryota > Metazoa > Chordata > Actinopteri > Cypriniformes > Nemacheilidae > Triplophysa > Triplophysa tibetana. Next base: position 21,265,938 of record CM017910.1, on the reverse strand, counting down.
GAATCATCTCCCACATTAAATCATCGAGAAGCCTCCACGTCATGTGTCACATACCGGTCTTCTGTTGGATCTCAGCCACTGTGCTTCAGAACATCCTGAAAGACCTCCACAATGCAGAAATCCCTAAAACTCTGACTGAAATGTACATTCACTTCCTAAACGTTCAGATAAATGTGAAACATCAGAAATATGATGAGAGAGATGAGAAAGATCCAGAGAAACTCCTGCAGTCCAACAGAGAAATGCTTCTGAAACTATCAGAACTGGCTTTCAAACAGCTGATGAAGGGCAATGTGATGTTTTATGAGGACGACCTGAAAGAGTGTGGGATCGATGCCGCTGAAGCAGTGAGATATTCTGGGATGTGCACACAGATCTTTAAGGAGGATTCTGTGATTTATCAGAAGAAGGTTTACTGCTTCATTCATCTCAGCTTTCAGGAGTTTCTCGCTGCGTTTTATGTGTTTCACTCACATTTAATAACCACAACCGAGGCATTGAAGATCTTCGATGCGCTTCATACTTTGCTTAAAGGAGCCGTAGAGAAAGCCCTGGAGTGTGAGAACGGACACTTGGATCTTTTCTTGAGATTTTTGTTGGGTATCTCACTGGAGTCCAATCAGAGACTGTTACAGGGTTTACTGACCCACACAGAGGAGAGCGCAAAGAGCATCCAGAAAACTACGACATACATTAAATACAAAATCAAAGATGGATGTGGTCTGTCAGCTGACAGGTCTATCAATCTGTTTCTTTGTCTGTTTGAAATGAACGACCAGACGCTGTACACCGAGATTCGAGAGTTTCTGAAATCAGAGGGAAACTCAAGACATCGCATCTCTGCTGCACATTGTTCAGCGATAGCCTACATACTTCAGATGTCAGAGGAGGTGCTGGATGAACTCGACCCTAAAAAATACAACACATCTGACGAGGGTCGAAGGAACCTGTTACCAGCCCTGAGAAACTGCAGGAAAGCGCTGTGAGTGTTTTAGTCTAATAGACAAATAATGAAATAGTCTACCCGAAAACAAAAATGATCTGATATTTTACTCGCCCTTATGCCATGCCAGATGCACTGAATTGACTTCGAATGTACTGAATAAGTTGAAGCTCCAAAATGCACATTCATCATATAAGCCCCAAAGACTTCAGTTGGTTAATAAAGTTGCCCAATGGGTGTGTATGAGAAAACTATTAATATTGTGAACATATTTTGCAAAATCAAGCATATTCAGACCAAAATCAAGTTTTGGTTTAATTTTCCCCTTAATCGGTGCAAAATGTTAAGTATTTTCTCACACACGTATTCTTTCTGAAGACGTCTCAAAAGATGTTTTGATAGTGTAATGATTAATGTTTGTGCTTTTGGAATTTTAACATATTGAGCCCCATATACAGACACTAAGTGATGGATTTTGTATTAAATAGCCTGACTTATTTATGTTCAGCTGAAGAAAGAATGTCATGGACATCTGGGAGGGAGAGTACATTTTTAACACTGGGTGAACTCTTTCTTTGACATCTTTGTGATGTACTAAGGTGTTAAGAAAGTCCGTAATCTCTTAGCATTTAATTAAGTTAAAGCAGTTTGTGCATAAATAGGTTCCACCTGGCTGATTTAGACAGATGTCATTTAAAAAAAATGTTGTTAATATTGGTTCCTCACAGATCCCACATGAGAATCTGAACAGTCGATGACACTGTTATTGTAAAATGTTACCACTTTCTTTTAGACTGGCTGGCTGTAATCTTTCAGATCAGTCCTGTGAAATTGTGGCTTCAGCTCTACGGCTCTCAAAATCTCCACTGAGAGAGCTGGACCTGAGTAACAATGACCTGGAGGACTCAGGAGTGAAGATCCTCTGTGCTGCACTGGACAATCCACACTGTCATCTGGAAATACTGAGGTATGTACTACATCTTTTCATCAGCAGAATATTTCCTTATCTCCAAAGGAAAGATATTTGCAGATCACGTTTGCACAAACTTGTTTTTATTTTTTGCATCAAGCCTGAACAAAATGTGTTTGTCTTTTGAAAAGCATAATGGCATGTTCCAACAAGAGAAAGTCAGATTCAACAAGAGGTCACAGTATAATATTAGACTCTCTCTCTCAATGTAGTTTATCAGGCTGTTTAGTGACAGAGGAAGGTTGTGCCGCTCTGGCTTCAGCTCTGAGATCAAACCCGTCACATCTGAGAGAGTTGGATCTGAGCTACAATCATCCTGGAGAGACAGGAGTTCAGCTGCTATCTGCTCTTCTGGAAGATCCACACTACAAACTGAACAAACTCAAGTATGTTGGGCAATAAAACGTTTTAGTATTGATTCATTGTGTAATTCTGACATGAGAACATATGCTTATAGAGAAATGTGCTGAAAAAAACAAATTTCGGTATAACTTTACATTAAGGTTATCTTTGTATTTGAATGTGTAAATTTGTTGTTTGTTAATGATTAATAAGTCATTTACATATGCATCATAAAGCAGTTATAACTGTATATATTAAAATGGATTCTAATGAAATACTACCAAATTCTGAAACATTTTTAACTCATAAATTATAAATGCTTAATAAATGTATTTATTTTATATTTATAAATATATTTATTATTTGTTATTTAAAAAAACATAACACCATGCAGTCTCCAGTCTGACAGCCTCTTTTGCAAGCAACACCAAGATAATAATGAATCTGCTTTCGAGTCAAATAAATAATGAACAAATACATTTATTAAGCATCTATAACATGTGAGTTGCTATTTGGCAGGTATTTCGTTAGAATCCCCCTTTTTATTTGTGGTGTTATAAAGGCTTTATAATGCATTCGTAAATGACTTATTCATAATTAATGAACACATTTATTAATGCTTAATGAAGATAACCTTAATGTAAAGCGTTACCACAATTTCACTCACACATACAGCAGCTCAGTTGGTCCTTTTAAGCACATTTTGGGGCGGTTTCCCGGACATGGATTAAGTCTAGTCCTAGACTAAAATGAATGTTAGAGCTGTTTAAACCGCTTGCACTGATTATATCTTTAAAAACATCAGTGTCATTGTGTTGTCTCAAAATGCAAAAAGGTCATGCTTACTTGTAAGGCATGCTGGTAAAAACGACTTAAATGTCCTAATTCAACAATAGCCTAGTCATGGTTTGAGATAAACCCTGTCTGGGAAACCACCCTGTGTGTTTATTCATGTCACCAACAGAATCCGACACCGTAAGTACCACAATAAAAGTTTTGCAACCAGTGCAAACCCATGAATAAATCACTAGTAGTCGCCAACACTGTTTTCCTCTTTTGTGTTGTTAAGAAATGAAGTCTGTTTTATCTGACTGCGGTTTTTAATCTGTCACAAACATACTTTTTTTAAAGTTTTAATGTTTACTTTTGCTTATCTGTAACGTTTACAAAATTTAATATTCACTGGAAAAAAAAACTTGATATCTTTAAAATTTACATAGTAAGGTCATGTCAAAGATTGAAATCATAGTGAAATGAATAAATGAAATAAAACTTTGATGCTTGTTGTCTAATAATTAGTTTTGGAGACTTTGATTTCATTGACTGAGTCACTTGTGACTTGTTTGCGTGGAAGAGTTCTTGTGAAACTTTCCTCTTGCTGGTCAAATGTTTTGCTAAAAACTGCTGCTTGCAGTTATATTTTAACATGAAAGTAAGGATCTTGTTACACAAAACTTCAGTTACAGCCAGTATTTCACAACATTGGGATTTTAACAGAAAGATATCCAGTGTCACACACATCACAAGGTTACTGGTTTCTTTGAATCATCATTCGCTGTAGGGCTATAATCAAAGTATATATCTTACTCCTCCTCATTACCTCATCATAACAGCGGGTAGGTCATGGGCTGATGTTTTCATCAGACTGTCTTTAGTAAAGTGCAGGGGCGTGCAACTTTTTTACTTCCTTCCCTTTTTTGGAACTATTGAGAAACTTTTGTAAATTAGCAGCATTTTTTCATAGAACATGTCTTTTTATTTAATAGTTTGTGAATGTGTCTATCAAGTTTTGCTCTATTATATAAAACAGTTATTTGACTCTTTCATTGTTATTTCATGGGACTGTTTTTGTATTTTCTCTGTGTAGTCTGGATCACGGAGAGCAGTTCAGGATCACACCAGGATTACGAAAATGTATCTTGTCACTTTCTCACAAATGCATATGGTAGACCTATCAGTTAGTGATGTTACAGATATTTTTAATCTCTTCTCTCGTGTACAGACGCCTGTGATCTCACTGTGGATCCAAACACGGCACACATTCGTCTCCTCCTGTCAGAGGGAAACAGAAAGATAAAATGTGCGCACGAGGAGCAGCCGTATCCCGGTCATCCGGACAGATTCGAGCGTTACGAGCAGCTTCTGTGTAAGGAGAGTCTGTCTGGACGCTGTTATTGGGAAGTGGACTGGAATGGCTGGAGTCACATATCAGTGACATGTAAAGGAATCAGCAGGAAAGGAGGCAGTAACTGCAGGTTCGGACTGAATCAACAGTCCTGGAGTCTTTACTGCTGCGACACGATTTACTCTGCGTGGCACAATAAGAAGAGCACAAACGTTCCTCTTCCTTCATCTCCCTCTCACAGAGTAGGAGTGTATCTGGACTGGGCGGCCGGCACTCTGTCCTTCTACAGCGTCTCTGACACAAACGCTCACACGCAAACATACACGCACATATACACATTCTTCTCCACGTTCACTGAGCCCCTCTACGCAGGATTCGGACTTTATTCAGATTCTTCAGTTCATCTGTGTGAGATGTGAGGGAACAGGAATCGGTTACCTCTAATGAGGCAGGATGGATGTCATGGAAAAAGACGGAGATACACTGGGACCAGACTCCTGAGGACCCACATGAGCTGCTTAACCGCTTTGGAAAACATTCAATGAAGTTCAACTAACTGCATTAGACAAAACAATGCAGAACGGGTGAATTGTGATGGTCCCCAAAACGCAACAAAAAGCTCCGCCTGATGCTCTTCAGATGGGCGTTGGACCTTTCAAACTAATGTTAATAATAATGTTTCGTGATATGTCTATGTTCAAGAAATAAAAACGAGACATCAAGTTTTGAAATAATTTTGCTTCTATTTCGTTTGGCCCCTTATAAGGTCAGTAAGGCTACAAAACATATTATTTACGTTTTCTGAAATGCACATTTCTGCTTCAGGAAAGGCAAGAGTTCATGATCTACTTATTTCTATTTCTATTAGTTCAGTAAGCTCAGGATTAATTGAAAATGAACCTTGAGCATAGTTTCTTTCATAAATACATAATTTTCAAAATTTCATCATTAATGTCACAGCCACCCAAACAAGGAGGAAGTTAAGAAAATCATAACACACGAGGCTTAAATATCACTTAAGTATAAATATGAAAGGAACGAGAAAGTAAAAATATTTTTTTGTGTTTATTTTTAAGTTATATTTATTTAGTTTTTATACGTTTTTTTTGCTATGGCATGATCACAAGATATTTAATTTCCTGAATAAAGTACATTTACTGTATTTGAATTGAATTAAAACCATTGCTTATGTATTTTAATGAAGAATCTCGACGTTTCGATCTAGTCATTCTCGAGGTTCCTCTTTTTAGACTAAACACCCACGAGGGGAAGAAGGGGCAGAATGACGTTGATCGCAAACTCTTTACATATTAAAACCTAAAAACCAAGGGTTCAGCAAACACCACTTAGATTTATTGTTTTTTTAGTTGAAAAATTGTTATACAATCATCCTGGAGAAAGCGCGGCAGCATGGACGTTCGACGTTGAACTGTGGCAAGCTGAGCGCGAGCTCAGGAGAAGGAAAAAATTATCTCGCTCTTTCTATTTTTAGCAATTTTTTATAAAACTAGTAAATATGTTTTTTTCTTTCCGTGTAATGTTTAACATTTTTGACTAGAATATCAGGCGCAGCTGTGCATTTCATAAAAAAACTGAGCTTCCTACAGGATTTTCTATTATGGCATTTATGTACTATTATATTAAGGATAAAACAAATAGGATATATAAACGAAATACATGATTATATTGAATTATAAGCCCGTTTTTTTATTACTGCGGAGGATGTATTCACTCGCTATCTCTGTAGGCTCATAAGAAATCACGAGCTTCCGGGAAAATGCAAAAACGAAGTTTGACGGCGTCCTTTACACACAGTTTATAGAGGAAAAGAAAAGACACGCTCAAAGCAGTCAGGGTAAGTTTTCTTTTCTATTACTGTACACGTTATATACTGTTATATCAAGAGGGTTTATTAAACGACACATTTTTAAACTGACGTGATTACAGTCGACTTACACTGAACATGGACTGAGACACGAGACAGTTTTCTGAATACTCGTATTACAAGTGTTTACTATTTTAAAAGGATACTCTTTTGTTGCAACATGCGAACAATGCATAAACTCAAACGTGTTGCTGTGAATGTCTTTCAATAACGTTAGCCATTCACTTCACTGATTCTTGCTCATCGTTTAACTCCCAGAAAATAATGGTTTACATTCTTTGCTTCATTTTGTTTCCACAGTGAATTGAATCTCAACAAAAAATAAAAGTAAAATCAAAAACACAACAGTTCCTGAATTAGATTTACATCCACAAACAGTCATGGGAGAATCCGGTCCTGATGAGACTACGGATGTGATTTGTGGTGTTTGCTGTGAAAAAGCTGTAAAGTACTGTGTGACCTGCAGCAGTTCCTTCTGTCAGATCCACATCACTCAACACCACACAGACACAAACCTGCAGAAACACACACTGGTGGATCTAAAACAACAACAATCACAAGACGATTCTGATGTTCTGCAGAGAGTCAAAGACATTCACAAAACCAGCATGAAGAGGAAGTATGAAAGTTTATTTGAGGGAATCCAACTCCAGGAGAATAAAACCCTGCTAGACAAGATTTACACACAACTGTACATCATAGAGGGAGAAAGTGAAGGAGTGAATGAAGAACATGAGGTGTTACAGATCGACAAGGAACCAAAGTCACTGAAACACTGTAAATCGATCCACTGCAAAGACATCTTTCATCTCTCACCTGAATCCAGATGTGATGAAGGAAGAAAAGATGGGAAAGGAAAGATTAAGAGCGTTCTTACTAAGGGCATCGCTGGAATCGGTAAAACGGTCTCTGTGCAGAAGTTCATTCTGGATTGGGCCGAGGGAACAGCCAATCAGGACGTAGATTTCATGTTTGTGCTTCCTTTTCGAGAGCTGAACTTGATTGGAGACGATCGCTACAGTCTTCACAAACTCCTGCTTGACTTTCATCCTGAACTTCAAGATCTGCACCAGAAGATTTATGAGGAGTGTAAAGTTGTGTTCATCTTTGATGGTCTGGATGAAAGCAGACTTCAGCTGAAGTTTGCAGACTATGAGAAAGTTTCTGATGTGACTGAGACTTCATCCGTTAGAGTGTTGATGTCAAATCTGATCAAAGGAGATCTGCTTCCATCTGCTCTCGTCTGGGTCACCTCCAGACCAGCGGCAGCCAATCAGATTCCCTCTAAATATATCACACGTGTGACAGAAATCCAGGGGTTCAATGACGCTCAGAAGAAGGAATATTTCAGGAAGAAGATCAGCGATCCACAGCAAGCGAGAAGAATCATCTCCCACATTAAATCATCGAGAAGCCTCCACGTCATGTGTCACATACCGGTCTTCTGTTGGATCTCAGCCACTGTGCTTCAGAACATCCTGAAAGACCTCCACAATGCAGAAATCCCTAAAACTCTGACTGAAATGTACATTCACTTCCTAAACGTTCAGATAAATGTGAAACATCAGAAATATGATGAGAGAGATGAGAAAGATCCAGAGAAACTCCTGCAGTCCAACAGAGAAATGCTTCTGAAACTATCAGAACTGGCTTTCAAACAGCTGATGAAGGGCAATGTGATGTTTTATGAGGACGACCTGAAAGAGTGTGGGATCGATGCCGCTGAAGCAGTGAGATATTCTGGGATGTGCACACAGATCTTTAAGGAGGATTCTGTGATTTATCAGAAGAAGGTTTACTGCTTCATTCATCTCAGCTTTCAGGAGTTTCTCGCTGCGTTTTATGTGTTTCACTCACATTTAATAACCACAACCGAGGCATTGAAGATCTTCGATGCGCTTCATACTTTGCTTAAAGGAGCCGTAGAGAAAGCCCTGGAGTGTGAGAACGGACACTTGGATCTTTTCTTGAGATTTTTGTTGGGTATCTCACTGGAGTCCAATCAGAGACTGTTACAGGGTTTACTGACCCACACAGAGGAGAGCGCAAAGAGCATCCAGAAAACTACGACATACATTAAATACAAAATCAAAGATGGATGTGGTCTGTCAGCTGACAGGTCTATCAATCTGTTTCTTTGTCTGTTTGAAATGAACGACCAGACGCTGTACACCGAGATTCGAGAGTTTCTGAAATCAGAGGGAAACTCAAGACATCGCATCTCTGCTGCACATTGTTCAGCGATAGCCTACATACTTCAGATGTCAGAGGAGGTGCTGGATGAACTCGACCCTAAAAAATACAACACATCTGACGAGGGTCGAAGGAACCTGTTACCAGCCCTGAGAAACTGCAGGAAAGCGCTGTGAGTGTTTTAGTCTAATAGACAAATAATGAAATAGTCTACCCGAAAACAAAAATGATCTGATATTTTACTCGCCCTTATGCCATGCCAGATGCACTGAATTGACTTCGAATGTACTGAATAAGTTGAAGCTCCAAAATGCACATTCATCATATAAGCCCCAAAGACTTCAGTTGGTTAATAAAGTTGCCCAATGGGTGTGTATGAGAAAACTATTAATATTGTGAACATATTTTGCAAAATCAAGCATATTCAGACCAAAATCAAGTTTTGGTTTAATTTTCCCCTTAATCGGTGCAAAATGTTAAGTATTTTCTCACACACGTATTCTTTCTGAAGACGTCTCAAAAGATGTTTTGATAGTGTAATGATTAATGTTTGTGCTTTTGGAATTTTAACATATTGAGCCCCATATACAGACACTAAGTGATGGATTTTGTATTAAATAGCCTGACTTATTTATGTTCAGCTGAAGAAAGAATGTCATGGACATCTGGGAGGGAGAGTACATTTTTAACACTGGGTGAACTCTTTCTTTGACATCTTTGTGATGTACTAAGGTGTTAAGAAAGTCCGTAATCTCTTAGCATTTAATTAAGTTAAAGCAGTTTGTGCATAAATAGGTTCCACCTGGCTGATTTAGACAGATGTCATTTAAAAAAAATGTTGTTAATATTGGTTCCTCACAGATCCCACATGAGAATCTGAACAGTCGATGACACTGTTATTGTAAAATGTTACCACTTTCTTTTAGACTGGCTGGCTGTAATCTTTCAGATCAGTCCTGTGAAATTGTGGCTTCAGCTCTACGGCTCTCAAAATCTCCACTGAGAGAGCTGGACCTGAGTAACAATGACCTGGAGGACTCAGGAGTGAAGATCCTCTGTGCTGCACTGGACAATCCACACTGTCATCTGGAAATACTGAGGTACATAAGAATACAAGTGGTATAAATTGTTACTTTTTTTCCATAAAAATATTCTATTTTTCAATGCGTAACGGCCAGTCTACCAAACATGAGCGGCATGACGCGACAGACCCATTAAGAACCAGGCATTTGTCTAAAACTTTCATTTTGATTTAAAATTGGTTATATTGTCATTTGTTGTGTCGCACTCAGCCGCAATCTGCTAAATTAAAATGAATAAAAGTACATGGACAATATTCCCTCTTTAAAAAGCAGTTTTGTAAAGTGACACCCCATTAGAAATCAAATATGTACTGTATGTGTTTGTTTGTAGTTTATCAGGCTGTTTAGTGACAGAGGAAGGTTGTGCCGCTCTGGCTTCAGCTCTGAGATCAAACCCGTCACATCTGAGAGAGTTGGATCTGAGCTACAATCATCCTGGAGAGACAGGAGTTCAGCTGCTATCTGCTCTACTGGAAGATCCACACTACAAACTGGACAAACTCAAGTATGTTAAGTAGAAATTAAAATTGCACTATTCTGTCATGAACCCACAGGGTGGGTGAGGTGAGAGACAGAGGACCCACGTGCATACAGGGAGGTAAGGGGTTAACAAGACTTTAATGAATAGTAAAATACAAAACAAACACCCATGAGGGGGTAACATAACAAAACATGACAACAGGAACATGGACTAACTACACTTGACTCATAACAACACTTGAAATTAAACTCCAATAAACTAGACTACCATAACTCCAAGGAACAAGAACTCACCCACATGATACACACAAGAGACAAACAATGAACCAGCACAAGACAAGAGACACGAGGTCAATATAAAGGGAGCCAAATCAAGAGGGGACAGGTGCAGGGGATAAACTAATTAACACTAACTAGGAAACAGGAGGGTAGGAACAATGACGCAGACCAGAGAGAGATGAAATCGTCTCTCTCCCACATGAAACAAAGGATCCTATATGATTCCACCTGAAAACCAAGAATTACCTAACAAGAAGAGTTGGAATCATAACAGGACCCCCGCCTTAAGGAGCAGCATCCTGATGCTCCTCAAAGGTACAAACTAGACAAGACAGACTGAGACAAATACAGGACCCAGAGAGACATGGTCAACAAGATGAGGAGCAGACAAGAGATCACAAGGAGTGGGTTGGGGTGAGACAATAGAAACAACAAACATGGGAGGGGGGGTGGGACAAGACAAAAGCTCAAGGGGAGTGGAGCAAAAGGGGTGGGACAGGGCGGGATAGTCTCAACCCGGGGTGGCGCTCGGGAGTGCGAAGCCCCAGAGGGCTTGACATGAGCTCCGGGAAAAACTGTCCTTCTCCCCGGCTGGTCTGTCGGGCTGGGACCCGGCTGGAAGGCAGGGCTGGGACCCGGCTGGACTGTCGGGCTGGGACCCGGCTGGACCGGGCTTGATGCCGGTTGCTGGACCGGGCTTGATGCCGGTTGCTGGACCGGGCTTGATGTCGGTTGCTGGACCGGGCTTGATGCCGGTTGCTGGAACGGGCTTGATGCCGGTTGCTGGAACGGGCTTGATGCCGGTTGCTGGACCGGGCTTGATGCCGGTTGCTGGGGAGAATCTGCGGCCGGGCTGGCCGCTCGGACCGTTACATCCCCTAGGCGCCCCCCAAAAAAATATTTGGGGTTTGACACCACCAGACTCGGGACCTCTGGACTCGGGACCTCCGGACTCGGGACCTCCGGACTCAGGACCTCCGGACTGGGGACCTCGGGACCTCCAGACTCGGGACCTCTGGACTCGGGACCACTGGACTCGGGACCAACGGACTTGGGACCACCGGGCTCGGGACCACCGGGCTCGGGACAACCGGGCTCGGGACCACCGGGCTCGGGACCACCGGGCTCGGGAACACCGAGACTGGGGCTCCCAGGACTCGAGCCGCCCTCCGGAGTTTCTTTCTCCTGGATCGGCTCACAGGGGGTGTGGCCGGCTGCAGAGAAGCGGTGGAAGGCACAGTTAGCTCCGTGTTCGAGGAGTCGGACGGGGAGTCCCATGACTCCCTCCGTTGACGCCGTCTTTGGAGACTGGTGGATGGGGGAGAGGGAGAAGGTTGTGGGGCGAGACCCACGACCCCGATCTGAAGGGTACGACCCTCAGGAATCGTGGCTAGCCCCGTGTGAGAATCCACTCTAGACAGCGCCCTGGACCACTCATGATCCAGCAGGGTCTGGACAGTATACGCGAATCCCAGGGACTTCAGCTGGCGCATTTCAGCGGGTCCTAGGGGCTCATCGAGGCAACTATTAAAAATTACCTTTAACTCTGCCTCGTTGAACCCCGAGGACCGGGCTGAAGCCAGGAAGTCCAAGGCAAAGTCCGTTACGAACCTCCCCTGCTGCCTGAGGCCAAACAGGACGTGGGCTTGGTGGCCTCTTGTTGCAGCGATCTCCAACTCGTCCATTCTACCTGCTGGGTTCCTTTTAGACGCGTTCATTCTGTTATGAAACTCACAGGGTGGGTGAGGTGAGAGACAGAGGACCCAAGTGCAGACAGGGAGGTAAGGGGTTAAGACTTTAATGAATAATAAAATACAAAACAAACACCCACGAGGGGGTAACATGACAACAGGAACATGGACTAACTAGACTAGACTAGACTAAACTAAACTCATAACAACACTTGACATTAAACTCCAATAAACTAGACTAACATAACTCCAAGGAACAAGAACTCACCCACATGGCACACACAAGAGACAAACAATGAACCAGCACAAGACAAGAGGTCAATATAAAGGGAGCCAAATCAAGAGGGGACAGGTGCAGGGGTTAAACTAATTAACACTAACTAGGAAACAGGAGGGTAGGAACAATGACGCAGACCAGAGAGAGATGAAATCGTCTCTGTCCCACATGAAACAAAGGATCCTATATGATTCCACCTCAAAACCAAGAATTACCTAACAAGAAGAGGTGGAATCATAACACTATTCTATTTGAAAGCTTGATGTGGTTGTTCAGGCAATCATGGGCATGATGGAGTGTTTGTTGTAGTGTTTAAACTTACGAAATGCTTGTGATTCAAAACAAAAGATTACAATCAATAAGTAGTAATAATATTTATTCTTTTAATAATGCATTAATAAGTTAAATGAAACTGACACTTTGCCTATATGTTTGTGTGTCTGTTTAGTTTGGATTATGGAGAGCCCCTCAGAATCACACCAGGATTACAAAAATGTAGATCCCACCTTTATCTTTCTTTCATATTCACTTAAACTGTATTTATATTGGTCTATAAAATCATATCATGTATATATGTGTGGCACTCTCTGTTCTTGTGTACAGATGCATGTGATCTAACTCTGGACCCAACCACAGCACACAATCTGCTCATTCTGTCTGGCGGAAACAAAAAGGTGACGTGTGTTGAAGAGGAGCAGTCATATCCCGATCATCCGGAAAGATTTTTGCTCTTTGAGCAGGTTATGTGTAAGGAGAGTATGTCCGAACGCTGTTATTGGGAAGTGGAGTGGAACGGCTGGAGTCACATATCAGTGACATATAAAGGAATCAGAAGGCACGGAGGGACGTTCTGTCGCTTTGGACTGAATCAGATATCCTGGAACCTTTACTGCTGTGACAGCCTTTACTCCGCCTGGCACGATTTTGAGACCACCGATATACCCGCACTTTCACCACTCTGCAACAAAGTAGGAGTGTATGTGGACTGGTGTGCCGGGACTCTGTCCTTCTTCACTGTGTCCGACACACACGAGCTCACACACTTACACACGTTTCACACCAAGTTTACTGAGCGTCTTTATGCTGGATTTGGGCTATATCATGGCTCCACAGTGTCTCTGTGTTAGTTTCAACTTTCTGAAAAAGTAATTTTGTAAAAATATACCGTCAATTGAGCTCTGTATTGTGAATTGCATCGCGCCATGAGGTGAGCATAGTTTGTGATATGATACCACAGGCATCAGATAATTCTAAATGATGTTATTTCACCTACCAATGGTGATGCATTACCACCTTGTTTTTGGGATATGTCTTATCTCAAGGTTCACAGACAGTCGAGAGCACCCATTTCATCAATGTGGACTAAACCTCTCTCTCTCTTCTATGTTCACTCACTCATTGATTGATCATGAATCAGTGCCTGAATTTTTTCATGTTTTTCAGGTCTGGATTTTAGACCATTGTTCACAACATCATTTGTTATGTTTTTCATGCCATTTTTTTAAGCCAAATATATATGTAACTTTTATGTTCTGTTTTCTTTTTTTCATTAATGATTTCTCAGATTATTAACTAACAGATTTACACAGTTATGATCATTTCTGCCATATGTGTATCAGAGACTGAACCTATTTAATTAATTCCTTACACAGTTGTGCTGGTAACTTTTGCAAACTTTCTTTATAGAGCATATTATAAAAATGTTGTACAGTTATTTTAGTTGCAGTCCTTGTAGTGATGAATATACTAATAGTATTAACAACTCTTAAATAGATATTGATTTAAACTAGCTATACAACTATAAACCTGACACTTTCTTTTGGTACTATGTTCTGTTTTCTTGTAGAAAAGATTGAACTTGATATGAAATGATTCAGAGGAACTATTTTATTATTTGTAGAAATGTGACGTTTACATTAAATTTCACTTTTCATTTTTATTCACTAAAATGTGTATCTAACTAATATTTGTAGAAATGTGACGTTTACATTAAATGTATCTTTTCATTTTTATTCAATAAAATGTGTATATAACTAAATCTATCCATAGCTGCTTTTATATTGAATTCTACATGTCCTAAAAACCTGCATGACGCACGACACAGAAAGAGAAATGTTAAACACTATTCTGCATTCTTCAATTCTGCTTAAGGATACAGGATGGAGATCTGTCATAAAAAGCTTCCACATGGCACAAAAGCACCATCAAACTTTCTATTGAATAGTTTTTACAATCAAAGCACTTTATTCTGTCTTTTGAAGTCTTTTAATGATATTATTTTTAAATAGATCTCTCTGTGCACAAATTCCGGCAAAACTAGGAACATACTGGAGTGTGTCTAAACTTTTGCTGGTAGTGACTGTTTTACACATGAGCCATTTCACAAATTCCTGTTACAACTTTATTAAAGACAAATGATATATATTTACTGGTTCTACATTAAGATAAAATAGTGTGAGGCTTTAAATACATTAATATAATGCAAATTGGTTGCCTAAGTGTGCTTGAGGTCCCATTTATACTTGTCAATTGCTTACAGTACATGGCAATATGAATGAATAAATCGGAGACAGTTGCCGTGCGCATGCTTCATGTTCAGTCATCTTCTGGCAATGGGCCTGTACCCCATCTCTCCTTCCAGCTGTTCGGCTGTTAAAGTTCCCAGGATAGGCTGACAGTCAGGATTGAACACAGAGTATGCGCTCAATTCTCCAGGCTGTCGTGCCTTTGGACTCCTGAAGCCCTCATAGAGCCAGTAGAAGAGAGAAATAAGGAAAAACGGAAAACCGAACTCAAGCTCTGAGAACAGTCCCAGCAGAACCAGCCACAGCAGCACTTTCAACAGGGTCAGACGGCTGAGAAGCCAATGACCAGAACCAGATGACAAACCATCTCCTCCAGCCTAAGAAAAATTAGAGTTAAAAGTGATTAAGTTACACACACTGTTGACCTTATATTTATACAGCATTATGCTGGAAGTACAGCAAAATATATCCAAAACAACGCTGTCATGTTACTGTTCCTACATCACGAGATCACACCTCTGTATGTGTCGTCTGAGAGCAGGTGATCGGTGTCTGTTGTGGTGTAACAGAAGACTCTGAGGAGGATTCATGATGGACTTTAACTGTCATTTCAGGCTGGATGTCTCGATCAGCAGGGTTCTTCGCTTCGGTCTGGGTTTTCTTTCGGGATCTATATTCTGCCAGCTTCTGCTCCATATTTTACATTAGGAAAACTTGCATTAAAGCCCATTTAAATTGTATTTGTTTTTATATTTAATCGCCACGTCAACTTGTCTAGTCGTCCCAGACTTCCGTACCGTTTTCACAGTCACGTGTTGACGTCATGGTAGCGCTCTGCGGCTCAAACAGCACAATTCTCCACTGACCATCGTTTAAATCTCACCTGAAACCACATAAATGAAAAATACAACCTTTATAGAACCTGATTGGTGCGTGAGGTGAAAACTAAAAATTATTTCCAGCACTCTCTAATATATAATGTTAAAAAATAGGTTATCAAGCTACCACAAACATCTGTGATTGGTCAAGCCTACCCAGCGATGTGAAACGTAACACTTATTACGTCACCACGAGTTACTTCAGCAGCGCTTTTGATGATTCATTTCAGTTTAAATGATATGGCGAAACATGTAAAGTAACTTAAGTGAAAAAAAAACACCGACTAAAGACCAACAAAAAAATAATTAATAATATAAATAATCGTACCCGAGTTGCTAAGCCACGCCTATTTCATAGCGTTTCCGTCCACACGGACGCCCTTCTGGATGCACCAACCGGAAATGTGTTCACGTCACAGGACTGTCTGTGTTTAGGTAGTGGCAAAAATAACGTAAGTACCATTGAAATGATTTAAGCGTTCTTCAGATAATAAGTAATGAATCATTTGCTATAATAATGTATTTACGGAAAGCGGAGGGAACGTTGTTGTATTAAAAGATGACGGTTTAACCAGGATTTCCAGCAGTTTGTCAGCATAACAATATAATGTCAATATAACAGACGGAATCCAGTAATTTAAATGAGTTGTCATTCCCTGCAAGTGCATCTAGATTTTTTCCGTGTACTTATTTCAGAAGAAATATTACGAAAGCTATAAATAAGTGTTATTTGGATTTACGTTAGTCTAACCTTCTCGTTAATGCTTACTTTATTAATTTTGTAGTTCAATCTAAAGAAATATTGCTACGGTCACATATACCACACCTGCCAGAAGTTTTCCAGGTTGATTGTTAGAGAGCATTATATAGACTGTGAATTTTTTGCATTTTTTGCAGCCTCAGACATCATTAGAAAATCTCGACTGTGGCGTAAGCCAGCATGGCCTCTGCCCCAGCACAGCAGCCCACTCTCACCGTAGAGCAAGCCAGAGGTAAGACATCACTCATTACAGGCTCATGGGCCCCAGCAAAAACACAATTTATCTTGACTGTTGTCTCATGCATTACAGTTGTTCTGAGTGAGGTGATCCAGGCCTTTTCGGTGCCGGAGAATGCAGCCCGCATGGAGGAAGCCAGAGAGAGCGCCTGCAATGACATGGGCAAGATGCTGCAGCTGGTGCTGCCTGTGGCCACCCAAATCCAGCAGGAGGTCATCAAAGCATATGGGTTCAACAATGAGGGAGAAGGTGACAGTAAATATGCAACACGCCACTGCCGAGAAAGACATGTATAGTAATTTATTATAATTGTTTCGTTTTGCTTTTTTCAGGTGTACTGAAATTCGCACGGCTAGTAAAGATGTATGAAACGCAAGACCCAGAGATCGCAGCTATGTCAGTGAAGCTCAAGAGTATCTTACTGCCTCCTCTCTCCACTCCTCCAATTGGGAGTGGAATTCCAACCTCGTAGAACAACAGCAAAAACTCCCGGTCAGTGGAGCACTTCTGTTCGCACGTTTGGCTTAAAACTGGGATGGTTAAAATCCAAATGTTACAAAAACGAAACATTAGTGGTTATTTCTACATTCCCATTTTCTTTATATTCAGTTGATTCAAATTAAAACATTTAGATCTTTTTTTTATATTTATTCATGTTCCTATTGTATTTCCTGTGTTCAATGTGCATATATATATCAAATTAACACTCATTTGAGAATTTTATTTGGAAGTTCTGTTGTTTTTAAACTTTTTATACAGTTTTCGTCTGTGACACGGTCTTTATGCGATTGTCAAATAAACAGTGTTTGTCCAATAAAATCTTTTTTCTTAAAAGAAAAACAAATTCCATGTATAATTTGTTAAAACATTGTAGATGTGAGTGAACATAATATGGTATGAGAGGGAGGGGAGTCCATGAAAGGACCATGAACCAGGGCTCGACCTCGGGTTATCTAATGTGTTGCTGATGTCGCAATCTGGCACACAGCAGACTTAGCTGTTGTCACTGACAGAGTTTTTTTTCATTTTAAATCAACCGTACCTCTGTGAATGGGGGTACTGAATGATAAGCATCTCTTAAAGTTTTACTTTTCAATAACCCTGAACACCAAAACACGCAGAGCGTATCTCACTGTCTAACAGTATGTTATTGGCAATACTATGTAGACTTCTCACAATGATGCACAAAATTGGGTGGTGTATGACAGGCTCAAATGTGCTAATTATGATTTGATCATTTAAATTTGATAATAAAATATCACAATTTGAAATTCCCATAAGTAGAGTAGTCTGTAACAACAGCACTCTTTGTATGTGTTCCATATTTACAGTATTTAAGAGTACGAAGGCTTTTTTAATTCCAACAAATGGTCAGGAAATGCTGGTCATTGATAAGCATTAATAATTCATGAAATAGATAATCACTTTTTAAGCATGGTTACAGGGTGCCCAGTGCCAAAAAAAGTCATATACATTTCGATAAACCTTTACATCATGGATTCTTTAAGGATTTTTTTTCTTCTTATTCCAGCCTTTGTTTTATTTTGCTAATGATATTGGCTCAAGCATTGTTATAAGATGGCATGATAGGACAATAAAGAATCTGCCTATTAAAGAAATATATCAGCCTTTGTTTATATGATTCTGCCTTTTGCAACATCATGCATTGAATCTAAACTGTTTTTAGACAATGCAGAAAATATTCTGGGCAAATACACGTTTCTGTTAGCATCAAAATTAGAGTCAGAAAATAGAGATTTGAGATAAATATAGAGAAAGGAGAAGCAGTTAAGGAGAAATTGACAGAGAAATTCAACACTATCTATCTATCTATCTATCTATCTATCTATCATCTGGCGCCCCTAGTGGACAAAACTCTCAAAAAGTTATTTATTGCAGCAAATGTTACCCACCAACATTACTTTCTTTAAACATCATTTTAGTGGCATTAACAACGCGTGTTAGTGAATTATTATTTGTGATAACCCATTATGTGTGAATAAAGAAGCCGTGTGTGTATTTTGAAGTCGAGCAGAGCGCGTGCGGCTGCGGGTCTCGCGCTGCTGATGCTGATGCTGATGCGGGCGCACTGCAGCTCTGAGCGCATCTGTGAACGTTCAAACCATGGAGTTCTGATACACACACCTTCCTCATCCCGCGTGCCGGCGAACAGCACAACATTCAGATACGGATGAAGGACTAAGGCGATGCCACCAGCCGTTGGAGAATGTCAGCTCTGAAGAAGGTACCGCGTTATAATGATCGATTGATCCGGGCCAGCGAAAGACGTGTTTCATTTACATATTAGAAAGTCTCCAGACGTAACTGATGATGACGATGATGTCATAATCATATGAAGATATGTTAACCCACCTGCTGTTGACAATATTTAAACACTGACGACATCATCTGTATCTTTTACCTATTTACTCAATTCAGCATGAGGTTACACTTTTGTGAAACTATAGGAGTAAGTGTACACTGTGTGCAGAACATAATGTTCTGTATTCTGTGGGTTTTGAGAGGTTGCGGGGGATTGTGTAGTATGTGAGCGGTACACGCATCACGCATCACGCAGCATCATCCGGTTGATGAAAGGAATAACTGTAAATAGTTGATCATCTGTTCATCTCCCTCCACTCATCGACTGTCTCGTTCTGTGTGTGAAATTTACTCCATTGTACTCTTTCCATCTTCATCTCTCCATCTGCCACAGGTGTTACCATGGATACTGCAGACACATTGCTGCCTTTTCCTTGACAAGAGTTCAGGTAAGAAACGGGATGACACGTCAGGGGATTTTTATTCCCGACATCATGTAGAGAGGTGATTTGTGGATTTCAGGTTGAAATCACCCAATGAAAAGTCATTGTTCGGTGTTCTCCCCGTGTCGTTCATGGTTAAATCGTGATTATTGTCTTGTTTTTGGTTGTTGCAGTCTTTAGTCTTTACTTCTGGTTTTGCGTTGTTTGTGCTCGTTTTATCTGCATTGTTTTAAGCTCAACTAGGTGAGCATCATGGTGGCGGGTTTGATTCACAGGGAACGAACATATTGATCAAATGTATACACTGTTAGGCTTTTTGGATACAAAATTTAATCGTTTTGAAGAATAATCACCTAAACAAAGTTTATTACATCGATATGTTCTACAAGATTGATAAACTGAGATTTAGATGGTTTGGGCCATAGGCATTTTTTTTATAACTTTTGTATTTAACATTTTTCTGAATAAATTTTAAGGATCTGTTTACATTATAGGCGGGGTTGTGAGTCCCATTTAAAAAATGTCAATTTAATATGTTGCTTTCAATTTTTGTAAATACAAGTCCATGATAGAATTATAAGCCCACTTGTTGCACTTTTAAAGAAACCCATTTGTCTTAATTTGTTTATTTCGCCATCTGATATTACAATCTAATATAAACTACTCCTAAAATCATACTCGTCTTCTTCAAAAATGATTCCACCTGTTATGAGTGATGTCACAGGATATATTTTAAGATGATGCTGGTACAAATGAATCACCCCATGAAATGTTTTATACATGATGGCCATCCATCTTGTGGTCCGTGCATGGACCCTCCACCCCCCCAACGGCCGTAGTTTACTTCAGTACCAGTGAATATTTTGAGAGAGCCTGCTGCTGTTTCTATGGAGACGAGTGAGGCTGATGTCATTGGAGGTTATCCTGAACATGCTCGGATCTGTTTGTTTGAGCCGGGATCTGATGCTGATTATGTATTCAGCGGTATTCCGCACAATCCTGCATGAGCTTCATCTCAAAACTGTCCTCATGCCAGAAGGATTGTGCAAACGTTCAAGGGGATTTCTAAGGAAGAGAGTGCCTCTGAATGGTATTCAACCTCTGTCGTCTGTTTAACCGAGCTCAGCATTTTTCAAAGGTCGCGACAGAGAGCCCATAATAATGCTGCTGGGTCTCTAAGGAGATCTCAGATCAACAGCTGCATCGATGACTCAATGAAACCATGTTTAATGTAGATCAGATCAAACAATACTGAGGTTAAGGAAGCACCATAAACTGGCTAAATGAGTAAAGTCGTCTTATTTAAAGTAGTACATTTTATGTTTTAATTTAAGTCAATTTTATCGTTTTCTTGTTGCATTTTTGGATTGATTATTATTCAAAAATCTCAATGTCATGCATTTTTTGTGATTGTACCACTAGATGGCGCCATACATTTCTGCATATCAATGTCCATAAAGAGTTAAAATGTCATCTGTCAAACTGTACTTGAAAAGTCAGTCAAAGGTTACTGAACAGTCAAAAGGAGATTTTGGATTGAATTGCCATTGAAATTGGTTATTTATTAATTCATAAATATGGAAGGCCAGTTCATTAACATAAAACCTGAATATAAAATTCTCTGCAACCTTATGTCATTTTAAAACTGAATGACTTTCTTTCATGTGCAGAACACATAAGAAGATATTTTGAAGAACGTTTGTAACCGAACAACACTGAACCCCATTGACTTCTATTGTATGAACACAAATTCACTGAGATTTCTCATTTCTCAAAATACCTTCTTTTGTGTTTCACTGAAGAATAAGATACAGGTTTCTAAGGGGAATATATTATGTCAATTGTAATTTTTGGGGTAAATTATCCCTTTAATTCTAGAAATATTTCTTATTTACATGGGTTCCTACAGTACGTATGTTGTTATACGCACGCGTCTGGCCCTAAGCTTACTTCCAGTCTGATATTTATCGGTCTGGCTAGTGGCTGACAACAATATATAACTATTTATATTTTAATACATTTGTATTCAAATTAAGTTATATTGCATAATAATTGTATGAAACAGTCGATTTGTTGACCAAACTAACGGTTCTTCTACTGGTAACCCTATGCTCTCCTGTAGCTTAGTGGTTACAGCAGTGTGTTCGATCCCCGCAAAATGTATAATGAAATGTAAGTTGCTTTGGATAAAAGTGTCTGCCAAATGCATAAATAATATATACTGTGCGTAATATATTGGCTAGACATACTTTTAACTTGCTAGCTAATGTAATTTACATTGTAATTTATTTTGCTTGTTTTCAGAAATAATCTACAGGGACTCTATTCTTTGCGGATGTGTGCCTGAAGTTTAGTGGGTGCCACAAAAACATGCATGCACAGTAATGTTTGTTTGTGGATATAGATGGAGAGAGAGAGACAGAGAGAGAAAGAGAACCACCCGGCTTCCCCTGAAGCAAATAAAATAAGGCGCTTGGTGTGAATCTCAGACTGAAGGGTTCATGTCAGTCATTTCAAGAGATTCAATTGGCTGGAGTAAATGGTTTCAGGGATGAAGAGCTCATAGAGGATCTATCAGCTGTTCCCATGGTGACAGGAAGACTAGTTTAAGGTGTTTCTGGGGGGATTCCTGGACCCCCGTATCTATTATCTTCTGATCTTCCTCAGGGGAAGCCTGTGAGCGACTGCTGAATTCAACAGCTTCTGAGGACAAACATGCTGTGGTCTTTGATCTCCGTGTTCGATGTAGAAACTGTATCATTGTGTGATGTTATCAATGTTCATCTAATTATGATGATCGGAGGCAAATGTCTTTTGATTTACATGTCAGCTTGTTATGGCATTAAACTGACAACCTAAAGACAACTTTAGACAGCAAGAGACTGTTTGTAAACTGACCATTCAAATCATTCTCGGCCCATTGGTTTGTTACATTTACATTACATTTATTCATTTGGCAGACGCTTTTATAATAAGCGACTTACAAGTAGGAGAGCATATAAACATTTTTATCAACACGCTAAACAGTGGCGTTGGTTTACAAGGCCATGCTACTGGAAGGATTAAAGCTGGAGTGAGCAAAGGAGTGATTTGTTTTTTGACAGACAGACAGACTGACGGACAGACATACAGAGTTGTTGGTTAGTCAAATAAATGCTGAACGGATATGTTTTGAGCTGTTTTTTGAGACTTGTGAAGGATGCTGCAGTTCGGATGCAGGCTGGTAGTTCATTCCACCAAAGGGGAACCGAATAAGTAAATGTTTTTGCAAGCGATTTGGTGCCTCGCTTTGATGGAACAACCAGGAGTCGCTCATTTTCAGACTGAAGATGAGTGGAGGGGATGTTGGCGGGTTTATATATACATAAAAAATGTAATGTCACACAAATTTGTCTCCAGGAATGGTTGAGCACAAAGCAGAAACAACAGGATGATGCACACTTTATTAGACTTTTTGATTAAAAAATATCTCCACAAGTAACATACAGATTTTAAAATCTCCATTTAGTTCTTCACAAAAAGTGTTTATGCTATTGCTCCCAGATGCCGCAGTATAGACATTCAGTAGGCTGCAGGCGATCCGTAGGGATGCCGTGAGGACATTCACAATATTTCTGATATTTACTGCCTCAGGGATTCCCTGTCTTGAGTAAACAACAGTGCGTTTAGCTTTTGTCTTAAAATCATGTGTTTCCTCCCGAGATAAAAATAAAACAGCTTTAATGTCCCTCCGTATGTTCTCGGCTTTCTTCCAGAGGTCGCTCAGGTGCTATTAATGGCTAACTAATGGTCATATGGTGCCGTACACTGATATCTGGCAGATATTAACGTGTTTCCTATCAGGCCTGAGGGATAGAGGATATTTTCAGGCCTTTCATGTTATTCATAATATTCACAATATTTCAATGGCTTAATATGGTGATGTTTGTAATAATCTCTAATAAACCATTCGTCAGAATAAATTGTTATTGCACGACAAACTGTCACTTTATTACTGTTGCCGTAAAGTTATCTGACGATCTACTTTTGAGAAAGTCCTCTAAGCAATTCTTTAAAATAACACACACAAACATCTTTATAACCTGACAGATTTCACTGAAATAGGTGTTATAGAGAATTCACAGCTCTCTCTGGACACCCCCAGGCTTGGTTAACAACATAAATGTGTCAGGGGAACATAGTCGTAGTTCTGTTCTTAACGTTTTTTTTTTATTTATTGTTTCCTCCGTTGTTCAGTTTTGGTTTCCCCTCTTACTCCGCACCTTAACTTTCAGCAAAGGCAACTCCAGATTCATACACATTTAATATTTAGGACGATGACTTCAGAGGGGCTGTTAGACATGAGATGAACCGCAGGAGAGACATCTACCGTGGGTGGCAAATTCAAAATCTTTTTATAATCATCAGTTTAAATGTCTTACATCTTCTGTTCTCATCTATTTCCCAAGTTCATATTCGCGAGAAATGGCATGCTGTCTGTATGGAGGAACAATGAGATGTTAGGAACATATAAACAAAAAAAAGCACATTTACTTCTGCGATCAGCACACACTCTGAGGTCAAGACTGATGTCTAAGGAAATCACCAAAAGAAGGTTTAAACTTAAAGCTTGGTTTCACAGACATAACTCAAGTCAGAACTAAGCCTTGGTTGAAGCTGGATATTCAAGCAGCTTCTAAAAAAATGCATCAGGAAAAAACATTATGGGTCTGAATCTTTAAACAAAAGACATATTTTAAGATGAGATTCTTTCAGTTAAAGTTCATTCTTTCATTTAAGACCGCTAATATATGTATTTTAATATGGGTATTAGGCTTATCTGTGAAACTCTGTATTTCTACTAAAACCTGTTGGTTGTTTGAGTTGTGAATTGTCCACAGATGCCAACGATGGAATTACGGCACATTTTTGAGAAACTGCACAAGGCAAATACAAACATTATTTGAACCAGACAAACATTTAGCTCGTAATAATATTAATAACCCAAACCAAACACAAATTATATAACTCTAAAGAGACCAAAAATAAGTAAGGACCAATTCTTGAATAATAAAAAAAAATTGCTATAACCAATTTTTATGGTATTTGTTTGATGAATGACCATTAATGTACAGCATTCTTACGCTGCATATTTTGAAATAACAAGCTAATATTTGACTGGCAATACACTTGAGATTTTAGGAAAAAAAACTAGAGAATATGTATGTATCTTACAAAAGTTGCTTTAGATGTTAAGTAAGGGGTTAACATTATTAAACCATCATAAACCATCATAAACCCAGATGAAACAAAGTGTTTCAAGTGAAATACAGAGGTCTTGTATTGCCCTTCAGGGGTTTATTCATGAGGTAGTGATGACAGGCTGATAGCACATTCTGTTCATTAGGCAACTTCTTACACATTAATTAAACAAGATTAAATGATTAAAAACTGTAATTATTTATGTGAGAACAAATTCTCTGGACTGATATAAAAGCCTTTTTTGTGTTGAAACAACCCAGCACAGGTTAAATTAACACATTCAAGTTAGATTCGAAAAAAATGCTTGCTTATTTTCAGTGTTGGGTCAAAAAGGGACAAACCCAAGCGCTGGGTTGAAAATAACCTAGCATTTTTTTATGTAACTTGGACTGCACAATAATCAGTGTTGGGTAAATTACTCTAAAAAAGTAATTGATTGCTAGTTACTAATGACGTATTCAATAGTGTAATTAGATTACTCTACAAATAACTCTCTCGATAATGTATTTAATTACTTATTATTAATTACTTTCTATATCCTACTGTATATCAACCTTGGTTAGCTAAGTGACTCAAGGATAGACATGAAATTTTAATTCATTCAAATAAATAATATAAAACATGAAGTATTCTTATTATCTGACCAAATTATTACAAATGTGAGTATTTTACATTAAAGCACAAATTTTAAAGTAAGACTTTGAATTTTGATGTCAAATTTATACTACACACGGTATTTTGTTTAATAACTTCAGAAGTAAACAGAAAAATTAAGAGTTATCCCTTACAATAATACATTATTCTATATTATAACACTCCAAAACTGTTTAAAAAATCCTGTAAAAACTTAATGTTCTGGCACCTGGAGTACCATAAAAGCTTTGTCAGAGAAAATAGAATAGAAAAAATGGAAAAAAAATAATTTTACATAAAAAAATTAATTCTTTTAAGAAGCAAAAATATTCAGATTCTGTAAAATAACAAGTTTTAACAGTATATGTGGACATCTATTAGTACATATCTGTAAAATTATGTAAAGTGACAGTGTAGCATACAGTTTTTTACTTTTGAGTGTTGTACTTAATAGATAAGAGATTTTTTACCATCCTTATGTCAAGGTCCAATGTAATTACTTGCCTATACATTTTATTTTTATATCTATACACACAATTATATATAATTTTTATTATATTTCTCATCACTCCCTCTGAATTTGTTTTGTGATTATATGTTACCTCTTACAGATTTCATTTCAAAATTATCTAGTGACCAATTAAATTTAAGTTGCTATTTAGAGAAGTTTTTTCATGTTTTTATTTTACACTTTCTATTGCAATTCCACTATAGGGATTAGTCCAATAATTATTTGTCTACGTATAATACAATTAAATAATTTTTTATAAGGCTGTATTTGCTGTGATTAAAGCACACCTTTTTTAAATATAATAAAAAACATATAAACAGCAGTCAGATAGGTCTTGATAGATCATAAATGCTGCCAAACATCTTGAAATGTCTCTTACCCTCACGTCTCCAACAGCTCAAAGCCTGCTTAGTCATTTTATAAAAGAAATAAGAGAATATCACATCACTAAGATCATTCTAACAATTATTAGGAACCTTTCTCTGCCTGTGATTGTGAACTTGACTTCAGGAGTGTTAATGATAGATTTGTCACAGTGGAGGAAGTGCAAATATGCCCGTGATGCTAATGAGTGTGAACCTTATGTTCAGTGTTACGACAGGATTCTCTCTCACGGATTTTCTTTCCTGAAAAAACTGAAGGACTTTCTTTTCAAGCACTTCCAAGCCCCAACACTTCACAGAATTTATACTGTACTCAGATGACATACAGAGCTATAGCACACAATACGACAGGCGTTTGATAGTAATCTATTGTGTACTGTTTGGTTGGAGCGGACATTCAGATGGCTGACAGTTACTTGTGTTTACCTTGTGAGAGCTCAAAGATATTGAATTAATCTAGCATTCTGTGAACCTGCAAATTAACAAAATGTTAATAAATAAACACAATACTATTCGGGGAAGGATTGAACTTCCAAAAATTGTTAAAGGACTCTCAAGCGATTAATCGTGATTAATCGCATCCGGAATAAAAGTTTGTATTAACATAATATATGTCGGTGTTCTGTGCACATTAATTTTGTATTTATGAACACGTACACATAAATGCATATATTTAAATATATATATATATCACTTAATAAACGTTTAATTAGAATTTTAATTATTGTTAAATGTTAATTTATACATGCAATTATTTCCTAAATGTATAGACAGGTATATTTATATTTTGTCTTTATAAATACAAAATTAATATGCACAGTACGTACACAGATGTATGTTATGTAAACACAAACCTTTATTCTGAATGCGATTAATCGCAATTAATCGATTGACACTCCTATATGTAAAATACACTATAGAATATATTATAGAAATATAATTTAAAACAGCTAAAATACTATACAAGTTATTTAAGGGACTAAAATACTAATGTACAACAATAATGTGAGCTACATTAAAAAGCCTGATGCGTTTGAATATTCTATTAACGTTCAAGGCAATGTATCCGAAATGGACCATGTGCAGTTTCGTGAGACAAATGCGGATGAAAATGAACAGTCAGTACGCAATAAACCTAAAGTTGTTTTTTTTGTTTATGATTGTTTATACGCTTATACTGATGACATAAATTTTATTTTACATTTGTGCTGGACATTATGTTGAAAATATGATAAATCGTAATTGCGTGATATAACATCTGAAAGTGTGTTATTACTACGACACGCCATCAAAGCTGCAATGAGACATTCATGAATCCCTGTTTGTGCGGCGGAGGCGCCCGGGAAATTTCTTATTTCTTCCTTTATTGCACACTGTGGCAATAATCACACATTCAAGTGTTGTTTATCTGCCTATTTCAATTTCACATCTGCAGCGGCTAATTTTCTTGTTTCGGTACAGTGGCTTATTTCCCCATTGGTTGGGATCTGTAATCCGTCTTCGATGATTGGGTTTAAGTGCAGCTGCCTTTACAAAAATGCTGAGTTCACCGCTGCCTGAGGTCAAGCAACCACTAACAAGCACCAGTGACGCCCGTGAGCCCCCATACAATTCAAACACAACCCCGGGGTCATAACACCAATGGTAGACCTACAGATTCAGCTATTAATTCAAGTTCAAAACACTCTCATATGCTGTATAATAAAATATAATAAAGTCTGAGCAGGTCAAGCACTCTTGAAGCCAAGAAGACTCGACACTGATGTCATGCAGGAGCAGTCCCTCTCGTCCTAATAAGTGGGTCATATGTGGCTTTTGTCTTCCCAGAGAGACATTTGTATTGCTCTGTGACGGGGTAAGAGACAAGGCAGACACAGAGCAGCAGTAAAAGCAACCCCAGTGGGGAATTTAATAAACAACATAAAAATTTACGGTCCAAAAAGGTACCATTCGGGGTGCTCATAGATAATAATAGGCCTGTCCGTGCTTGTGAGTGCTGATCCTCGTCTCTACTCCCCTCGCTGTCCTTCCGTCTTGCTCTCTGGGGCGAAATGGGAACAGCGGTTGCAGCCTCTCGACCCAGGACCTCGAGTGATCTTTGCACGCGGCCTTTATGCCCGGCAGCTAATCAAGCGCAGGTGTAGCGCAATCAGCGCTAGCTGTCGGGCTGTTGCCCAGGTGACGCTGATCCCAGGTCAGCTCCGCGTCACATTCCCCCCCAAGCGTCAACCTGGTCTCCGATCGCTCCTGTAGGCGCCTCGGGAAAATCGTAGGGGTGGGTGGGGAAATGGGGACTAACATCCCAGCCCATGCTTGCTGGTTGAAAGGCCGGCTTAATGACGGACTGGATCTCCAGCTGGTCCTCGAGTGGGACTCCCGTCCTCGGCAGCGCTCTCGTCCCGCTGAGCTGATTCCTCTGTCGGCCAGGCAGCTTTATCCGGCAGCTGGGTCGCACTCTGGCAGCTAAGCAGCGCACTTGGGTGACTCTGCAGCACTCTCCGGCAGCTCCATAGCTCGGTCGGGCGGCTAGCAGCAGGCTCTGGCGGCTGGACAGCTCTGTCGGGCAGCTAAGTAGCACTCTCTGTCGGCTTGTCCGCTCCTTCTGCCGTCGGGATCGTCCCTTGGTTCTGCTCCATCGATCTCTCCGCCTCTCTCCTCTTCTTCGTCCCCGGGTTCCTCCCTCTTGGGCGGTCGAGTGAGAGGGCGTGTCCGTCCGGTACGAGACCCAGGAAGTACGAGGATTTTTACACTCTTCTCCTACCGGTCTCCTACCTTCAATTTGCCCGCATTCTCCACCAGTTGTGACGGGGTAAGAGACACAACAGACACAGAGCAGCAGTAAAAGCAACCCCAGTGGGGAATTTAAAACACAACATAAAAATGTACGGTCCAAAAAGGTACCATTCGGGGTGCTCATAAATAATAATAGGCCTGTCCGTGCTTGTGAGTGCAGATCCTCGTCTCTACTCCCCTCGCTGTCCTTCCGTCTTCCTCTCTGGCGAAATGGGAAGAGCGGTTGCAGCCTCTCGACCCAGGACCTCGAGTGATCTGTGCACGCGGCCTTTATGCCCGGCAGCTAATCAAGCGCAGGTGTAGTGGGTCTAGTTGCCCAGGTGACGCTGATCCCAGGTCAGCTCCGCGTCACATGCTCAGATATTGTTTTTCGTACCTCAAGAGATTTGATTCAATTCTCAGTTGTGTTTCATGAAGTATAAATTAGATTGTAGAGGTCAAATAATTTGGATTTGAGTAATCTTGATGAGAAATGTTTGCGTTCCTGTTGAGATCTTCATAAATGTTGACTAATGACTTGACAAACCTGAGTTCTGATTTTAAAAAATCTGTGTTTAAGTGCAGAAGTTTTTGATTTGTCATCGGGGATGATAGTGTTTAAAGTGCTGTAGAAATGAGACCCATGCGGTTTTGCTTCCGACTGACAGTCTCGGCTTTGATTTCTGTTTTGAGAGCAAGGTGACATCTCTTAACAGCAGTTCACTGAGGGGTTTTAATGGCTCGTCTCTGATTTGATTTGATAATTGACTTGTCTTTGTGAGAGACAATATCTTGTGCTGTGTGTGTGTGTGGACTTGGTTTTTATATGTTAGTGGTAACTTAAACCTGAATGCACACCAACTCATGGGGACCTGTCTCACTCTGGGAACCAAAATTGAGGTCCACACGGGCACAAAAGCTTATAACTTATACAGAACGATAATGTTTGAAAATCTAAAAATGCAAAAAAATTCTATGATCTTAAGGTTTAGGGTATAAAATATACAGTTTGTACAGTAAACCACTCATTACGCCTATGGACTGTCCCCACGGAGATAACAAAAATATGTCACGATTTCTGTCATGAATTACCCGGGTGAGGCGGGAGACAGAGGACCCAAGTGTAGACAGGGGTTTAAGGGGTTTTAACAAAACTTTTAATAACAGAGAAAACAAAACCCACGAGGGGCAATAACTAGACGAAAGAGTGAGAAACACAGACGAGACTCAGAGAGAGAGAGTATGGCATTCAACAAGGCCCAAAAACCTCTCTCTCTACAAGAAATAAGGGATCCTGTCCTGTTTCTGCCACAAAATTAAGAAATATATGACATGATGAGGCAAAACATGAGAATAAAAAAAGTTTTGTTCGTGTATCATCTGCATGCTTCCCCACAATGTGCAAATGGACTCTGTTCAGCTCACTGCAATACAATATTAAAGGGGTCATATGACACGGCTTAAACTAATATTATCGTTTGTTTTAGATGTAATGCAATGTGTATACACGATTTAAGGTAAAAAATCGCTGTATTTTCAACATACTGTGCATGTTTGTATCTCCTCTTTCCCCCGCCTCGCTGAAACGCACAGATTTTTTTACGAAGCTCATTGCTCTGAAAAGCGAGGTGTGCTATGATTGGCCAGTTAACAAGTCCATGGTGATTAGTCGAATTCTGCAAGCGGCTTATGGAAATGTTACGCCTCTTACTTTATCTGGAATATCAGGTTCCAAAGCAATTGTACTGACAGGTACGCCCTCCTTATACTCATGTATACATTTGGCCGGTCTAAGTCAAATCTTACATCCACTGACGTAGATTTGTGGGGGTTTGACTACGTGAGGTGTTTCATGCAGGTCTGGGTGAGCATTCGATTTTAGATAGAATGCACCTTTGGTTCCGACACTTTAATATTTGCAATTTATCGTGTCTAATACATGCGTATTCACGCCATATGACCCTTTAGGATTTTTTCCCTTTTTGGTGTCAGGGTCCATTATTTACACAACCCTTTCAACTAAAAACAACGACTTATGATACATTTAAAATTATATTAAGTAATTTAGCAGATGCATTTATCGAAAGGCAAATGAGGTAAACATTTGAAGCAATAAGTGTAAAAGGTAAGAGTCCTTAAAAATAACTAAAAAACTTTATGTGCATTTTGGATGATTACGTACACAACAACGTGTGAGTGACCTGAAAACTACCAAAATGGAAATGTCTCAGCCTGTTATTGCTCCACTGCTCAGTTGAAAAATGTAAAGTGACATAAGTGACCGTCAACTACTGGCCTGGCATGCACATTACAGCATTTTTAGTTGTTTTTGTGGGTCCATGTGAATGGGGATAGTTTTCGTTTAAGATACATTTTGGTTTTTTTTTGCCTATATTTCCAAAGTAAAGTGGGATAGAGGACTTGAAGTGACGTGAGAGAATGTGGGCGGGATTGTAAAATGTGTTTCGCTTTAACAAAATTGTTTGTTTGTGAAACAAAAACAACGGAAACATTGTCTTGGAGTTTTGAATGATCTTGAAATATTTTGTAACAGTTGTAACATTACCATCACATATTCATATGTTGATCAATTGATCATTTTGATAATATTTTGATAATTATTTATGGTAGAGTTTAGAACAGAATTTAGAATTAGAAATAAGTTCATTTGCTGAGTGCACCAATTTTTTTTGGATAAGATGCCAAATTATGGTGCACAAACTGTAAACTAATAAAACATATACCTTGGTCACTTCAGACCATCCATCCATCCATCCATCTTCTTCCGCTTCATCCTGGGCCAGGATCCGTCTGTCAATCTCCCGTTCCATCCTTCCCTCACTCGTGAACAAGACCCCCAGATACTTGAACTACTCCACCTGAGGCAGGAACTCTCCACCTACCTGAAGTGGGCAAACCACCCTTTTCCAACTGAGAACCATGGCCTCGGATTTGGAGGTGCTGATTCTAATCCCAGTCGCTTCACACTCGGCTACAAACCGTCCCAGTGCATGCTGAAGGTCCTGGTCTGATGGGGCCAGCACGACAACATCATCCGCCGAGAACAGAGATGTAATCGTGTGGTCCCCAAACCCAACGCCCTCCGGCCCCTGGCTGCGCCTAGAAATTCTGTCCATAACAATTATGAACAGAACCAGCGACAAAGCCTAGCCCTGCCGGAGTCCAACATGCACCGGGAACAAGTCTGACTTACTGCTGGCAATGCGAACCAAGCTCCTGCTCTGGTCGTACAGTGACCAGATAGCCCTTTAGCAAAGGGTCCCGAATCCCATACTCCCAGAGCACCCACCACAAGATGCCGCGAGGGACACAGTCGAATGCCTTCTCCAAATCCACAAAACACATGTGGATTGGTTGGGCAAATTCCCATGAACCCTCCAGTACCCTGGAGAGGGTATAGAGCTGGTCCAGTGTTCCATGACCGGGACGAAAACCACACTGTTCCTCCTGAATCTGAGGTTCTACCATCGATTGGATTTTCCTCTCCATTACCCTGGCATAGACTTTCGCGGGGAGGCGGAGAAGTGTGATCCCACGATAGTTGGAGCACACCCTCCGGTCCCCCTTCTTAAAAAGAGGGACCACCACCCCGGTCTGCCAGTCCAAAGGCACTGTCCCCGACCGCCACGCGGTGCTGCAGAGACGTGTCAGCCAAGACAGCCCCACAACATCCAGAGAATGAGGTGCTCAGGGCGGATCTCATCCACCCCTGGTGCCCTGCCACTGAGGAGTTTCTTGACTACCTCTTTGACTTCGGCCCGGGTGATGGACGAGTCCGCCCTCCGAGCCCTCAGCCTCTGCTTCCTTAATGGAAGACGTGACGGCGGGATTGAGGAGATCCTCGAAGTATTCCTTCCACCGCCCGATGATATCCCCGGTCAAGGTCAACAGCTGCCCCCCTCCACTGTAAACAGCTTTGGTAGGGCACTGCTTCCCCCATCTTGAGGCGCCAGAGGGTTTGCCAGAATCTCTTCGAGGTCGACCGATAGTCCTTCTCCATGGCCTCACCGAACTCCTCCCAGGCCCGAGTTTTTGCCTCCTTGTTAGATCATCATTGGATGCACAGAAAAATGGTATAACATAACACATAAAGAGACCATAGAGACGCAATGGCGGTAATAAAAGTTTGTTTAATGAAACATAAGATTTTGACATAAACAGAGCATGGTGAGAAAAATAACAAAGAAACAACACTGACTACACATTTCTAAAGGAACAGATAAACTTGCCTACCTCCCGTCCAAAACAAAAGACAAGTCCGCTGTGAGTCTTCCGGTTCCTCTAGCTGCTACACTAAACTACCGCTAAAGTAAACAAAGTGAAACCCATCACCAAAATCCCACCAGCTCTCAACATAACTCACAAACTAGAACACGAATCCATCCCCTGTTAGAAACATGTTGTTGAATCAGCTTTTACAGAAATGATAGCGAGACGTACAAGTCTAACGGGTGGCGCTGATAGTGAGTCTGAGCGAGCCCTTCCGCTTCCGGACACCAAATAGGGCGTCTTTATAGCGGTTGCCCAACCCCCAATCAGCAATCAGTAGACGCAGCACGGGACCTAGGGAAACAGAAATGAACAGCAGCAGCATAGACACAGTAAAACAACATAACTACAGTTCACTTCACTCTGCATAGCGTAACACTCCTCAACCACCCGGGCTGCAGTCCGCTTGGCCTGTCGCCAGCTGCCGAGTCTGTCCAGCTTCCTCAACCGCCATCGGATCCAACTCACCACCAGGTGGTGATCAGTTGACAGAGGTCAGATGAAACAACCACAAAGTCGATCATCGACCTCCGGCAAAGGGTGTCCTGGTGCCATGTGCACTGATGGACTCTCTTATGCTTGAACATGGTGTTTGTTATGGACAAGCTGTAACTAGCACAGAAGTCCAATAACAGAACACCACTCAGGGTTTAGATCAGGGGGGCCGTTCCTCCCAATCACGCCCCTCCAGGTGTCACTGTCGTTGTCCACGTGGGCGTTGAAGTCCCCCAGCAGAATGATAGGCGCACACGACATAAAGAGAGCTATTCATGACCCGAAGGTGCAGGGAAGCGACCATCTCATTCCCCGGGTCAAACTCCAACACATGACGGCTGAGCTGGGGGGCTATAAGCAAACCCACACAAGCCCGCCGCCTCTCACCATGGGCAACTCCCAAGTGGTGAAGAGTCAATCCTCTCTCGAGGAGTGTGATTCCAGTGCCCAAGCTGTGCGTAGAGGTGATCCCAACTACCTCTAGTCGGAATCTCTGAACCTCACGCACAATCTCAGGCTCCTTCCTCGCCAGAGAAGTGACGTTCCATGTCCCTAGAGCTAGATTCCGCGTCCAGGGATCGGGTTTTCGAGGCCCCCGCCTTCGACTGCCGCCTGATCCACTAAGCACCGGCCCCTTACGGTCCCACCTGCAGGTGGTGGGTCCACAGGAGGATGGCCCCACGTCGCTCCTTCGGGCTGAGCCTAAAAAACATTTTGGAAAATGTTTTTGTGTCCATTGAGATATTGTTTAAAATGTTACTTTTCAAAGGGGGTGTATTCATTTACGCTCTGCACTGTAATTAAAGCACATGAGTATAATTCTTAGAGAAGAGTAAATGAGATAATGAGCTCCATATGTTACTCCATAATGTAAATAACGATATGATCAATAAGTTATGGCAACATACACATATATATATAGATATATAAATACAGTATATATATGTATATACTGTATATATATTTACAGTGTTTTTAAAACAAAGGAGATACTGTATTACTGTAAACATTCCTCTCGATTTTTTAAAAGCCATGATGTAAGAGTTCAAGACGAGTTTTTATTGTATACACACACAATACCAACATACTGACAGCTTTGATGTAAAGGCTTTTGTTCGTGTTCGACATTTTAGATGTTTTATCATGAATCCTCTGACATCTGCTCAGTGCTAGAATTGCTGTAAACAGAAGCTGGAGCAATAATTCTACCAAGAAGATTTGCAATAGCTGGTTACATCACTCATTTGTTCGATTTTTGGAACAGACTTTTATACACAAAATCCTATGATGGGACGTAAATTTATAAGCAATGATGATGTAGAAAATATGAGAGACAGACATTTTAAATGTAAAAAATATATTTTCTGAATGAAATCCAGTTGGCACATATTTATCATCATAGTAAGTCCTACGGCTAAATTGAATGATCACAAAAGCTTATCAAGAATATAATTTTAATGTCCGTTTACACATTTCACGTATTCAAAGTCAGACACGCTAATGAGATCATAATAAATTGTGGTCAATTCACCCCTTTCTAGTGTCCTAATGTAGTGCGCAGAGAGACAATATGAGGTTTACAATGTGACCGTCTCAAACATCATTCTTCACGTGCGATATCAATGTAACAAATGCATTGAGCTAATCAACCAAAACAGTGACATCATCATCTGGACCACAAGTGAAGGTGTATTCTGCTTGTAACACCATAATTTTTTTCTCTCTCGATTGGATATCAGGCTCGCTTGTGACATTTACGTTATGAGCAGAAACAGATGAAACAGGAGGAATACAGATTAGTACAATCGGGTAAGCAGGGGCCAGTGACAAGTGTGAATCCTGAATCCGGCATCCGCTACCGCGTTTTGCTGCCCACAGACGGAGCCGCGGAAGATGCCGAGATCGCTGCAGCGGAGCTCTAAACGCACAGCTTAACACCAGCGCTGGGGAGATCGGCTCCTCTCCTCTCCACTCCTCTGCTCTTGGGGAGGCGACGGGAAAAGAGAGAAAGGAGAGAGGCAGAGAGAGAGAGAGAGAGGGGGGAACGGAAAAGCGGGAAAAGGCAGAGAATTGCTGTTTTTTTCCCAGTCTGGTTGGATCAGGACTATCAGACCGTTGGTTCTCTCTGATAACTGTCCTCTGGGTCGCTGGGATGAAAAACTGTATGTGATGCCTCCTACACAGAGGTAAGACCTTAGCACTGAACGACCAGTTGCTCTTGGAAATAAACGAAGGTGTCTTGTATAGTTGGTGACGCCGATGGGATGTGAAGTGCTGGAGGTAATCCAGAATGTCGTTTTTCAGTCTGACACCGTCGTGAAACGCCGTTGGTCTGTATGTCGATCGACTGCGTGAAGCTTCACGACCGTCCCCTGTGTGTTTGTGCGTGTGAATGATGTATTGAGGTACAGGTGTCCTTAAAATACGTTAATGTATGCTCCGATGTGGAAGGCACAGGTTGTTCCTCGCCCTCTGTTTCTGAATGATCATGAATGGAGAGACCAAACGAGAGTAGAAACCTCGCAGGAACGTTGCCTAGCAATAATGCAACGTTCTGCGAGTGGAGGGATGTGATTTTCTGCCTCGCCGTCTGACGGTGGGGCAATCCTTCACGCGGTGACACAAACCAGCAGCTATGTTGGGCACATCGAGTTCCCGCGTGGTTTAGGGGGGAGAGAGAGGGTCTCGTTGGTTCTCTGTCCACGCTCGCTCTGATGGATTGAGAGGTCATGTGTCGGAGATTCATTCATTCCCTGCTCCTCTCGTCACACTGAGCCAAACGTCTGTTGCGTCTGCAGCTCGCTCAAAACTCTCGACACCGCAGGGGCAGAGCATCTGACAGCCATCAGAACCTCGCACACACTCCTGCATGTGTGTGTGTGTGTGTTAGACTGTGTGTGCTGGTGTGAATGAGATTAAGTGTGTGTGTGTAGTAAATATTGCTGCTCTGTTTTAGATCTGTTACGGTGTAACTGAGCAGTCGGTTGTTGAAAGGATTAGTGAAGTCTTCTGTTTCTTTGCTCTCTTTGATGTTTGAAACCACACTTCATATTAAGACCCGTCCTGGTCAACATGTAGTGTCTTTCATACGCAAACCCCTGTGTGTGAGAGACTTTCACACAGCATCACGACCACGATAGATAGTTAGATAGATAGATAGATAGATAGATAGATAGATAGATAGATGATTTAGAGAGACAGGCACCAAAATCTGACACTACATACTACAAGTACTCAATGATAACTCTTTAGATTCAAAGACTATCCTCTGAGGTCTTTTTGAGTTGAACTAACATATATAATATTATGTCTTATAATATTGTATATCGTTGTGTTAAGGAAGTCTTTGCGTGTTTTAATTAAATGCAACCAATACTAGTGTTTCTAAAACTGCCACACATATAAGGAATGACCACATCTCCAGTGTATGTTTTATTTTCAAAGAGTCAAATTGACAGTCATCAAAACAAAATCATTTAAGTCACTCGTCCAGAAAGATGGTTCTTGGTTCAGTGAGTCGGTGAGTTTCTAAACTGTTACGAACAGTGGTACTCTGTTCGATGGATTAGTCAGAGACATTTGAAAGAGCAGATTCTTGTTTCAGTAGATCGAACCAGAAATTTCTGAATTAGACCGTTCTTGGTTCAATGAATCAGTAAGTCAGACATGTTTGAAAGAGCAGATTCTTGCTCCAGATCATCAAACCAGACATTTCAGTAGAAGATGGTTCGTGGATCAATGAATTGGTCAATTGAACATCTCTTGGTTCAACAAATCAGTAAGCCAGAGATGTTTATAAAGAAATAGTTCTTGGTTCAATGAATCAGTACGTCAGACATGTTTGAAAGAGATGGTTCTTGATTCAGTAGATCATCAACCAAACATATCTACAAAAGACTGTTCTTGGTTCAATGAATCAGTAAGTCATGTTTGATAGAACAGATTCTTGGTTCAGATCATAAAACCAGACATTTCAGAAAAAGATGGTTTGTGGTTCAATGAATTAGTCTATTGAACATCTCTTGGTCTAACAAATCAATAAGCCAAACATGTTTTAAAAAAGATGGTTCTTGGTTCAATGAATCAGTAAGCCAGACATTCAGTAGATCATCAAACCAAACATTTAAACAAAATACGGTTCTTGGTGTTTAAGAAGCCTCTTGGTCTCTTCAGCCAGAGATGTCAGAAAGAGATAGTTCTTGGTTCAATGAATCAGTAAGTAAAAGATCTCCAAATTACAAGGTTCTTGATTCAGTGACAGTTGGACATGTTTGAAAGAGAATGCTCCTAGTTCAGACAAGTCTGGATGAGACAGATCTTGTTTCAATGAATCGATGAATTTTTAAAGCGCTTGTTTCAGAGTGATTGTGAACAAATGGGTTCAGACCGTTTATTACTCGATTCATAAAAACGTCAGACTCAATGGAACAGTTTGTTCAGACATAACTTGATGTGAGGTGCCTTTGCTGGCGAACAAAGATGGTAGATCAGCGCTGGGCACTCATGTCCTGGTGATTATTAGTATTCAGTGCACAGAGGGGGTTTCCTGGATCAGTAGAGATGCTGTATACATTAAAGCTGTGCTGCACTGCAGTGTTTCCCATCACTTCAGCTCTTGAGTGGCAAGGCAGCTTTGACTTCTGGTTGGGGATACCGATCTCTCCGTCTCTCTCTCACACGCACGGTGAACTGAGCCCACGTAACACTCCTACAGAAGTCGAGCTTCAGTTATTGCAGAGCATTCCGCGTTTGAAGAATATCTCGCCTTCTCTCCCTCTCTGTGGTTCTCTATGTGTTTTCCATCTTTCTCTGTCATGCTCTCTCTCGTTCTCATCCTCCTCTATCAGTACACAGAAAAGAGTGGGACGGGCCGCTCGCCCGCTTGTTTCCATGGAGACCGTGCTCGCGTGCGCGCGCTTGTGTGTGTACGCGCGTATATGCGAGTGCAGTTTCGTCTTTCCGTTCGACACATTCCTTGGCACTGGTGTTTCGGGGGAATCAAGGGAGATCATGGATTCTGTTTGTGAATATGAGTTAGCACTGGGTTGGTGTGTGTGTAGTCATTAGCCCGCTTCTGTTTGATGGAATTGTGAATTCGTGCCAGTAGTTATGCCTGGGCTTGTGTGTGTGTGTGTGTGTGTGTGTGAGTGAGTGGGTGGCATCTACATGAGTGGGTGCCGAACGGCTCCATTCCACTCTGAATCCTCTTTAATTCTGTGAATCTCCACTATAATGAAGCAGATGATGCAAGATGTTGTCTCCAATCTGTGTATTTATGTTTAGATTTATGAAATTGGGAAAACACATTGGGTCAAAGGATCACTGTATCTGGCTATGCAGCAGCGCTTCGAAATGACTCTAAAAATCTTTTAACCGCCAGGAGGGAAATCGAGGCCTTCTGCGATGAAATGGGGGTCATGTAAGCTGGCTAATGTTTAAAACCTCTGGTATTAGTCTCTTTTATATCACATGATGAAACCGTTTACTATCCCTAAAATATCTGATCTTACAATACAATATCACTTACTATTAATGCATAACTATGATCCATAAAGCTTTCCTGTAGCTCAGTGGTAAGAGCAGTGGTTAACAACGCAAGGTTGTGGGTTCGATCCCAGGGGATTGCAAATACCTATGTAAAATGTATAGGATAAAGCAATGTAAGTTGCTTTGGATAAAAGCGTCTGCCAAAATGCCTAAATGCAAATGCATTATGTTTGCCTCTGTATCGCCATCTCTGGTTGAAACATAAAATTGCAGGTTATTTCTGTTTGGTGCAGTTTTAAAAGCAGTGGGAGCGACCGGGCAGATTTATGTGGAGAAGAACAGGACCGTGCTTGTCTTTCCTTTGGCCGCAGACTCAAGAGACCCTTCACTCCTTGTTCATTTGCCAAGAGCCCTGCTGCTTTCAATAGGCTTCATGTCAGAGTCGCGCGGGAGGACAGAATTCCATCAGGAAACGACTGAGATGTGTTAGCGGGACGGCCTGCGAGCAGTCAAATGTCAGGCAGGCAACAGATGGTTGCGCTTGTTTACTTTTCCTCAGACGTTTACCAGTTCCTCTTAATTATGGATCGTGAAAGATAGTCATTTAGTGTTTTCCAACAAAATGAACTCGTTTGCCTGGGAAAATGAGGTTAAGGAAGAGTTCTGGAGAATCTGGTTTTAATGCAGTGTCGCGAAAGATACTTTGAAACTGTAGCTTGCCATCTACAACCTAGAAAGCAAGTTCATAGTTCTACAGGTTTCTAACAAAAAGAAGATAGGCAACTAAATGTGTTGACAAGTTTGACAGTATTATTTTTGAAAAGAAAAAGGAAATACTATGATAACTTACACAATTGAACAGAACGTTGTGGAAGCATGTGGTGTGTTTTGTTGTCGATTGACAAATAACAACAACACTTTTCAGAAATTGATTACTCTGCCTTTGATCTTGAGGTAATACAAAATAAGAATCTGGTGTTTTGCATTAACAAAATAAGGTGTAAGAATGCTTAACACTTTGTCTAGGTTGGACGCGATGTGAGCCGACACGACAAAAAACAATAGAATGCATTAGAACCATTAAAATAAAAAATAATGTCCATACTGGATGCGCCATGATGCAACACCCCAATCCCATTAGAACGAGCCGTGTCAGGGTCCGGTGTTGACACGCTGTAAGTCTGATCTGCTTTTTAGCTATTTCTCCTACAATCAAAAGTCAATATTATTGAAGATCACAATACGAACTAAATATTTGTCCACAGTCAAATTCTTTTGTTTAGCCAATCAGAACGCTGTAAGGCACATTTGTGATAAAGCTTCATTACCTTGATGAACAGAGACTCTTGATGTTTTGCCGGAAATCCCGGCAATGTTTACTTGGTCAGTGTGACACTTTGAACTTTATTGCCTTGTGTAAACACATTAGATCAGCTGATGCACTTCCAGAGCCTGTGTACAAAACACAGAACACTACACTTTTATGTTACACAGGGGCGGACGGGATTTTTTAACTGGAGAGGCCAAGCTGTCGGCACATGATTTCAACTCAGTTAGTTATTTTGCATAATTTGGGCTAATGCTTTGCATTAAAAAGCCATTGGAGGATTTTGATTTGATCATGGATAACAATGAACATAAGTCTACCTGATCAACACTAGCAATGCATTATCAAACTTTTATTTGTCTAGTATGCCAATTCCCCACCAAAAACTCATGCCTTCTGCAAAATATGTTTTATTTAAACATTTAAACAAAAGTCAAATTATACAGTATATTGGGTTAAATGATAATGTTGTGCCAGGACCCTAATTTAGTTTTGCAAATCCAGATTAAACATTATTTCCTGACAATAAATTGTTTGATTTATCCAACCACTCTCTTTGTTTTAATTCCCTATTTTCCCTGTCCACTCACCTTATTGAATAGTCATGCTCTCCACGTTTTGCTGTGTTTGCTAAGTGCAAAAGAACTACATATGCAAAAAATAACAAATGTAATCGGCCACATTAGGGAAAAGTCAACAGGCATAGGATGGTTATTGTTTGTTTTTTGAAGAAACGAGGTGATTGTTTTTGGTCTCTTCATTGCCTTTATGTGGGCAGTTATGCAGTCCATTTTTTTCAGTCCAGAAAAATCACCAGCTCAGTCATAGTAAATGGCATCGATCACTATGGTTACCCCTACTACAGGCACAATTGAGGCAGCTAATAGCTCCTCATAGG
The DNA here is from genome assembly GCA_008369825.1 of Triplophysa tibetana. Classification (NCBI taxonomy): domain Eukaryota; kingdom Metazoa; phylum Chordata; class Actinopteri; order Cypriniformes; family Nemacheilidae; genus Triplophysa; species Triplophysa tibetana. Next base: position 21,224,468 of record CM017910.1, on the reverse strand, counting down.
ACCCCGGGTGAGTGGGACAGATCGGGTCACTATGAATCTGAGGGGTCATGTCCCTCCGCCCCTAAGTGCCATCTGCGTGCCTGATGTTATATCATGAAGCTATGCTGGATTTAGATTTGAAGCAAGGAGTGGAAGAACAACATGTGAAGTAAATGTTTATCCTGTTCTTTACCGTTTCAACTTTAATCGCAACACATAAAAACATAAGCCAATCCATTTACCAATGAGAATGTCAGAAAGACCACAATCTAATTTGCTATAAATCCTGCTGACTTTGCAGACTTAGAAAAATCTAAACTCAGTTTGTAACATTGTTGAGATCATTTCTGAAACTCTGAGATGCAGGAGACATGAACTCTTTTCATTTCCTCTCCTTGCAAACTAATTGTTGTGTAAGATTTATATTTGAGGTATTAAAGAGATCTCATCTGCGCTTTATTATTCTTATGGCTCATGACTGTTTTAATATTTGTGTTGGGGACAACACAGAAGAAGTAAACTGGGCGTATGATCCATTTATCTCAACTGTCATGAGGACGGTAAAGCTCACAGGCAAAATCTGAGCAGCACCTAACAGAAATCACTTGAAATCGATTATGCTGAGCAAGACTCGCAGATTCCTGGCCAGGTTTAAGAATAGAGAACCCAGAAGTTGCCAATGCAGCCCTTGTTTCTGTTGCGAGCAAATGTTATCTGTGAAGTATCGGTCCAGACTGAAAATGACACGTGGGTTTGTTCTTTCACCAATAAAAGCCAAAGGGCACGACAGTTTAATACAAAAAGTTGGTTTAAATGAATCAAAATGTAGGAAATAGTGTACAATGTGTTCATCTTTTCCAGAAAAATATCTTCATTTACACAGGAAAACTATATCAATTGAGACTTTGGGCCCAGGTTACTTATAAAGCTACAGAAAACATGCTCAAGGATCTATTGACAGAAATGCTACATCATATCCATAACTTGTTCAGAGGTGTATAAAGATCTTACATAATGAAGTGTTACGTTTTTATAACCTTAGAAAGAGCTATTTCTATCTACATACACCGCCGGTCCCTTTACACGGACAAACTTCAGAACAGAAACCGAATGTGTTTCCTAAAAACTGTATGTTATCTCCTTCGGCAAAGGAGTGAAAATGTGACAACATCTTAGTCCTGTGACAGCCACCGTAGTGCTTCGAAAGGGAGGTGTTGAGTGACCTCGCAACCTCACCACTAGATGCCGCTAAAAATTTCCACATTGCACCTTTAAGAAAATGCCTGTTATGGCCATAAGATGTGCATTATTTCTTCCTTACACCAAAAATTAAACACAAGAACTAACAATATAAGTCCATAAACTACAAACCATGCATTTTTTTGGGTTCTTTTTCAGTGCGGACTTTAAAAGATCTTTTGCCTCCTGCATTCACTGCATCTCTCAGTCTGTGTGTTTAGAAGCGTCACAGATTCCCTGAGGCAATGTTCATCTTCTTTCTGGTCTCTAAAATCTAAAAACATCCCTGAACCAAACAAGCGTCTGTTTTATTATATAAAACAACAGTGGGATGTATTGTACAGAAGTATAGATCTTTCAAAATAGAGCGTTCAGATAAAAATAAACCGACTCCAAATGGTTATTTTATTGCCTTAAATTATTTTATTAAAACACAAAATTAGCCATAAAACAGCTGGAGATGTGAGACATTCAGAGTAATATAGGCTTGTCACAGAGCAGCGGGACGACTGATGGAAGCCAAGAGTCTCTCTCCTGCTCCACTATTCTTCAAGGAAAAGTTAATTCATATGTAATGACCTATTTTATTTAAGCTTTGAAACAAATAATGCTATTCATCCTGTTCAAAAACAGTTTACATTAAGGTGTTTTAAAGTGAGTGTACCCATGAGTGGTTCCCAATATTTATCATTGAATAATTGAACGGCTCAGGAGGTTGCGGCAGCACCGCCGTGTTTTCATGTTTGACCAGCCTGTGGTTATAAGAACCTCAATGTCATGGATCGTCTGTCTTTGGCACTGATGCTTCTGTGTTTGTGTTTGGTCATGAAATACTTGAAACATCAAAGGCGAGCTGGAGGTGTCGTGAGAGCTTAGCATTAAGCCCCAGGTGTGGATGTTGAAGCGCCGCCAAATTGTTTTTATGAATCGGTTCACTGAAACAAATTGTTTGAAAGAACCAATTTGTAAAAATGAGTTTTCATCATTACAATGGACTGCAAAACAAAATAATAATTTTAGCACTTTGAGAATACCGTCACTTTGGAACCTTTGAGCTGTGAACCGGGAATCTTTTACGCAAGGCACTGTTGTTGATTTCGTAATGTAAAGCAGATTTGACATTTGATGTTGTGTTTGACATTCTTTTTAGTATTCTCATTCAAACTATGATTAGAAAACATTGATTCTTTGATCCATTACACTAGTAGATGTAGGCTGAGAGTGCACTTTTACAGTCTCATGTAGAGGCTTCAATTACACAACAGAGTCACTCACTGTCATTGTAATTCATGCCCCAGCGCTTGTCGTTATTTTCTTGGTTTTATGGAACAGCAGTTAGGTTACATGTTTCTTTCGTACAAACAGAAGAAGAGAATTGTTTGTTCTTTATAATGCCATGAGGGAGCACATGCTTGATTAAAATGTACACCTATTGAATGAAGGATAAACAATGAATTGGAGGAAAGTGTCTGCCAAACGCATACAGTACATGTACATGCCATTTACATCAAAATCTGTTTCCGCTGAGATTGTTGTTATGCCTGGCCACACAACAAGGATTGTGACATCGCAAACTGTCTGAAGCATGAAAGGTTTGCATAAAAAACAGCACTGTGAAAAATTATCTGGTAAAAACTGTAATTTTCCGACAACTTGGCCGCAGAAAGAAAACGGGTGTAAATTTGCAGTCCTTTCCTGTAACTTGTAGTTTTTTTACCGTACGTTAAAATACGCAAAGAACAGTAAAATGCGGTTGTAACGAGGTTCAATTAAAAGGAAGGAGACGGGAACCGGCAGACATTTAAACATTTAATTAAATAATAACAAAGCAAAAAGACAGCCGGCAGCCCCTCACTATCGACTGCCGGCGAATAAAACAGACCACAATAAAACACTGTAGTAGAATGCCGGCAGCCACCTCACGGTCGACTGCCAGCCAAAAGAACATACAAACATAAAAAACTTCAACATGTTCGGGCCCGGTCCTCTCTCGTCAGCAGTCCAGCAGCTCGTCTGCTTATGCTCCCAATCTCCTCCATGAGATATGCGGGACCGGTTTGCGCACAGCTGATTCAAACTATCAATCATGCCACCGGCCCAGCCTCATGGCTCTCTTCACGTCCACCTTACCACAGCGGTAAATTACAAAAATACATGTAATTTTACGTCAAAACTGTTATTTAAAAAAAATACACTCACCTAAAAGATAATTAGGAACACCTGTTCAATTTCTCATTAATGCAATTAAGGTGGTGATGTAATGGTGTGGGGGATGGTTTCTTGGCACACTTTAGGCCCCTTAGTGCCAATTGGGCATCGTTTAAATGCCACGGCCTACCTGAGCATTGTTTCTGACCATGTCCGTCCCTTTATGACCACCATGTACTCATCCTCTGATGGCTACTTCCAGCAGGATAATGCACCATGTCATAAAGCTCCAATCATTTCAAATTGGTTTCTTGAACATGACAATGAGTTCACTGCACTAAAATGGCCCCCACAGTCACCAGATCTCAACCCAATAGAGCATCTTTGGGAATCTCCATCAACTGTAAGATGCTATCCTATCAATATGAGCCAACATTTCTAAAGAATACTTTCAGCACCTTGTTGAATCAATTAAGGCAGTTCTGAAGGCCAAAGGGGGTCAAACACGGTATTAGTATGGTTTTCCTAATAATCCTTTAGGTGAGTGTATAACATGGAGTCTATAACATTTATCTCTGACGTATTAGTGTTATAGGAAACGGTGTAGTGAGTTGAAATATCGGAATTTCATCGATATATGTAAGATAAACTTCACAATGTCCATTTTATTTTTCCATAATACTACAGTACCTGTTGTACTTTATAGGCATATATAGTAATACAATTTCATATTTCATTAATTTCATAAAATGCAAATCAGAACATTGAGATATTTGATAATATGCAAATATATGAATCCATATGAATTTTGAAAATATTCTCTGTCCTTCATCAGTCCATTAACATTACTTTTGTTACTTTACAATATCTACCTTAAATATTTCATTCTGTTTAACTCTATTCAGTGATTGTTCGGCTGGTTTTAAAAAAGAAAGATTTCACAAGGGTTGCCATGTCTCCGCAGGAACACACAGCACATCTGCCAAAAGTAACCTGAATGTGTTAATGGTAGTGTGTGAGAGCTGGGGATAGCCCAATCTGCTCTGTGTGTGTGTGTGTCAGTGTTCCCCAGCAGCTGGGCTTCAAATGGACACACACATCGTCTTCACTCATCAACAGGGCAAACAGTGTAAAGCCGAGCCGTGTTTTGCAGTTCTCCTGCGTGTTGGTGGTCGATTTTTGAAGCTCTGTATAAGCAAAAATTGATATGACTTAATATCAAATATGCCTGCAAGACTGACATTATGAATTTGAGGGATAAGGACACCATAGCAACCAAATAGCAGCATCTTGGACCACCACCAAAACCCTCCTTCAGATGTGAATTCTTCAGGGAGAAACCACCTACATCCTAGCTTTTTATTGAATTATTGGTAGTTATGTAACAGTGTCCAAGGCACCACTTTGTGTGACATCTGAAGTCCCTTAGATGCTGTAGAAACACCTGAGTACCTACTTTCAATATCTCTCTATTCTAATGAGAATCCCAGATAGAGCCCTACTGTAAATCAAAGCTACAATGCCACTGACATACGTACAGTACCGGATCCTGTGTGTTGCTTAGCAACCAGTTACAGCTCTTACAGGAAGGATCCCCATGTCCAAAATAAGACACGGCGCGAGCGCGTCCTTGATCTCGGTCTGTGGGTGTTTACATACAGCATGCATTCCACATCTGATCAATGCTCTCCTCATCCTCTCATACTGAACCGATGCACTCTGTTGTGGCTCTTGTGGGGGTGGAGCAGAATCCGGAACCCCGGTGGGGCGGATCGAGAATACCCCTTCATAACCAGCATCGCTTATTGTTTTTCAGATAATGCCTTGTTTGAAAATGTAATAATTCAAAATAAGAATATCTGGCTACTCTTTTTAATATAATGAAGGTAAATGAGGATTGGTTATTTCAGGCCTGAAACTTGAATCTCTGTGAGGGACAGACTAAAATGTACTATACTGGTAAATATATTCACTTGAAAACATGACATCCAGCCTAGTTCTTCGCGGCACGTTCCTGAGAAGTCTTGAAATCTTTTCAGTGAATCAGCCGGTGCAGTTGACTCAATGATTCCTTCATAATCCAGACTGATTTGTTTCTTTAGTTCAACCAACTGATTCAGTGATCCGCTTACAGTTACCGGCTCACTGGAGTGTGTTGGATTATCAGTTAATAACCATTAAAATGATTAGATTTGTCCCGTTATGGCTTTTTTTACTGACACAAAGTCACAGTTCAATAGAATTATTTTACCATAGGACAGTCTAAAAATGTTTGGTAAGGATTCCCAAATAAATCTACGAATGAAAGTTAGTAAAAAAATCAAATGAAAATGAAGAAATAAAAGTTTATTCTACTATTCTATTATTTAATAAGTTGTTTCTTTAAATGTGACCAAAATACAGGACATATTTAACAAATAGTTTCTCTAATAAAATGAACACTCAAAAAAATTAAACAAATATATGATTTAATAAAATAATTATACAATAAATTATAATATAAATTAATATGAACATAAATTTAATTAAATACAAATTGTTATTTAATTAGACACTAGCCAGACCAATAAACAAACACAGACCGATGAAACAGTCTATACACAAATGTAAGACCAGGTGAAAATCTTTGGTGCAATAATTTATTCATTTCATAAATGCATTATTTATTTCAATTTTATCCATTTCTACATTTCTGTATCTTTGTACTTTTTTCTTTTAACATTTCTTCATAGATTTAGTTTTGTTTTAATCCATCACTCACCAGACTGCAATAAGGTGACAGTGTTGCCAGATCATGATAGAAAAAAACTGTACTCAAGGATAAAATAAACCTAAAAACTCCAAATGCATTATATTTGATAAGACTATATACATCTCTAACTGAGCTTTTTAAGCCCAAAAGCACTCAAAATAACTGAACATGGCAACACTGCCGGAGATGGCTCTGTGAAGCAGCCTTCCGGGTCACTGACAAAACCGTAGTTTAGTTAAACCAAAAAGTTTACGTCAAATTGCCGGACAGAATGAGCCGAAAAATAAAAACTCAAAAGGGTTGAATTTTTATCAACAGCTGTGAGTTGCCCAAGCATTGCTATGTTTAGCACTGTGTCAACCAACACAAATGTGTGAGTGACTCGTGTTCCAGATTCACACTTGTATTTAAATGCGGTTGTACTGTAATTCCTTAAACATTTCAACATGTTCTTGGCCAAAAGTGATGTTGTGAATGGAACCGTGCCGTTTGACAAAGAAATTTGGACTTTAGTTTTTCTAATATCATCGCTGTGTACCATGGTGCTATCACAGTACTTTTGGTTGTGACAGTTGATGCGGTATGCGGTAATATGCAGTAAATCTTTGTAAATAAGCACTTGATATGGAGGAAAATGAATGAAAGCATCCGAAACACTCACAGCATACATTTCATCATTCAAACAAACTCAGGCCCAGGGCAAAGATGACAGATTATTAACACAGCAGAACACATGATAGCTGTCAAACTCGCTCCCGAGTCTTTGGACTAGCTAGTTACCTAGCTGGTTTATTTGTGGTAAATGTTTTTAACAAACTATGGTTTCATTTCATAGTTATTGATGGAAGCTGAATGCTGTTTCTCTGATGCTCTTTAAAGGTTCTGTGTGTAAGTTTCAGAGGCCACTATTGGCGTAGTTGGAAAATGCAACCTAAAGCTCCGGCACCCCCCTCTCCCTCCCATTAGAGAAGCTAAGGTTGCCGTCACAGGACAAAAGGGTTCCGTAAATGATAGCGGACATTATCGGTGGTGTTGATAATTGCCATCTACGTCTCACAGGCGAACAACAGACTGAAGTTACGGACACAGGACAGAGATGTCGTCGTTTGAGACAGCAGAGAGTAACCTTTGCAAGTCAAGTGACGAGGCTTATTTACAAAGAAAAATAAATAAATAAAAGTTACTTAATTCATCATTTACTCTAATCGTTATAGTGAATATTATTGTTACTTGTTTAACATTGTCTCAGTGATTTATTCGCTTATTATACATAGCATTTTTTGGCACTGTAACTTGGTTCGTAATTTACAGCTTATTGAAACCGCTTGCTAATGCCAAAGGCGTGTAATCTAACAACGAAAGTCTTAGCAGACGTTTTTCTCATCATCACGGAGTCAATCAGAGGACTTACCACAGGTAGTAAGAGGGAGAGGAAGAGATTGGAGAGATACGGGTGTTGGAGATGCAGGCAGGGCGAGAGGGACAGAGGAGCTAACGTTACCCAGGAGGACCGCACAAGAGAGGATGTGAAAGCTAAGCATTATTATAATAAAAATTACACCCGATTTATGCAAATTATGACTGTTAACATGATTTCTAACTTGATTTGCACACGGCCATGCAACAAGGATTTGTAGGACGATTACAAAGTGCAAAAAATTTACAAGGAAAAACGCGACTCATCTTGATTCTCAGCTCATCTATCAGCTAAAGCTATCAAACAAACAGTTCACTTATATAGCGGAAATTAGACAAACTTACCGGTCCAGCAGAAAACTGGCAGCTTCGGCGTCGCTTAGCAAACCCTTTTCATGCTTCAGTGCCCTCCATTTGGGAAAAGCCATAATGATCTTTATTCGAGTTTTCTTTCGTTTTTTGTCTCGACTTCGCCTTGCTCCATCGTATTTTGCAACAGATTGACGCTCTCTCGGCTCTTGTGCAGAGTATGTGTGGTATATTTCACTTCTAACCGCAACAAAAGAACCGTTTCTATTTCTAATAAAAAACATGACGAGTGAATTTTGTTATTATTCTTCCTCTTCTTCTGCTAATCCTTCTATGTAGTGGCTATGCAAGCTGCCTCAAAACACAGCCGCCGAAGAAGAACATAGTCCCGTGCATTCTTCGTTTTACGAAACGCGCTCAGTTTGTCCGTGTAGTGCTACTATAGAAACATGGCTGTGCAATTTGATATATTACATGGAAGGGTGTGCCCGCGGTGTATATACATAAAATGGCTCATTGTAAGGTAATATAAACATTTCGGTTCATTTTGTAAGGTATTTCTTCACCTTCACACCATAGTTTTGTATTATATATTACATTTTGGTGAATAAATCCTTCAAATTCCTACACACTGTACCTTTAAGCTTGCTGAATTGTACCTCAGTAAACATTTGGCTCCTGTGGCTCTATGATTAAAAGCTTGTGTAATTGGATCGAACTGATAGCCCGCTGGCATCATTCCAAAGCTCAGACCCTTGAGAAACTGTGTTTTGCAGTCGTACACAGGCCAGTGTTGGTGTTGATGCACACGCTGCGATTCTGTTCGATCGGTGAGTCAAAGCTGTTGTTGTGTTATATTCAAGACATGTATGATGAGCCTGATCAATTAAAAGCGAGTCGTGTCTTATTGTTGATGCTGCTGCTGGGTCATCTCAATAATCGAGATAAATCACTGACTCGCTTCAATCAATATGTGTTTGGACAACAACAAGCCGGTGTCCACCGTCTAGAGTCACAGCAGTTCGTGCCGGATTCGTGCAGTGCGTGTCTGTGGTACACCGCTCACACACACATTGTGTTTTTGAACCTCAGTAGGGAACGGTCGACAACTAAATAGTGTTTGATTAGAGCTGTAATAGTTTTCAGTTTGTGATGGTCCTTGCTAAATTCTCTCTTTTTACTGGATTCCAAACTCTCAAATGGCAAAAACTTGAATTCGTATGATCTCATTTCGTAGATTTTATTACGATTTTCTTTCGCACCAGTGAGGTTAGCTTTAGGTGTGGAGTTAGGGATGGGGCTTCAGTATTGCTTTTTTTTTTTAAGTGTAAATTTTCATACGAAGAAGCTACCTTGTAAAATAGTTACGAATTCAGGTTGAGACTCTATATTAGCCTATATTTTGTGATAGTTTGAACATGCATTCGGTAAACTATAAAAAAATATCTTTACAAACACTAATATTTCGGCAGTTAGGTTGCCAGAAAAAATATTTTTTGTAAAATGTAAGTAAAATGATTTTATTTTATACACCCAACTTGTATTTTTGCAGTTTATTTCTGTAATTTCACCTTGTTTTAAACGCATTTCTAAAATGTGTGAATATTCTGTTAAAACAAAGCAGTAAAATTCTGCAAAAACGTTTTTTACACTGTAACTTTTGTCACTCTGTTTGAAATTTCAATTTACTTTCAAAGATAATCTCTTTTCACAAGGTTGTGTGCCTATATAAACAGGTTTTTTTAATTTGTTCTTTGTTTTGCTTGGACTACTACCGATGATTATGGGGATGGTGGTCTAGTGGGTTAAACCACTGAACTGGTTATCAGAAGGTTGCTGGTTCGATCCCAGCAGCCACCACCAGTGTGTCCTTGAGCAAGACACTTTACTCCATGTTGCTCCAGGGGGATTGTCCCTGTAATAAGTGCACTGTAAGTCGCTCCGTCTGCCAAATGACTAAATGTAAATGATTATATAGGCAAAAACATAGCTAACATATAATAACTTCATTACGTGGGTTGAAGTTAAATAAAGTCAAACGGTATACCTACAAAATCGTACCTAAAAGCTCAAATTATAAATCCTCATTTTATACTTCAATAACTTTTTTATTCCAAAAGTGTTACAGATTGCAGCTTTAAAAAAATGAAAGGTCTTGAAAAGTTTGAAATTTTTCTTATGCCATTATATTCTGACACATATTTACAGAGTGAACCCATGTTGAACACAGTTTGGATCTTCTTTTATCACATATAACTTGCGTTCATGTTTTTCAGGTGCATTTGCATTTGCTTGGGTTTACTTCTGTGCATAAGTGAATTGGTTCCAAGATTTTTCCCATCAGGATTTTTTATTTATCAGAACAGTTATTTTATCATGGGTCATGACCCTTAAAGGTCCAGTGTGTCCTTTTTTGGAGGATCTATTGACAGAAATGCTATACAATATACATAACTATGTTTTCAGAGGTGTATAAAGACCTTAGATAATGAAGGGTTATGTTTTTATTACCTTAGAATGAGCTATATCTATCTACATTTCCTTACATGTAATTCACCATGTTGTTTCTACAGTAGCCCTAACGGACAAACTGCTCTACGTGTTTCCTAAATGTAATTTCCTTCAGCAAAGAAGTGAAAACATGACAAAATCTTAGTCCTGTGTCAGCCACCGTAGTTCTTCAAAAGGGGAGGGGTGGCGGTGGTGTGAGCCGTTGGTTGCAATTCGCAACCTCACCACTAGATGCTGCTTAATTTCGTACACTGGACCACTGGATAGGTCAACCAAAAAAGAAAAGTATTTTATTATTAATCACCCTCATGTTAGGTCAAACCTATATGACTTTCTTGCTTCTGCAGAACACAAAAGAAGATATTTTGAGACATGTTGGTAACCAAACAACATTGGCCCCGTTTGACTTCCATTGACTGAACACAAAACCCTTTAGACATTTCTCAAAATAGCATTATAGCACATTAAGATATACGATTTTACCAAGTACAGTGTGATCCATATACATTTAAACAGTTGCAATACCAAAATTTTTGTGTTTCTTGGTAAATGATCTATGATGATCCCATGATGTTTCAAGTATCATCACCAACTGAACTGCCCGAGTCAACAGTGTTCCTACAGTATACTTCATTCTTTAATACTCTCTAAAGTGATCATTGGATTCTCTGTGGCTTTTGCTTAATGTTTCCACAGAGAGATTTGAATGGAAAGGTTTTTCTCTGCAGTCTCTGTGTGCCGTGATGAAACTTCAACGTTCTCATAATCACAGTAAACAAACAGCGCCCGATGGAAAACCTCAGTTCTTCAAAGCTCTTTTTCACTCGCTCCCTGATTTATGCATTTCTAGTTAGTCTCCAGCTTCTCTGAAGGCTCTTCATTTTCACAGGTGTCCTTCAGATTGTCATTGTGCAGCTGTGGGGTTTCTTCCCTGAATAACATGGCAGTTGTTTTAGCGTCTCAAACGAAAGAGACCAATTGTGAATTATGTCCTAATTACTTCTGCAACATATACCTATGGATTAAACGGCTTAAAGGGATAGTTCACCCCAAAAGGAAAATAATATCATCATTTACTCACCCTCGTGTCATTTCAAACCTGAATGACTTTCTTTCTTCTCCAAAACAAAAAAGGAGACATTTTGAAATATGTTGGCAACAGATAACCATTGAGGTCCCCATTGACTAGCATTGGTTTTGTGTCCATACAATAGAAGTAAATGGGGACCAATGGATTTTGCTTACCAACATTTTTTCAAAATATCTTCTTCTGTGTTTTGCAGTTGAAAGAAAGCCATTACAGGTGAGGGTGAGTAAATGATGACAGAATTTTCATTTTGGGGTGCACTATCCCTTTAAAGTCGCAGCGCTGGGTTCAATTTGGATGGCGTTTGATATCGCGTCTTCCAGAAGAATCACTTCATTTGATTAATGCTGATTGTCACAGTGCTGTTGAATCACTCAAATTCAGTACAGAACCGAACACGCTGTATTCAATCACATCCATAAGGATCGAATGAGACTGTTCAGATCAGAAATAACCAACCAGTCACTCTGGAGGAGAAACTCTGTAACCACGGTTACCTGCCCACTTTATCATCATCAGCTGTTCTCCTAATCTCACTGATATTCTGAATCCTTTCATCTTGGTGCAAATTAAGTGTGTCTTGTATTTGCTTGTGTGCGTGTGTTTGTTTGCAAAGTCGTTGCGTAAAAGTTAATATGACACACAGTTGCAGATGTGTGTGCTGGAGTTTATGGGGATCTCGGTTCTATTATAAATTCATGGAATATTGAGAGTATACCGGATTAGAAACCTAAACCTACTAAAATTACTTTGTGTAACTGCCTTAGTGTTACAGATGCCGCACAGACATAGCATACATATTGGTCTATAAATATCAAACAAACAAACAAGCCAGATTGAATCTTCCCTTTACAAAACAAAAGTCTTAAAGTTTGAAATAAACAATAAAGGAATTAAATCCCTTTTTACTTTTACTCTTTTACGCCATTCTTGCTAGTCTATATACACCCACAACCCCCCGTACCAATGTAAACACACTGATCAGTGAGAATATGTTAATTGAATATGATAATCTCGTGAGAAAACATGTTTATAGGCCTTGTTTTGTTTGAGCATTTTCACGTTTTTCTGCTTGTAGTCAAGTAAGTTGAAACCAGAAATACTTTATATATGTGCTTCTTCATATGCATGTAAAAGAATGAGGTTAAAGATAAGACTGTGTTATTAAAATATCAAGAAAGCAAAGTCAGCTGTCCTGTAACTCAATGGTTAAAGCATGGCGCTAGCAATGCCAAGGTCATGGGTTTGATCCCAGGGATTAAATATACTCAGAAACAAATAGCACAATGTAAAAGCAAGGTCTGTGTTCTTTTCACTTTAAAAGTATACACCCCAAAAAACTCTGGGTTGTTTTTAACCCATTGTCAGGTCAAAACGGAATAAAACCAACCGCTGGGTTACATTTATTTATAAAACACTTGACCCAAGCAGGGGTTGAAAGATTTAGTTCTTTTTTACAGTGAAACAAAGTTTTAACTGTTATGAAAACATGAGTAGCACTGTTTGTGGAGCTGAAACTACTAAATATTATTAGTTTTTGTTCACACACAATGCGATTATTTGTTAGCATTTACCTGAAGAACAGAAGTCAAACAGATCTGGAAGAATTTTTTATACATATTTTGCTGAACTATTTCTTTATTAGCACTAAGAAAGTAACCGATTATAATAATCGGACAGAGAATCAGTATAGCTAATTAAAATAGTTTTGCAATGAAAATTTTGCAAGTTTTATTTTCCGTATTTCTATACTTTTAATTCTCATATCCATTGTCTATCTATTGTTGCTTAACTTTATTTTCTGAATGATGCTTTACAACAATGCAAACTTGTGACACTTGCTACAGAATTACAATTGTATTGAATTTGATTTGAATCGCTTAAACCAAAACGTGAAGTTTGGCTAAATGTCCACGACACTCCTTTTATAAGCAGACTCCGACCATGGCCTGAAATTCCGTCAAAACTGCAGAGCACTATTTGGGACAGTCAGTCAGAGGGAAAGATCTTTAAATCCATCGCTGTCCATTTCTCCTTGCTAGGACGGACCGCAGTCTTATTTTAAGTCTTGTTCTTGTTGGAATGAGTCTCTGGTGGGAAGCGCTCGGGTGTTTCAGACAGTCTCGGCCTCACAGATGGAACGGTGCATGACGGAACATTCTAATGAACTGCATGGTGCTTCTCTCAGATCCCAGCGGTGGAGTTTCATTTTCCAGCAACTCAATGTGTTGCTTGATAAGGAAATGTCATATTTATATCATCTGCTGTCACTACAGATGACAAGTGCCCTGAGGGACGCAGAAAAGAGTGTGAGCTGATCAATTGAGGGCCATTTGAATTTACTTTTTTCTCATAGCCACCTGCCACTCATACCTGTTGCTCTAAATCCACGACTGCGTTGGTAGAGAGTCTGCTTTTTATTTTTAAAAATTACACTTTCTCTTGTATTGTGTCACCAATATGATGGCAGGGTTGCCAGATTTGCGTAACCAAACTAGCCCAATGGCACCATCCCAAATAGCAAAACTCAAGATATGAACATAATTTTATATTCACAGTATTTCTTCTTAAAAAAAATCACTGTATAGAAGGGATGTAACAATATCAAAATCTCACTCTACAATAATACCTCAGTATAAAGTCTGTGGTATAATATTTATTTCAATATTTAAAATGAAAAATGATGACTTTTAAACGTGCCATAAGCATCCTCTTTTCTTAATCCTCTTATCATAACTGTTGATCACGAGTTACAGTATGAGATGTGTCAAATGACCTAATATTCCAGATGGACGTTGCCAACGGTACCATCTATTATTTTTTCTTACTTTCTTTATGTTAGGCCCGCAAGACCTAGCGTTTCATACAGTCATGTGACCACGACAATGTTGAGACAATTGTGCTATTGTGATAACACGATATTGATAATATTGTTACATCCTTACCGACTACCGCATTGTTATTATAAACAAAGTAGCCCAATTATGTGGAAAACCTTACAGACCTGGCAACACTGGCGTGCCTTTGACCATATATTACAGTTTGATTGTCATGTGCCATTGTGTGACAAAATTTTGATGTGATGCTCTTGTAATACAACTCTCAGGCTCCCTGTAGTCTGTCCTTAAGACAAGCGGGATGTCAGTTTACAAGAAAGAAAAAAATGGATTTTATGGTTCCCATAGAAACAATATCCTTTAAATACTCTCAGTATTAATAGTCTGATGGACTGACAGAGGACCGCAAGGAAAGACATAAGCATGCTTCACAGTCATCATTTGTCTTAATGTTGCATTTACACAACCTGTCCTCATTATTTTTGTTTACTTATTTTATCGTGAAAACATCTCTGCCAAATGGCAACCTCATAGATGCGGCAATGTTTAGACACTGATGTGATTGATGATGTTATCTAATTACAACCTTATGCAACATACTAACATCCCATAAAGAAAATAAGAATTGGATTAACACTTTGTAGACTTTTTAATAAATATTTCAAACATTATTTAACATTTAGGTTGAGAGCTCTGTTGCCACGGTAGAAAACCGTAATGACAAGTTCAGCCGAGAGTTGATGCGGGCAGTTGAACATGGTTTCTTTATCATGCTTTATCTCCCAATATCATGGACTGCTCTGGGGCTGCTCAAAATTCTGTGTAAAGACTCAATGCCGCATAAGAGACGGGCTAAATGATGCCCGCTTTGACTCCTCTCGGCTCTGAATGCCAAACACGGTCATGTCCGTGTTTTAAACAGATGCTGTTTCTGTGCCATCTCCGTGGTTGGCTTTAAGATCCTTAAATCTATAGCTCTTGGCATACCATTATTCCTTTGCCTTATTCTACATAAATTACAATTACTTTTTAATCAGGTTTTTATTGGTGTTTTCTGTCAAATCATCGCTCGAAACAGCATTATTTTTGAGGAATGGACTAGAAAGAGCCCTGTTAATGTTGATCGCTGCCAGACAATATGAGTCATTCTTCATTTTTACGTAAGGTTAATGCAACCTTAAAAACAGTCGCTTATTATGACAATGCCAACACACTGTTATTGCCAGATTTAGAGTAAACTGTTTTATAACTAATCGTGTGTACAGTTTTACTGTAAATGTTTATCAAATATGCAAAAATGTCTTTTTTATTTCCTTTTGCTTCGTGGCTTTTGCACTGTTTAGGAGATTTCCCTGGTGAACAAATTATATGCTAAGTATATTAAATTTAAGTATACTTCAGCATACTTGCAGTCGGACTAATGGTCAGTATACTCAAAATGTGCTATTGATTAGTTCACTTAAAGAGCGCTATTTTTGAGCAACTAATTTTGTAAGATTTAAAAAGTATATTTAAGTTGTAATTAAATTGTTGTGAGGAATAAAAAGTGTATTTAGTGTACTTTTGTGTGGTAAAGTGGAACAACTTCAAGTACCTTAAGTGAACGAAGTATACTTTCTAAAAGTTAATAGCTGGATTAGGGTACTTATTTTAGCTGGATACACTCTAAGATTGTATGTAAGATGAAATTCATGATTTAAAATGTATGTAAAACTGCCTTTTTAAGTCGTTTATTCAATGTTTTTTACACAGCAGATGTTTTCCAGATCTCCAGATCTTTAGCAGACATCTTACAGACATACCTGTTCATACCTTCTGGTATATTTTTGCTTAAATTGTCTCAGCAGTCTCTCCAAACTTTGCATTAGAGACAATATCCACTCCTCTATCTTTTGAGACAAATTGCTCTTAAAGCAGTGGTTCTAAAACATTTTCGTTGTCAGGCCTCCCAAATAAAGCCTTGTGTGTTAAAAATTGTATTAAACCAAAAACAAAATTTAAGATAAAAACTGTGTCCCCCATGGATCCATCTTGGGGCCCTCCAACTTTCACCATTTTGGCATTTATTGTACATAAAATAACTTATTAAGGCTGAAATTCCTCATTTTCCCAAGATATACTCCCCAAGATACTTTAAGTTTCCAACTTTTTAAAGCCGACTTTCTAAGTCTGTAGTAAAAAATCCTATTTGTTCAGATTTTCAGTTCAGTATTTGTCTGTCCTCCAATAAAGTCGTACAAATTTCAAAAGTTTTGGTAAAAAAAAACTTGCCTCAAGTTCAAATCTTATTTGACCAGCTTGGAGTAGATTTAGGTGATTATTGTTCTGACCTTCTGCCCTTTTCTCTTCTCTCTCTGCTCTGCAGTGAAGAGCTGTGTATTGAGTGTTGTTTTTGGTTGCTGATGGTTACAGCCATCAGAGCGCCACCGTTCTGTGTGTATCAGATCAACAGTGGGCGTGAGTGGGAGATTAAATCAAAGGTGAGCTCCAGCCGAGGCACCCGGCATTACACTCTTCTCTGGTGTTTGTCTGCTTTTGCTTGTACTAACATTTTACTGGCACCAAAACTTAATTCTGTCTCTAAAAAGCATGTGAGAGTACTCTAGTTGTCTTCAATATAAAACCCCATTTTCTGTTTTTTTGTACTTTATTATCTGTTTGTCATTAGCAGGGTTTTAAGATTCAGGAAAGTTTAGATTTAGGAAATTCAGTTACCCCATAAAGAAAGACAAATCCCAAAACCACAGTGATTTATTCCATTTGACTCGCGTACCGGTAAGAGATGCCCATTAAGCTCATAGCTCCTGTGATGTTTTGTTTCAGTGGAAGTTTTGCGTGGAGGAGGTAAGATCTGACAATGCTGATGTTATGCAATGGGCATAGAGAAGGTTGAAGAGTAGCTTTGCTTTAAAATAACCTGACATGTCTTTTGTCGTTAAGGTGCTTGCATGACATGTCATGCAGTTATGCAGCTCCTTTTGAACTTTGTTTAAACAGCATATGCTTGTAATTTAACATGTACTCATTTGCAGCTCAAACATCTTTCTGCAAACTGAGCTACAATAACATTTAAGAAAGATTTAGGGTGTTTATTTTCAATGGTGTAATAGACTTTGAGAAGATGTTCTGCTACATTTCAAATTATATGATGATGCACACAATGAAAAAAAATATATATATAAAGTTTACCATTGCTTAACAGTTGATTGTGAGTTTGTTGGGATAGGACAACAGCCTAAATAGCTTATTGCTCTCCTGTAGCTCAGCGCTAGAGCATGGTGCTAACAATGCCAAGGTCATGGCTTCGATCCCAGGGGATTGCATATACTTAGAAACAAATGTATAGGATAATGCAATATAGGTCTCAGTGGATAAAAGCGTCTGCCAAAAGTGAATTAAAATGTGATTAACAACACAGCTTTGTTTTTTGATATTTCGAGTGAGACAAACTAAGTACATTACATGTAAAACTGAATTATAAGGACCATACTGAACAGGGCGAAATAGCGTGCAGGTGCGATTAAAAACGAAAGGCAGAATTTCTGTGGGAGATTTACTAAAAATGCGCACATTACAAACCACAGGGTCAATATCTCATTTCCATAATGACCACATGACACAATCTACCAAGAGAAGCGCAAATTATCGCAGGTTTTAAGACATGCCTTTTTTGGGCGTTAAATAAAGCCACAAATACCAGTATAATGACGAGCTCTAAATCATGCATGAACAGATTCCTATCATGGTGATTTCAAAAATAACATCAAATGTAAATATGTTCTTATAGAGAACCGAACAGCTGTTTACGCTCCTAGAGATCTGTATAGATGACGTAATAAACTGTATGAGTGTCCCTAGTAAAAACTCACCTCAAACACTTGATGCCTATTGTTGTTTTTCTGCAAAACGTCTCTGAATGCATCATTATGTCTTTGTTTTTGTAAAGTGTGATGCTATATGTAGGACTTCATGGTTGTCTTTCTTTGGCTCATTTAGTTGCCAAGGCAACCACATGTTCCTTATCATTTCCTGAAGCAATGCGATGTAAGAATAGATTAGGTAGCATGTAGTAATGTTGCATATTTTAGCCTCGTTGGGTTAGTTTTTGGTGGACTGTCGTGGGTCGGATTGGAGACTTAACAACAGTTTTACATCAAGATCTATTCAGATTGTAAAGTCCTTTATTTACTTCTATCCAAAGCATTTCAACTTCATTTGATTTATTTGTGTGGTCCCAGAAATTGAACCCATTATCTTAGTGTTGCTAGTACTGCGTGCTACCAGTTTGAGCAACATACCCACCAATTTTTGGGGAATATTTGGGATATTGATCGCTAAAGTTGGTGTGGAATTCAAGTCTACAATATGTAGATTTTTTTTAACAGAAATAATAAAGAAAATCATGTGCAGTCCGTAAACACAAGTCTGGACCTGCGTTACAGTCATCCAAACTCTAAAATCTGGTTATCATGGTCAGAATTCTCTGTCATGGTGACCATGACAACCCTGTGTTATATCGCATTCTCTTTGATATACTGCTGCAATGGATTATGATCCCCGGGTATTATGTAAGAGGAGATTTTCCTGTAAAGGTGTTTCCTTCTCTGATTTCACTTTTGGCACATCGGTATATTTGCTTTAACTTATCTTTTATTCACGTTAGCAGTTCTCCCAGAATATGAGAACGAAAGGTTGAACGATGTCACCTTTAAATGATGAGCGAATCAGCTTTTAGTTATTTACCAAATGCATCTCAGTTCTTCTGTAGCCAAAGCGTTGAATGTACATTGGAGGTGAAACTAAACTGAGAAGGAAACTGGGGTGATGTGGTGGCTGGTTCACGCCCCAATCCATGCAGTTTGTAAATTATCATCATTGATGTCCTCAAGCAATTCCCTTCTGGTTGTTTTGGTAACATGGGTTCCTTCAGTCATTTTGGATATAAGCAATCGTTGAATAATAAGTTAATAACAGAACATCAAATGTGATTTGTGCTCCCTCGATTAAGAGAGAGTAAAACATCCATCTTAAATACAACACAATCTTATGCACACATCATATTTCATGCAAAAACATTTTCCCAATGTTACATCAACACAACACTTTTCCACTGTGATCACATAATTCTTTGGAAAAAATGTATGAATTATATTTTTCTGTCACCATCAGCTCAACTGGGAGAATAAGACTTTAAATATACTTTTGAGCAAAGATGGAAGTAAACAGATCCCCTTTTGATTAGTTGACTAAATCTACCCTATTTTTGTTTACATTTAAAGTGGCGGTGCATTAGTAAGGATGCTGACAGATTGCTGAAATAGTTATATTCAGACAATTAACATGGCTTTAAATTTATCTTCTGTCAGGCACTACTGCTGCAGGCGTACACTACTATACCTGATATATGGTGAAAGATGTCTTTGGTCATTCCATTTCACCTGGATTAAGAAACAACCTGGATATAAAACACAAATCTAAAACCTTTTGTGTCCTTTTCCTTTTCCAGACCAGCATCATTCCCCCTGGTCGCCATCCCGAGATTTCAATGAGGATAGCAGGCTCGCTCCACCCAGGAACATGAAGGGCTTATCAGGTGGTCGTGTGCCGTACCAAATTCCCATGCTGCCCCCGTGCGGGCTGGCGGAGTGCGAGCATCTCCATGACCTACACGGCATGCACGTCTCCGACCTTCGACACTCCTACCTGCTCAGCCCAACGGAGACCTGCGCCATGGACTTCCATCACCGCCTTTCCCCCCGCAGCTCCATCCACTCCGACTGCATGATCATGTCACCTATGGCGATAACCTCCACCGCTCCCGCCGACCATGTCTCTAGCAGCACCTTTCCCAGAATGCACTACAGCACGCAGTATTACGACCCGGCCGTGCGGGAAGACTGTGCCACCATCACCACCTCAGCCACATCCGCCCCCGCCACGTCCACCTCTCGCCACGGCAGCAGCAAAAGCAACCGCATCCCTGCCAACCTGCTGGACCAATTCGAAAAACAGCTTCCGCTTCACCGCGACGGATTTCACACGCTGCAGTACCAACGCGCGTCGGCCACAACTGGAGGTGAGCAGCGCAGCGAGAGTCCCGGTCGCATCCGCCACCTGGTACACTCCGTCCAGAAACTCTTCACCAAGTCCCACTCGCTGGAAGGATCGTCAAAGATGAACGGCACCAAGGGCGACGGTGGGAGCGGGGGAAGTCATCACCATCACCACGGCAGCCACCACTCATCCAAGCACGGTAGCAAGCGCAGCAAAAGCAAAGAGCGCAGGCACCGGTCGGTTACGGGTGGATGGTGGAGCTCCGATGACAACCTGGACAGTGACAGCACCTACCGCACACCCAGCGCCTTGAGCCGCCACCACCATGAGCATGTCGCTCTCAGGCTTCCCGGAATCCATGCATAGTCACTTTGGAGACCACTCTCTCAAAACCTCCAAAAGCAACAACGACGTTAAGTGCTCAGCCTGCGAGAGCTTGTCCATGGCACCTGAGGGAAAGTTCATGAAGAGAAGTTCCTGGTCCACGCTCACCGTCAGTCAGGCCAAAGAGGCCTATCGAAAGTCCTCCCTTAACCTGGAGAAGCCCATGATGCATCAGGAACTTAAACCTTCATTCCGGTCTTCACACTATCTACAGGTAAGTCATGCTCTACTTCAACACGTCCACATGCGGAGTTGAGAAGAAGAAATAACTAGTGGGGTTAGTAGGATTTTGGACCATAAAATCTCAATGTGGGTGGGGCTACCTTAAGCTCGATATGTCAAGTAAATTTGGAAGCAAGCTAGATTTTTTCAGACAAAACTCATAGCTAAGAAAACTTGTAGCATGTTGCTTTATCATGCTCTATGTCTCATGATGTTAAGTCTATCAGAATGTATTAAAGATATGGCATGCAAATGGTTTAAAGCAGTGATTCCGCAAAAAAGTGGGGGGTACTGCCTGGGGGTTGGAAAATAGGGGTATCCCTGGTACATGGTAGCGAATGGAACAAGGTTGGATGCCAAGTTTGAGGAAGGGACAGTTTAGCTAACTTCGCTAGTTCTAAACCCTAGAAGGCCCCATTCACGAACGGGAGTATTGGGCACTTAGGTGGCTTCAGGGAAATTGTCTCTGTAATAAAACTACAGTCTGTTTGGTTAAGAAACACATAAACACATAAATGGTCCTGTGATACTGGTTATGAGCATCCCTAATGAAAAGGCTTGTTTTTGTGAGATGTAGATGTGCATTTGAACTTAGTAACCGATCTAAGAAATGATGAACTTAAAACCCATTATGCCAGATACATATTGTAGATGTACGTGATTTGCATGGATAAGTGTAAGCCTGTAAAGGTTAGATTGGTGCTAACTCTAGTTATCGGGATGACAAATGAATTGTTCACAGAAGTTAGTCAATTGATGGTCTGTAAAACTCATGGTAAAGTCTCTGATGTCTATTCTAATTATGATAACAGGCATCAAACAATTAAATTTCACTATGACGATCTTTGACATGTCAATAGTGAAGATAATAAGTTTTAATTTATAACATGATATTTTCACATGACATTCTTCTATGAATTTACATAGAAGACAGTAAAAGACTAAAGTTACTTTAGCTGGGATTCACATTTAGTGACTATCACTCACAGATATTTGGCAAAAAAACGACTTCACTCTGTACCAGAACTCAATAAAGAGATGTTCTTATGTTTGCAACTGGACTTTTGGACTGGATATTTGCAGAACACTTCTTGACTTTCTTCTCTGCTTGACCCCTGGAGACATTCCTCTCTTGCAGCAAATAGAGCAAATGAAAAGGAAATTTTCTTGGTGAAAGGACTAAATTCTGTTTGACTTTGCAATGATACCATGCAATCGAGTGGGAGCGTCGAAAAGTATTCTGCATTCGTGTCATTGTTTTATCTCATTTCATTCCTCTAAACCCCTGAAAGGATATTTTTACCAACGCTCCCGTACCCCATCAGTGCCTGATGAATGCATTAGTGTGTTGTCTGTAGTGCCTCCTTGTTGTAAAATAGAGTAACGCAGCCCCCTGCTGACACATCTGGAAGAGGCATAGAAATCAAAGATGTCTACTGAAAGATGTGCGTTGCCTTGCATTTACTGGTCTGGTCTGCATTAAGGCCAGACCTGAACCCAGTTGAACACCTTTGAGCCAAACACTCATCACCCAAACCAATTAATGTCTTGTCAGTCATTTCGAGACAGAAAACGGCCCCTCCAAAACGGTTGCAACTAAGATGGAAACAAAATTCTTTAATATGGTATATTTTATATATATATATTATACCGTAGCAGCATGTCCCTAAAAGGCGTTTTTCTTATTCTTAGGTGGAACAGTTGGAGACTTAATGACTGTCATGTTAGATATTGTAGACCTACTGAGTATTACGTAGTATTTCTGTGCTTAATACACTCCCCCTGCAAGTTGACAGCATTCGTAAGGTTTTTTTCGAACATATAAAACTATTTTGTTACAACTTTTCTTAGTCCCTTATTGGACAATTCTCCCGGAAATGCACGTGCAGCAGGAATGTGAATAATCAAATCACTTTAGAGAAAGTCAAGACCAGTGTGTCAAGATCATGACAGGACCGAAAATCATGCAGAGCAAGACCGCGCATATCCCCAAACCTAAAAAAGTCATAATAAGAGAATAATAATAAAGATAGTACAGTCATTGAATTGTATGTGTCGGCTTCTTTAAGCAAACATACAAACAATAAGCAGCTGAAATTTAGCTGAAATCGTTAGTTAATGCAATTTTTCCATATTCGTTTACCCAAACACATACATTTTTTGTGCAAGCAATTGTAAATACGAGGACTGTTAAGCGATCAGTCGCGATTAATCGAATCCAGAATTAAAGTTTGTGTTTAATATAATATTTCTGTGTACGGTGCATATTCATTTAATGTTTATAAACACCTACACATACAGTATATATATATGTATATGTACACATATATATTTTGGAAATATGTATACATTTGTATTTACTTTATAAATAAACTATTTATTTAATAATTTAAATTATATATAAACATTTATTGATTTGATATTTTTCTAAACTTTATACATGTATGTGTATTTGTTTATATATACCAAATAAATACACACAGCAAACAGACATATTATATCTAAACACAAATTTTTATTCTGGATGAGATTAATTGCAATTAATCATTAAAACCCTAGTAAATACACGTAGGCGAAACAGAGAAAAACATTTTTTAAATTGTGTTATGTTTTTAAGTTATGTTTTATTTAATTATGAAATTCTGTTTATTGAGCAATACTTGATGATATTGCTTAATTATATCAGATGAAATAATATGAAAACATACAAGTATTCTTTTTCAAAGATACCTTAACATTTTGAATTCACTTTGCCGACATTTTGGATGTATTAACATTGATTTGTACTTCTAAAGCAGGAGCTTTTACTTCCAATAGAATGAATGATGTTAACAAATAAATGAGACAATGCACCAGCAATTAAATGATATCTCTGCACTTTGAAATACAGTATAATCCTGAGTAGTGTGAGTCTAAGACAAGACCAAGAACATATGTAGTAAAAAACAAGACAGGACCAACAATTTTAAAGACCAGTCTGAAGTACTGCAACTTGCTAATAAGATGTGCTTCGCACAATTTGTTCACATCATCATTTACAATTGACAGTTAAATACGTCTCCTGTACAGACTTGCGTTAAGATTTCGAGGAACACTTTATCTTGGGTTACTGTACACTTTCCCTGAAAAGCGTGTTTGTAGAATGACATCCATCACTGAAATCCTTCTGTCTTCTCTGAAGTCTTAACATCCATCTTTATTTGCATGTATGTTTGCATAACTAGGGGGTATTTGAAGAGACTCGGGTAATGCAAACACTTCAGTTTTGATTTCACTCTATTTTTCTGACACAAGGTCAGAGTAGGTGTTTTCAAACTGGCATGTTTTTTTATCACCGTGTCCAATGCCCTGTTCCTAGACAATTTAGTAAATCATAAGTGTCAGACATTAGTTGCATCTATAATCCTTTCTGAAAAGAAAACTAATTGTTTCCTCTTTTATCGCCTAGGTTGGCTCGGGTATAAACAAACTCTAGTTCTCATCTCAAGTAGTTGCATTGTTTAAAATGCTGTTAATATTTATTCATGTGTGGTTGCTATGAATGCATCCTACACACGGTTTCCATTGCTATTCCTTGAAATCGAATCTGGAGGAGTTAATAAATTCAGTGTTCAGATGTAAGATCTTTTTTGAGGTTAAGAGGTCTTTTGGTTGCATGACCCAGTGTTCCCACTGCAGTTATACTGAAAATGAGCTTTTTTATGTACAGATATTTTTATTTTATCTGTTTTCTGCTTTAAATGATTTTATTTCACAGCTCGTTGGAATGCTTGATTCTGATTGGCCAGTCGCGGCATTTGCAGGGTCGTTATTTCCAGATAACAACCTCTCAAAACTAATAATACACAGCAATACAGCAAATCATTTTGACAGTTTTTTTTGAGAAATTGTCTTTTAGTAGGATATATGACATTATATTTAGAAATGGTTAAACCACATTGCATGTTTGTGACATTTGAACGTCATTTCTTCACCTAAAACCAAAAGGAAACAGCTTTTCCTTACGGAAGGTCTGCATTCTGTAAAAATGAGCTGATAAAATATTTCAAATTCACATTTAATATCCAGTTTTTTTCTCATGTGGCAAGTATCCGTGTAATAAGTGGGCTAATGTACAAGCAGCCTGCTGTTATCGTGAAATAACCCCCTTCAGTGTGATACAAGACCCTCCGCTTCGCGCCGGGTCCTGATCGCGCTTTCGCGGCTTATTTCTGCGATATCAACAGCCTGCCTGTACATTATCCTATACATATTATACATTATAGAACTGTTAAAGGGGAGATTAGAATAGAATATAGATTTCTAGTATACTTTTTGTTGAAATGTGGTGCTTATGTAGGTTTGAATTTGGCTGGCAACATTTTCTGATCCTGTTCTCATTCTTTTTCCCCATCGTTACTTGCTTTCTCTCTACTGTTTTCATCTAAATTAAAGTGTCTGTAAGATTGAATTTTATCTTTTATAATAAAAACATCTGTTATCATTTATTCAACCTCATGTTGTTCAAAACCTATGACTCTTTCTTCCGCGGAACACTTCACAGATACTTCGAGAAAATTGTTGGTTTTGTGTTCATACGTCATTGGTTACCAACATTCTTCAAAACATTTGTCATTCCAAACCTGGATGACTTTCTTTCTTATACAGAACACAAAAAGAATGAGGATGAGTTCATTTTTGGTAAATGTATTCCTTTATATTGAAAAATAGAAACAGATTTTCTCAGAATTTATATAATTTTTATTTTATATGAATTATATTCTATTATTCTTTTTAAACCAACTGAATGTGGCCCTGACAATTCGCTGATGTTTGATCACAGATGTGCTATAATCTCTCGTTCTGTGTGTAAGAACATGCCTTGATGCTGTGCATGCGTTTATTCATCTGCAGGTGCCTCAGGATGAGTGGGGGGACTATCCGGGGATCGAGAAGGAAGAAGAGATTCCATGTCGCCGGATGCGTAGCAGTAGTTACGTCAAAGCCATGGGAGATGAGGATAGCGGTGAGTCTGATACCAGCCCCAAAACGTCGCCTCAGAAGACCGTCCGGTCTGATGCCCTTGTCCTCAAATCAGCCATACAGAGGCCACATATAGACACCCAAAGGTGAGTCTCTTCCGCTCATTATTCGTCAAGCTGTTCTTCATCCTCCTGCTTTGTTCATCTGATGTTCTTTTTGCTCTGAAAGAAGCTTGAATAGTTTCCCAAGTGCTTTTGGAGTGGCTCATAAGAATCGGTGTGCATGATGTGCTTGAGGGTTTCTTTAAATTAGCCAGTTGATATTGCATGTGGTGATTTGCAATGATTAATAATACAACTTTGGATGGTTTGGAATGCTGCTTATGAAATGAGTTTTGTTGGTTGTTGATGAAGCGATGAGGTTGTCTGTTGGATTAAATTCTGTGCTTTATTGCTGTTCTTAAACATCACGCTCAAATGGATTCTATATTGCACCTGTATGTTCTGCTCTGAATAGACAATTGACAGCTGTCAGTCATGGCATCTCAGATGGGGAAGTTGACATTTGCTGAAAATATATTGTATCAAAATTGTTTTCTACCTAAAAGACACTTAACCTTGTATTTCTCTACGGAGATCTAAAATAATTGCTGTAAGTTGGCAAAGACTTAACAAGAAGTAAGAAGAACACTTAATAAAGTCAGACAGTTTAGACAGTGCTCAAGAGTCTAGGGCCATGACGTGACATTATTCAACAAAAGTGGTGGCCCGTGTATTAATAAAATTGTAAGAATATAGAATTTTAATGCTGATGATACAGAGAAAGATAGAAAAAGTTTACGTGCAAAAGTCAAGTAGGCTACAATGTTCCTGTTGATCAATAAATAATGAAATAGTTTAAATGCACCCATTTATCTTCAAATGCAAAACAGTATAGTGTCTTTGGTTTATAATATTTTATCATGCATTTTCTTAAATGTAGTTTTTATTTTCTCCAAAACTCATTTTCGTTATAATTTCTTAAAGACATCTAATGGACCAATGGTAGATACCCGACTGAAGCTTGATTTCCCCTTTACACTTTCTAATTAGCCTTTGATAGAAAACTTTCCCTTGGGTCTTTGTTATAGTGGGTTAACTTCTGCATGTGTTTGGGGGCAAAATAACATCGCTGAGAACGGAAAACAGCACAAAACACAAGTTGTCTAGTTTACTGGAGAGAAAACAACAAACTCTGTATTTCCTAAAATAGATGCGTCACTGTAGTGCCTGTAAATCTTCCACATTCAGAAACATGTAAGATTTGCTTGGAGCTGCAAATGACACGGTGAAACACTTCATATATTCAACTTCAGTAAATAATGCAGATAAATCTTAGCCAGCATTTTCTTACCAACATCATGCCGGTTGTTATTTGCTCTTCGCTCCACACAGAGTATCTACAATTAGGATATAATAATCATTTTCAGGTTGAAAAGTTATTTAGAAGACAGAATAAGCATTTAGTAGAGCTTTCCTGACATGTGATAAGCAATAAAAGAACACTGCAATTTTTAATGGCATTACATCTTTTATTTCATATGATATTTGACAACTTTAGATGTGATTTATTGACATTTCAAAACCTTTATATCATCAATGACCAAAAGCCCACCAATATTCACCCAAAGTATAAGTGATACGATTTAGCATCAGTGTTAAACGATTTTATTATCAACTCTTTTTATTCAGGCTTTGGTAGCCGTTGACTGTATTTTATCAACAATTAACTCTGATTTGTTTTTATTGACAAGCTTTTGTAAGGATATTCACAATTTCCTAGCAGATTTGGGCTGTTTAACTTCATTCATTCAGTCTATCAAGCAGTGCAGGGGTTGTCACAGATTACTAGTCGATTAGTCAAGTATTCATTCAGCAAACACTTCAATTAATATCTATAAATCTTGAACACCATTTTATTTCCAAATTAAATATTAATATACATTCTCTAATGTCTTTAAGTATGATTGAGTAACCATTCAAATCAGTATAGAACTAAGAAAGTTAGTTTTTTCATCTGATTAGAATGTTTTATAAAATGATGGTTTTCTATTTCTATTGTTCACCGCTGTCGCTCTTTTAACAAAACGACTGAATTTCTTCCGGTCTGTATAAAGTCCCTCCTTCCGAAACGTTCTGATTGGTAAAGCTGATCAGGTCTGACGTGATTGGTTCCCAACTAGTCCCACCCATTTCATATCAGCGAGCTTCCGCTTCTCAGGCTATTGTGATTGGTCGGTGCCCCTCTCAGTGCACGTGTATTCAACAATGGCAGTAAAACTGGTTTTGTCGTCCAGGGTCACATATGAAACATTGCAAATTATGAAAACAGAATTGGATGCAATAAAACAAAATTCAATAAGACTACAAAAAATATAACAAATATGAAAACAATTGACAAATAATACTGTAGTAACCTTTTTTAACATTCTCTAATTTTTTTTAACTAAAAGTCAGTACAACCAGCAATTCAAACTTCTAAATGACTTTTTATGTTTGTGCTTTTGGAAATTTGCATTTTAGGCTCATTTTGAGCATTTACATTTATGCATTTGGCAGATGCTATCATCCAAAGCGACTCACATTGCATGCAGTTCGCAGAATATGTTGATCAGGCTTATTCAGTGTATTTCCTGGTTGTTTGGGATGTTCTGTAAAACAGGGAGATTTCGAGGGCCATCTCAAGGCGGGGACAGAACATCAATAACCGGGACAGTCGGGTGTCCTTAATTTACGCACTCTAACAGTAGACAAAAGTAATGGAAGCGCTTTTTTTTTTCCTCTTTCCTTCAATTGATCAAATATGGAGGAATACATACGCGTTCCATGATGAGATGTTTATACACAAATAAAGTGGATGCAATCTGTGTGACGATTGAATATTCGATAGGCACTTGTATTTATGTGATTCCGTGTCCGAATATGTTTAAGATAAGTTTATGATAAGACTAAAAGATTGACCCAGTTCATGTTTGAAACCACAACCAAAATGATTTAACCTCTAGTAAACATATTTGATGTTGTTCTATTTGTAAAACAGTAGCCTAGTATCCACTAATATAGTTACATAGTTTAACCATTATTGTATTCTCTGTTCATTCAAATATAGTAGTAACCAGTCTATCAGTCATGTCTACTTCCTTGACTTGACATAATAGAGCCATGTGGTAATGGTTCTTGTGGGAGTCTTTGAGCATGTGCTGTTTGTGAACGAATTGACGTTGAAGGGTTTGCTGTTCGTCTTCGAGATCTTTTGGCAGGCATATAAGGTTTCGAAAGCTTCATTCAATTTCAGTTTTGTCTGTGCTTCTCTGCTGTTTCCTGATGATGGTTGGTGCTGTCCACGGTTGTGAACTGTGTGCCTTTACCATGGTAAAACGTTACTATGGGTCAGGAGCCCACACCATCTAAATCCCATGAAATAAGTATATTTATATTTGCCGCAGATTGATTGAAAAGAGATAACATACAAATAGTGCATTTTTCTTCCTTTTTTTGTTGTTGATGTATTTCAAACTCACTCTTAGCCTTAGCTTATGAACTAACACCGAGGAGTATACTTTACAGTTTTTATTAATCTTTATTTTTTGTAGTGAATATGGTACCAATACAATTTATGTTGTGGATTACCAATTAAAGTACCAAATTTAAGTATTGTTTGTTGTAAGTCAATGTTAACTAATGTTAACTTTATTATTAAGTTTTACCATAATTCACATGCAGGTTGGACAGATCAATTGTTGTTATTTGATTTATTGATAACAGATTTACTCAAAAATAGTTTTAAGGTTCATGAGAGTATACATGTTCATAAATCACTTTATAAATGGTTTATTTTACCATCTTCTTTGTATTTGATGGTTTTCAAGAGGAAGCTAATTAATCCAAATGTGAATAGGTTGCACTTTGGCTACATTAGTCTTTGGTTGTTCTCTTCATTTAGCTCGGGATACCACATGCAAACAGCAAGAGATATGCGCCCTCACCCCAGCGTTTCTCTGAACCCCACGACCAACCCTCCTCAGTTTCGCTCCAGAAACCAGAGCTACATGCGAGCAGTCAGCACCTTCAGTCAGGCAAGCTGCTTGAGCCAGGTGAGTCCAACCACTCGCAACACTGGTACACATGTCGGATTGTTCAATTCTCAGATTATATGCTGGTTTTGTGAGATGCCGTGCGTTCGCTTTATATGAGAGTAGACTTTATAGACTTTGTGATCAGTTATCGATTTATGGATTTCCCTGATGTAATAGTTAATTGGATTTGCATGGTTTCCTACTTATTGACGATGTACCAATCTTCACGTCTCGGTGATTGACCTGCTAAACTGCTGGCTGGTGCATGGCTAATGTTGTTACAAAAGCCGCTTGACTACTTTATGTCTTTTAGGATTTTCCTGACAGGTTATGATGATATTTCATTTTTAACCATGATGTTTTGTTATGGTTAGGCAAAAATAACGGTTTTAATAGTTCCTTTGGTGTAGACCAAGGAGGAGCTGTTTTGTGGTTTTCGGCAGGTGGCTGTTTATTGTTTTTGGGTTATTGGTGACTTAGCTTAAAATTCAGATGTTTGATAGAGATTTTCTAACGTTATTTTTAGTAAGCCCGTAGGTTCTGTTCAAATTGCATTTCTAGGAAAGGTCACATTTTGTTTTATTGAAATTGATGAAAGTTTCGGTTTTTAATTGAATGTCGTAGCTTCTACACATAAGACTTTCTTCATGTCTTCTGCTGTTGACTGTTTGTGTCATTTTCCCCTCAGAACGTTCTTCGAGCACCTGCTTTTCTTCTCGAAATTAACCCTAACACGATTTTCAGTCTGAAATGTTTTCTCTTGTCTATCCTGTTGCTTTTTGACCTTATTCTACTGAGACGTTCAAGGTCGGAAAATGCCAGTGGTATTTCCCTCCTGCTAACACTCCTTCATATTTACTGTGCAAAGGAGAAGAATCAAAGTGAGAAAGAGAAGGGAAGAGGAAAAATTAAGGACTGCTATTCCTGTTTTTGTCTCTCAGGTGAGTGAGACTGAGGTCAATGGCCAGTTTGAGTCAGTTTGCGAGTCCGTTTTTAGCGAAGTAGAATCCCAGGCCGTGGAGGCATTGGACCTGCCCGGCTTTTTCCGCACACGGAGCCACAGTTACCTGCGTGCAATTCAGGCCGGGTACTCCCAAGATGATGACTGCTTGCCTTCAATGACATCCTCCACTGTTACGTCAACTCTCAGATCCACAACAGGTAACCGTATGCCTCAAATCCCACCCGAGAGAGAGAGAAGGCTTAGAACACATACCCGTCATACATTCAGCACATGCCGATCCACATACTCTGGCATACCTACATATGTACAGTGGGTTTCCCTATCGCTTGACAGATGACTGAATTGAATGTCGTTTCCGTCGGCTCCTGTCTGTTGTGTGTGTTTGCTTCTTTTGCGTCTGTGCTCCCCAAGCGTCGAAAGACGGCCGCCTGCAGTTCCCTTTGCACGAGCCATGCGACATTATCCGGGCTTCTGATTGGTTGGGTCTGGTGCTAGGGATAGGGCTGGACTCGGGGATGAGAGGGACTCGATATTATGTGATATCACACGCCTGAAGACGCCACACAGCATGCCTTTATCTAGCAAAGCATCTGACGTGCCGTCAGGAGGTTGAGCAAGAAGGCCAGATTTAGACTTTTTCATAGAATGTGTGTCTTCTCCATTTTCTACCACGAACGGATCAGCAGCTTATAAAAATCATACTTGTTATACATCAATTCTAAACGCCTTTTCAGGCCTGACTCCACAAAGCAACATATGTCCTTCGATGTGATATTATGTGTTGCATAAAACATATCGCTAAGAGGCACGGAATTCATATTCAGAAGTGGGAGTCGAGAAACCAAGAAAGTGCTTGTTTCAAATTCATCTATTAGCATGATGAAATGCAATGTTCATCCTTCCTTTAAACCAACTCAAACTGTTGGTTATATTTATTTTTAAACGCTAAACCAACATTACAAGAGAGATGGAGTGATTATTTAAGAGGTTGATAGAAGAATCTTTTAAAACGGTTGCCTGTTTAAGGTATTTATAAGATACACAACACCGCACATATTTTTACATCGAAACTCTTTAAGAAGTTTTAGAGAATGTGACCCTTTAAGCTGATGTTAGCAATGGGGTGAAATTTCATCGGGTGTATTCATGTGATATTCATGTGTTTTAAAAAGGTGAAGGTGAATTCTATGATCCTGATCTAGTTTTACCAATAATACCATTTGTTGACCTAAATGAGTTAAGAAACACCTGACAGAGCAGATTTGGTTGTTTTGTGCAGCACATACAAATCAGAGAGTGTGTATCGCGTCTTCCAGCGTTTCCCGGCCGACTGCCTCCACACTTTATCCCAACACCCCTCCTGCGTTTGGTGTACACACACTTAAGATGGACTAAAGCTATGAACCCTATTGAAATCCCAAATCTGATGTCAAATGACACGTTTCTGTTCAAGCTATAAAAATGTTTGTTTTTTATTTTCAAACTGTTTGATTTAATGTGGGTTTCTTTGTGTTCGTTATTGAAACTGGAGTTTTGGTTTGATTGGACCTTCATAATGTCAGAAACCCACACTGACTTCACACTGAAGAAAGGAAACTGTTCTCCAATCCCACCGTCTCACTCCGCTGAAGTGCTTTCACCCCACATGGCTCTGAATGCAATCCCCCGTCAACTGCTGTAGGACAAAGCTATTGTTCCCAAAATGGATTTCATCCACTCTGATGCACTCTGGAAGACTTCTTGTTTCAGCAGTCTCTTACTACTTTGGTTTTACCAAATGATGCAAGTAGACGCTTAATTTGGCCACTTACATTTCACTAAATTCAGACTCTTTCCTCCTGTAAAGACTTAAGAGAAAGTTACCGTTGACCTTCCCCCTGCTCTCCAAAAGCATTGCCAAATTAGAGTATTGAGAAACCCCTTTAATCCAATTTAGATGAATCTAAATTTAGATGCAACTAAAATCGTTGAGGAAGGTTTGGGGTCTTCTGTGATTGGTGGAGAGGGAGGGTGGGCAGGCGGGAAGGCCCCTCATTGGCCAGCCATCACAGGAAGCAGTTCCAGGGGAAAAGAGCAGCTGGAGGGACTTCACAGGTATTATAATGTCAACACGCATACATCTATCTATGGATATGTGTGTTTGTGCACTGCCTTCTCATCGGAATCAGGACCAGTCTTTCCAAAGGTTAGATTAGGGAATAATTGTCCAGTTTCCCAAGCAGCAATGCTTTTCCTGGAAATATGTAAAAGGACATACAAGCTTGGTTTTATTCGATTATTCGGTTTTACAAGTGTTTGAGATCATTTGAAGAAAGTTTCTGGTTCGATGCTTGAAATACGGAAAATCTTTTTTAACTCCTCTCAATGTTTGTAAAAACGCACACTCAAAAAAACGACATTTTCTCTAATGCACTGAAATATTGGGCGGGGGGTTCGGAAACTCATGCGCCACACATGATGTTTTATGACATGAAGATGTAAACAAAAAGTATTTGCAGATTATGCCTTTAAGCATAAGAACACTCTACCGTTGTACACAATGCTTTATACAATATACTGCAAGTGCTATTCTTTTCCCTGCTGATGTCAGCTGTTGTAATGCATTAATGCAAAAAAATGTTTTGCAAACAGAAGAATGCATTAAAATCGAAAATATGTGGGAATCAGCATTATGTGACAAACACGGCTGTTTTAAGAGATTCAGAATCCATAATGGGGTGACAAAAATGTTGGTCAAGTCCCATTGAATTTTAATGTCAGATTAGTTTAAGCACTGAACCAGAAACACTCTTCAAATGTGAGCGATCAAATTTTTTTTTATTGCGACACTTTCTTGATAGGTTTACCTTGGTGGAAAAATGGTTGGGTCACTCTTACATTTCTCCTCATTTTTACTCCAACCTTTGCATCTTTGAGAGACACAAGTGTCTGCGGTTTGAAGTAAGAGCTGGTGTTGAAAGTTTCAGCTGTGATAGACAGTGGGATTGCAGCCCTCAAAAGGCTTTTGGATTGTATTTCACATAATCCCGCCCCTAATCTCCACATGCTCCAATCAGCTGGGCTCTTAAAATATTCAATAGGGTTCATATCTTCTTGTCTGAATGACTGCGTGACATTCTTTTATTGCCTTTTCATCTGTTCTGTTGCACTTAAATCGCAAAAATCCTGAATCCCTTTAATTTAGTTGCTTATAAAACGCACTATTGGCTGCAATGCTTTGTGACATAATGTGGATAAACCGATGGTAGTTGTATTCTACAATTTCACGAGTATCGCTGTGAAGAGATGGAAAGGCAGAAGAGACTAGATGTTCTTTGACTTGAGTGAGAAGGCAGTGTAAACACACATCTCAAAGCGAAATGTATGTGAGTAATGCACAGCAGCTACGTTTACATGGACATCTTTTGCTTTTTTCAGAATGAAATCCTTCAGATTGCTCATTTTAAATATACGTTGCACATAAATGCCAAAGTAATCAGATTCTTGTGCAAGTCGCAAGCGTCAAATCTGAAGTGATCTTTTTACAAGCGTACCATGTGAGCATTCGCCTGCATTGCGCTGAGACCATTGTTATGCCATTATTGTGATTTCTATTGGTAATGTTTTCTTGCCGATCAGGCTACAAAAAGGATTACATCATCCTTCATAATCGCAATGAAATTAAAAACCAATTTGGTCAATTTATTCAGATTGAATTAGAAGTTTATTTGAAACTGATTATTGAAGTCCATGTAAACACAGCAAGTGATGCTGAAGACCCTGATCACACAAACTCGTTGACTGAGTTGTACTTAGGTACATGCCTCCTGTGCAAAATGTGCTGCCCCACAATTAAAGTCCCAGTGATATAAAAAATGACAATTCATTTTGTTGCATGAAATATTGCAGCGTTTATAGTAAAGAGCTTATCAATCTGTGCCATTTTCTTTATAAAATCGTGAGCCCTCGTAATCGTTTGCCCTCTAATGACTATCAATCTCAAATTATGCAAATTAGACGGCTTGGGCAGAGCATCCCTTAACTCCTCCCATTCAAATGTCAGTCTGCTGCCAGTTTCATTTCAAAATGCAATGGCTATGTTTATACATCCAATTAATTCTCACTAAAAAAACGCAAGCCACAGCCACTAATTTTCTCATTCCAAATTCCTTTTCACCTGGAAATGCGTCAGAATACAGAAGTAAAAACGACCGCAACTTCCGGTTTCACTGGGACTGATGTGTCTTCAGTTTCCTTTTCTATTGGAGACATTTCTCCAATTCACCCTGAGAAACCAATGGAGTAATTCATAGAAGAATTGTGTCTACAGGGTCTTCACTCACACACCGCTCATATATAGATACATTGTATGAAATGCATTAGCATAACCGAGTGTTGACATTAGAGGTTTCCGAGTTCCACAGCTCGAATTTCCATTTGTCCATATTTAAATTTGTCTTCCAGAGGGGTATGATGCAATGGAGAGTACCTCATTGCTAAATGAGGATATGATTGACGACGATGATGGCGCCAGCTCTTCGGCCTATCAAGAAATCGAACGGTTCGAGAGAGAAAACGCTGCACGTAGTCAACACAGCACCAGTTCCACAGTGACAGCCATCTCCGTTCCTCCTACCTCCTCGCACGGGTACAGAGTCCCCTGTCCGCCCCCCTCTCAGCCCCCACCGGACCCTCCCATCCCGCAGGCTATTCAGGCTTTCAAGGAATCTGCCAACATGGTGGCTGCCTTCAACATGCAGTGGAAGGAGGAGATCTCTGCCATGCGCTATGAGCTGGCGGAACTGCGCCGGGACGTTTGCGGGGAGCTCAAGACCTTCAACAGCAACTTCTTTAACTTCACTCAGTGCTACAACATGTGGACCATGTGCCGAGAAGCGGCCACTGGCACCAGTTCCACCCAGTCCAACGAGAGGGTGTCCGTTGGCGTCCAGACCGCCGCTAACGGTTTGGTAAGACAAAACACAGCGGACGCCTCGGTAATGTGTCAGCCCGAGCCGGCTGCCTTCAACATTTTTGATCTGATGGAACCGCCTCGCATCGAGATTACCGAAGGAACCCCTGAGGGAACCACGGCCACCAACAGCCCAACCAGTCCTGCCAGCCCCGACAGACCCTCCGGCCCACCACTGTCCAAGCCGCTGAGAAGGTCCAAATTTGACATGGGCAGGAAAAAGAAGAACTGCAGTCGAGCGGATGGCCAGAGAAGTGCCAGTCTTGAACTCTGGTGCAGAAAGTACACTAGTGGACCAATGTCATACTTGTCGCTGTCGTTCTGATCACACTCATCACTGGACCAGACGTAGACCGTATTTTCAGAATGAGCCTCATACACCTAAGGCTACAAGGGAACTAAGAGTTTGTCCCTTTCTTCTGGGCAAAGACAACAGCTTGGCTGAAATGCTGACATGAGCTGTTGACACAGGGATAGTGTAGCCATTCTAGATAAAACCATTTGCTGTGCCAGATCATCATAAATGTGTTTACACATCACCACAGAATTGATTCATGAATGTCTATAGTATTGTCTTACTGTCACTGGAAGTGTTTGGTTCACGGGTAAACTAGTTCTTGTGTGACAGTGGTAAGAACGATCTTCACAATGAATCTGATTCATCGCCACCAAAGGGTCTTAAATCCAATGAAAGGACAAAAACAGTTTGTTTGGCTTACAGAAATGTTTATCAACGTACCTTAACAAAATTTTAATTCAAGAATTCCCTTTATATTTTAAGTTCCTCGGCATTATGTTTTTTTCTTACAGTCAGGTCAAGAAGTCTGAGACCACATAGAAAGTTTGTCAATTAAAAAACGCAGTATGAGACATTTTTGCTAATCGGTAAGTCCTTTGCAGAAAAGGGTCAGTTTCCTTAAGTTGCAATGAAAAACACATGATGCTTTTTGAACTCACTGTTGAAAAAAAATTGTTATTTTGTTGGTTGACATCAAAAATATAAGTTACATGGTTGCCTTAAAATTCTGAGTTAATTCAACTTTAAATTTTAGTTAATTAAATCGTCGAGTTGACTAAACTTATATTGAGTTAACTTATATTTTTAAGTTGAATTAGCCCAGAATTTTAAGGCAACCAGGTAACTTATTTTTTTGAGTTAAACAAACAAAACAACAAAAAGTTTTTGAGAGTATGCTGGAAATCAACTTGATGTTTTTCATCTAAAATAAATCAGAAATTGTAGAATTCTCATTTGGACTTTTCAAGCCGTTGTGCTAAAAGTAAGATTACAAATGGCCTTCAATTTTAAAAAAGCAAAATGAAAAGATGCTTTTTTACAAGTGCTTTCAGACTTTAAGACCCTGCTGTTATCTGTAGTGTTGATTGAAAATATAAGAATCCCTATGAACCTGTCACGCAATGGTTTTTCTTTTCATACAAATGTCCAAAGAAAAACATGAATAGAAATCATGAACGACAACAGAGTGGAACAATGAAACATTAGGATTATATTTAATGCATTCTGAAAACAACTATGTTCTCAGATGGCCAGAAGAGTCAAATGAATGGATTAATTAATGTATCACGAAATTCATTAATAGCCATTTTAACGTACACATAAGCCTTCAATGAAAACCAAATTCTGTTGTAACACAAGTTTTAAAGTGTCAATTGATTTGCAGTGTGTCATTTCTGAAAATAATCAATTTTCAAGTGGTAAAACCTTTTTTCATTTTTTAACTACATTTAAGAAATTATCATTTAGAAATTATTTAGAAATATACCATTTTATATATAGATCCAGTGAAATAATAAGTAATGATATCAATAACATTTCTCTTTTTTTGCGGTTAAATGTCACAGGTGCAAAAATATCACTGAACAACATAATTATTTAAACCCAATATTGTGAACAATTAACTGATTTAAAACAATGAAATGCTGGTGAAGACTAAATTAAACTTACCTCTGTTCATGTCTGGTCGATAAAATGATGTCACTCCCTTAAAGTGATAGTTCACCCCCCAAAAACATTCTGTCATTATTTAATCAAAAGTTTTTTAAACCTCTATGACTTTCTTTCTTCTGCAGAACACTAAAGAAGATATTTTGAAGAGTGTTGTTAACTGGACCCCATTCACCTGCATTTGTTTTTTTGTCCATACAATAGAAGTAATTAGGGGCCGGCTCTGTTTGGTGACCATCTTTGTTTAAATATCTTCTGAAGAAAGAAAGTCATATAGGTTTGAAACGACAACAGGGTGAATAAAGGATGACAGAATTTTCCTTTTTTGGGTGAACTCTCGCTTTTAATATGATGTACCTTAGATGGACGGAGTTTGCTGTATTTTATAAAACTGAGTAAAGCATTTTAATAAAACAAGATATACCATGTTGTAAATATATGACAATATCTAACATTAAACATGTATCAGTGTAACGGAGGCCAGCAAGAGAGAGAGCAGTGCAAGGTGAAACTCACTCCCCGACCAACAGACCCTCGAGGTCTTTAGCCTTCTTGTTTGATCACCCGTCTCCCATCTGGACCAATGCCGGTTTGAGGGCCACGCACAGCAGGGCAAGTAGGATCTGTAACATCAGTTCTTTCTGAAGAATACTCAATTAACACGACAGTCCTTTCTAAAGTACTAAGCACACATTTGTGTATCCTAACTGTAATGCAAAATTTAAACAAGTTTATAAGCACCTTACAGAAAGTACAGATATAGCTGGAACACAATGATAGGCAGAGTAATTGATCAAAACACACTGCATTTCATTTGACTCACGATCACGTGTGGGATCTGTTTTTATCGGTTCAGTAATTGATGAGTGTGGGAGGGAATGAGTGCAAGAATTTTTACAGAAATAACAAACAGTCCTAAACGATTTGATTGACTGTTATTTAATAATAAATAATAAATCAGGTTTGCAATCCTATTGCAGTGACATCGCATGAATCGCCTTCAGATGATTTTCAGAGACTTTAGATTTAGTTTTAAATGAACTAAATTTATATTATTTTACATGAATGAATTTCTTTATATAAATTTTATATCCTACCATATAACATATCAAAGATTGTTCATAATCCTAATGCTTCTTTGCACTCTGAAAATGTATGATGTAAACTACATATCTGTGGACTATATTATATATAATATATAATGTGTGTTTAATATTTACTTTACGTTTTTTAAGTTAAGGTTTTTTTTGTTTGTTCTTTTACCAAAAGTCAATCATTACTTAAAGAATTAAACCTATTTTTGGTTTCTAATTGTTTAACTTTAGTTCTGTATGCTCTTGCCTCATAAAATCATGCCAAATTGTACGAGAAGTATTCAATTACATATTAACCATATTTCCTGTCATTATCAGACAATCTGTCACTTTCACGCCATCACACAAAGCTTTTTTTTTTTTTGAGAATACAAAAAAAGTACAAGAATATAGAGCACTCGTAACCTCCCCTTTTCATAATTTCTTCCTCTTTTGGAATTGTCTTTTTCATTAACAAATCTCATTTATGGCCTGTCTCTTGTGATTCTCTTTTAAACATCTTTTGCTGTCTCCTCATCAGGACACACACAGCATTTGGGACCAGTTTTACATGTACAAAATATACAGCAGAGAATTTTAAAACTCTGATTTATTTATTTCATTAAGACGCCTGCTCACAGGACATCCAATCTCCATGTGCCACTATAATAAAGTAACACTGTGAGACTTAAAAAATCAGTTTATTCTTAATATAGTTAGCAAATTATTATGTTAAAATATTAGATAGGGAACATTCCTTAATACAATATATTTTTCTGTACTAGGTTTAAGTAGATTTTTGAAAAAAAAGAGACTCTATGAAAATATTTTGTTTACCAGAAAATACATTTTATTGTGCCAAAGTTAAAGGCAATATGTATCTGTTGAAAAATTATAGACATTTTAAGCCACTGCTGAAAAATAGAAGAAAAAATATATTTGAAAGGTCTAACTGCAGAACCTGTGCTTCATATTGTTTTGTAATTTTAGTTGTCTTAGTACGGCTTATAGTCATAATTGAAAAACATAACATATTATAAAATAAATAAAAAGTCATGGAATGGAAATTCAAACTTCGTCTTATATACCGTTTCATCGGTCGCACGTTTGCCTTACCCAGTTAGCTTCCGGTTTGTCTTTGGCTAGTGTCTAAAAATAAAACTATTTAATTTAATATAAGTTAATATTAATCTCTATTATATTTAATTGTATACTAGTTGTATTAAATTAACGATTTGTTAAATTTTGTTGTATTTTAATTTTATTAAATAAACAATAGACCGTTTGCACAATGACGTCAGTTAACTTCCGCGTTTCGCAAAGGTGTGTATTCCAAGTTCCGGTTCGCCATCACACCGGAGATTTCGCAGTAAAATGCAGGTATGTTTAACAAAAACTAGAATCTAGCTAACAGGAGTTTTAGCGAGAATATGACTTGACTAAAAAGGGATCACCAGCACCAGCAGATGGCAGTAGTGCAACAAAATGGATGCAAGCTGCCGGTAAAAACCATAAAGAAGATATTTTGATCGTGACGTGAGGAAAAAACAACCGATGAACCTTTACTAAAACTAACAAGTTAAAGAGATAACATTACATCTCCCGCAGAGAAGTGTTAACGTTAGTTTATGTTGTTAAGATGAAACCGACATCCTTCTTTATCTACCGTCAGTAAATTCGGACATTCTCTGTTTAGATTCATTTTTCACCATCACATGGACTGTACACTGTTGTTCTTTGCATTTGCGTGTGAATAATTTCAAATGCAAAATTTTGGTATTGAACCACACATCAATTAAATGAACTGTCCAACCGTATTATCCTAGTGTTAGTTATGTTCAGAGAGCTCGAGAAGCACAGAGTGGTATGGCTTGAATAAAAAGATGCCGTCATCACTAGTGATGTCATTTTTAGTCTTTTGTTCATCCTCATTGAATCTCGCTGGTGTGTGTCCTGTTGGATGTGAGAGAGATTCTTTTATCATGGTGTGTTATTTTAAGGCCGCACAAAAAATGGTGTTATCAAAGATTCTGCAATGATATTATTAGAGATTAATAATTCAATTTACACTACTGGTCAAAGGTTTAGAGCCATGCAGTCATTCATTATTCTGTTTTCCACATATTTGAATAATGGACCTAATCTTTTTATGTTAGATTTCATAATTTTCAGCATATTCATTTGTGTGTTGTTCAAGCAACTTCTTGGGGGCTCACCTTACTGAAGGAGTTCACATCTATTCTGGGCCCTTACTCGTTGACTTTGTCTTTATTATTCACTCCAAGTGTAAAACGTATAATTCAAGTTTAGTTTTGTAATGAAAAATATATGAATTGTGTTTGCACAATGAATTACAGACTATATGCCTTCAGATCAAAAGGTTTTTAAGATCATGTCAAACATTTCAGTCAAGTGACCCAAAACTTTTCACTGGGAGTGTATATTTACTTTTCATGTATGTCTTTAAACAAATCTCTGTGGTGTTGGACTCGTTTACTAAAGGTTGTTTTTTGAGATGTGCTATACATTACAAGCATCAGCTTTATCTGATGATGGGTTTTAGCCATAAAACAACATGAACACTTTATGGGAACTTGAAAAAAGCATTTTATGAGAATCATATTTGTTTGATGCATTACTTATTGTGGTGTTTGAAGGACCCGAGGACTGTTTAACACAATTAATTGGTTTATTATGTTATTTTCCATTGTCCTGAGCTTTTACTTTGTTGTAACACAACATTAGGTACCATACTGTTTTTTGTAACAAATGATAATACAGCCCTTCAATGTATTGATGAATTGCTCCAGATTATACTCTCCCTGTTATTGATCTGCTAAGAGACAGATGTGTTCAGGGAAAGAACCAATGTTTGTTTAAAGGTGCTGATGATGTGCAACATTTGTCATCCATTCTATGCAAGTCCTGTGTTTTCTGTACTGCATCTGTCCATTTCATTCTTCAGCAGCACTTTAAGGGTCAATGAGGCTAATATCCTTAAACAATTTCTGACAAACCTTGCATGAATCTCAGGCATTTCTCGTAACTCTTTTGTTGCTGTTAATAGGATTTGCAATGCTAACTCACATTGTTCAAAAGTAGCAGCTGCATTTTTATACCATTCTCATTACAGTAATTAAAGGAAAAAATTATGACAGGATGATGAATAAAGAATATGGCCATGTGTTCTCTTTAACTGTACAATTTAGATCCCAGGCTAATAATGTTTAATGCCATAAAAAGCTAAATGCTGTCATCTAACCAATATAAAAAGAAAACGTAGCTTGCCCTAAAGTCCAAATATAATGAAATCATATGCCCCCTCTGTAACGGAAATCATATTTATTCGAGCATAATTTTTGCTTAAAGAAGTGGAATTTTACCAATTTCCTGCAGCTGCCCAAAACAGACTCAAATGTTCCTCATTAACAGTCCTGAACCTGTTATTTGTGTTTCTATTTTCAAACTGATTTTGTTTTTCCCCCATTTTGTTTATTTGTATTCTGCAATGTATGCCTTATGTATTTTCTTTTTCAAAAATACTTATAAAAGAGGGAAATGCTAAACAGATATGACATGGATTGTGCGAGTGTTTTAATCATTTGACATCAGATTTTCTTTTGGGATAAAACAACACTGCTGTGTTATATGTAAATCAAACACACTACAAAAGCAAACTAGTGAAAGTTGGTTTCTAGTTTAGGTTAACATAACAACATAATAAATCACGCCCAATAGTTGACATCTGTAATGAAAACCAAATACAAATTCACATGGAATTCATCTCATATGTGATCTCATTAGTATTTGTATGGATTCAGCACACATACATTTTCACAGGTATAAATAAAAACCTATTAAAGACCTATTGAAATACAATATTTAAAAGTTTTGAAAGGATATTAAACTTGTGCACATTGTGCAGGCATTTATAAAATTCACAAACTGATTTCAGTGATTTTGTTTTATTCATTGTTAATTTGTAATTCCATTACTTTTGACCTAATCTGATAAATAATTGTAATTGAGTATCAGTTTACTCTGCCGACACAGACAGGGCATTATGGGTAATTTGATCCTGTGTCTATTTCTCTGGACCATTTATGGATCACTATTGGCTCAGGAGTAAACGTAATAAATTGCTGGAGTACATGCATTTGGATTTTTACGTCGTTTCTTTGAAACAATCGTCTGAGGGTTCTCAAAGGTCTCTTTAGTACTACTTATATAATGTGTTTGTTTTAGATGTCGGTTAAAGGGAATGTTCACCCAAAAATACAAATTCTGTCATGAAATACTTATGCTTGTTTTAAACTTGTATAAAAGTCTCTGTTCTGTTGAACACAAAGTAAGATATTTGGAAGAATGTTTGCAACTGAAACTTCTTGGGCACCATTGAAATGGTCATGCACTTTTATATTTTCTTTAAATACAATTACCTTTTCTACTATTGTAATCAATGGTGCCCCAGAAATCTCAATTGCAAACATTCTTCCAAATATCTTTCTTTGTGTTTAAACAAACAAAGAAAAATATGCAGGTTTGGAACAACTTGAGGGTGAGTAATGCATGACAGAATTATTATTTTTTTGTCGAACCTTTTAATATCGTACTATTCCAAAGAGACAAATATACCGTAGCTTTACTGTATTCATAATAAAACGAGACGACTTTGGAACTCCACCTGTCCTAGCTAGCTTATTATGTCAACAATAAAGTTGACGTGATGTTAGCAGACAAGACAAATATGATTATCTTTGGAACATGATTAGGCAAGAACTGTTTCATTACACTTTACGCTTGAACAAACAGTCACTCAATCGATAATTTTCTAGGTCTACTTACTGTTGCCGATTCTGTAAAGCTGCTGGAATTAATGAGTTACCTCAAGAATATTAAATAACTGGACCAAACCTCATTAGGCTTAACAATGCATTTGCATAAAGTATGCTTGACATTGGACCAGGGCTGCAGACTCTGGACATTAAAACTGGCAACTTCAAACCCCTAATATTTCCTGAGTGAAAAATGGAAACAAATGTATCCCCTCATGTTGAAACCGAATTTACACTCTCGCAAGGAGCCAGAAAATGTTTGTTGACTAAAAAGGGAGATGGCTTTTTCGCATGTACAACAGTACAATACATTTATAACACTATTACATTTACTTGCTTTGGAACAGGTTTCCCTCTCATATTGATGTATTTGCTATTAGGTATACAGATATAGTTGGATAATATACTTCAAAGGGCTCGTGTCTGTTTTTGATGACCAGTTTTTAGTCAACGAGAGCCTGGAATTATCCTTTGCTTCCGATTGCTAGTCAG
Source organism: Triplophysa tibetana (assembly GCA_008369825.1). Lineage (NCBI taxonomy): Eukaryota > Metazoa > Chordata > Actinopteri > Cypriniformes > Nemacheilidae > Triplophysa > Triplophysa tibetana. The sequence continues at coordinate 21,180,173 of CM017910.1, read as the reverse complement.
GAACTTCTGGACACTATAATAGTAAAATAACAATTGTGCACAATGATGAATTGACATATTTGTAATAATCTGCATAGGATTCAAATGATTTACTTTATTCATGCTTACAGAGTTTTAAAAACATAGCAGAATTGTGTCTTGCAAAATGTCCACAGGCTTGTTTCATACTGGTGTACAATATGTCATTACTATACAAAATAAGTTATGATCAAAATTCCTAACAAGAATTCACTACAATTTTGTAGTGCTCGCTGCTACGTTTGATACAAACAACAACTGCACGCAATTCTTTGTGAATTCGCCTAAGTGTGTTTGTTTGTTTGTTGTTTCTTTGTTTGATAAACATTAATACACAAACACATCAGCGTCACAGAGAGCGCATGGCACAATGCATGGGTCAGGGACAGCTGTGTATCTTTTATACTGCTGAATTCGTTTCTTTTATTTCTGTGTTTGTTTTACATTTTCTTCTTACTAAGCTATCACCCTTTTTTTCCGTTTTAGGGGCCCGTAGCTTAGCTGGGGGGCGTAGAATGTACGGTAGGTCTGACAGGGCTCTTCTGTAATATACCTGTTGTGCTTCATTTCACACCATCGGTTTGTCCACTTTCGTAAAATCTAGCGGTAAAGCTGCTTGCTGTGGTTAAGAGCCATGGTGGAATAACATTGAAGCCTTTTTTGTGCTAAATAAAAGCACTATTGATGTTTTTGTAAACATAATGTATATTGTCACTGATAAAACCACTAAGGCAGTTTATTGGACTCAATCCATTGGACTATTTTATTACAAAAATAACACATAAAGGGAAATTTGACAGACTTCCCCTTTTGTATATTTTGTGGCGATGAAAAGTCTGTTTCTCAACATTTCAGTGTAGTTCATTCTTATCGATTTATTTGAGTGTTTGATATTTTATTTGAATTCACAGGGGATTGTGCATGTTAAGCACATTTGTCTAAATTCGATGGACATTTTTAACTCTTTAACTGCAGCAGTGCAAATGAATGAGAAACACGTTCAATCAATGAGAATATATAGCAGCAACTAGTTCAAACGACCTGAAAGTAAACCGTTTTTTATGTGAAAGTTACACTGTCTGACTTTTTAGCATAAGAGAGGCACATGTTAAATTTTAGATGTTAGGTAAACTACTGTAAATAGAAAAGCTCCAGGTAAAGCCCTAACATTTGTTTTAAAATAAATAATGTTGATGGCTTTCAACTCTGTTCCATAAGTTACTGTTAAAATATAAAAAAATCAGTTATGCAATATATAAATTACCTTTAGTAACTTCAGACCAACATTTGATAACAAAGCAACTTGACTGAATAACTATAATTATAATAATATTTAAAATATAGTTACTCAATTTAGACTACATATGTGACTGTTACTTTCAAACCTGTTACCAGTTTAATAGATTTTATTTATTTGATATTTTGTTTCAATTGTTATAAAATAACAATGTACTAAAGTTTTCAGATTTTTTTCAACCATTCAGACTTTTTCCAAATGTTATAACTGGATTGCAGAAGTTCATGAAAAATAGCACCGCTATAATAGCATTTTTATCAAATCTACAATATAATGTAATTGTAAGATAATTTAATTTAATTTAAGATCTTGTTTCACTATGTTTATGTAATGTAAACTCAAACGAATAAGTGCAAGCAGTAAGTGGATTAAGCAGCATGGGATCTGGGATGTCATGTGTGGATTTCTTTTTTTAACTGTTGACTGTATGATGACATCCCCACTGCATCCATGGGGGCATTGCCACTGTATGTATGTATGTATGTTGAGACTGTACCTTTACATCACCACCGACACGACAAAACACGTGTAACCCCTCCATGAAATGAGAAAGAGAGCCAGCCAGGTTCTGATGGACTGGACAGTCTCTCTCCACCCACCTTAAAGAAATTATCGTCATTTGTTAAAGATCTTCATTCATTCATTCATTCATTCATTTCTACAAGAAACATTTTAGAAACAATTAATTGTAATGAGTGAAATTAGATAAAAACAAAAGACGCTTAAACAGAATTTTAAGGCATTATGTTATAGAATTTCTAATCTCCCTTATTTTGTCAAAATTTTAGCTTTGAATGGGATTAAGTTTTAATTTGATACGCTGCTTTGTTCAATAAAGTTTTTCTATCACCTATTTTCTGAATGCACAATATTTTTGGATCCTTAAAATGCACAGTATTTATATACACTGTGCTGGGTAGAGTCATTATAGTTTTTTTTCGTTTTGGATAGTTTTACAATTTTTTTAATTGGCTTTTATTTTTAGATATTTAGTTTTTATGTTAATTTTTGTTACATTTTAGCAATTTTGTTTCTTGCTTTTTTCATTTTATCATTTATTTTGAAGTTGCTATATAAAATATATATTTTTTGTTTTATTTTAATATTTTTATTTTAGTTTCATTAAATGAAAAATTGAACTGTTAAAATAAATTAGTTTAAGTTTTCCAATCATTTTTAGGCCAATATTTTATTTTATATTAATAAACAGAAACTGTGTTTAGTAATCTAAAATAATCTTGTTGCTTTGTTGGTATCCCATAATGCAATGATGAATGAATAAAAGTGGTATCAGATTTTGAATTTCCTTCTTTCATATCATTAAATTCCCCATCCATGTCATAAACATATCCCCATATTGTAATCGCCCATACACACATGATCAGGAATACCCAGACGAAAAGTTTGGGATCAAGGGACATTCTGGAATCTTCAATAAGTGAACTGGCACTGGTGCCTTTCCAGTTATGAAGGCACTGGAGATGAATTCTGATACTGGATGATTGTGTATTTGAATTGTTTAGCACTGTTATTTATTCATTTGTGTGTTTTCATCCATCAGTTGAATGCTAATATTTTACAAGATATTTAATTTGAGCACTCAAAATCAGTCTCTATTATGTTGTGATATTTTTTTTAATAAATGTCTTCGGTAAAGGTTTTTCACAGTGTCTGTAACGTCATTATTGCATTTGTTTCAAAAAAGGATTTGTTTTGAAGATTAACAAAGATATATCTTTTGATTGTTTTTAACACTCCATATTGTTCATTTTACTTTTCAATAATTGCTTATAGTTATCATACTTTAATTTTTTACACATTTCTATTTTTTAACTAAAATGTATTTAAAATAAAATTGTCTTGGAGTGTACTGTATATTTTTATAATGCAGTATTTGGTTATGTTCTGAATGGTGTTCCTAGCGTCTGAATGTGAAATTGACAATGTACCAAATGTCTTTCGGGTAAATGAAAATAAAGATAATATCTACAGGAAAGATGAGATTTAAAGGGGTGATATAACCGAAATACGTGGTTTTCTGTGTCTTTGGTGTAGTATAAGTGGCCCATGCATGTATTAAATACGTAAAATTGCAAAAATATAAGTGTCGAAACAAAAGATGCATTCTATCTAAAAGAGAATGTGAACCCAGACCTGCCTGAAACACCTCATGTAACCACACCCCAACGCATGTACGTCACTTTGTGGTATGATTTGACTAAGACCACCCAAATGTATATGCAAGTAAGGTGGGTGGTCTTGTAAATCCGTCGCCAGCGCAGCCTGATGTTCCGAATATGGTAAGAGGCGTTACATTTCCGCGCATCATTCAACCAATCACTACACACTAGTGACCAGGCCAATCCTAGCACATCTCACTTTTCAGAGCGATGAAATTAGTAAAAAAGTAGTTTCAGAGAGGCGGAGGAAAGAGGAGATACAAACAAGCACGGTATGTGGAAAATGCAGCGTTTTTTAACTTTAAATCGTGTATACACATTACATTACATCTAAAGCAAAACAATAATATACGTTATAGCCAAGTCATATTACCCCTTTAATATTTTTCTTGAGCTCTATGAGACGAGAGACATTCAGTTCTGTTGAGAAAACCATTCAGAATAAGTGTATATTAATGTGGAGCTAAAGCTCAATCCATACATTTATAGATGCCTTTTTGTCATTTTAAATACATGTGACTTTTAAATGTATGTACTGTATATATGTTCATTTTCAACAATCTGACACCATTGATTAGAACATCAGAATGTGTTTTCCATTTGCTTGCAATAATAAATTAAATTTGACATTAGTGAAGAAATGAATAATGTTAAAAGCTGGTGTCAGACTGAATAATATAGTCTTATTCACTGTTTAAGATGTCTTAATTCAATAAGAACTCGGGATGTGATTCTCTGCTAATGACTCTTAACTGTTCCTTTCAGGGATCCAGTTTCGTCTCCCTACTGCCTGTGGTGTGGACCGGACAGAACCCCCCACCCCAGGTAAATCCCCTTGCTAAAGTCATCTCGCATGTGGTCAGATTTAGAGACGTTATACCCATCTGAACATGCCTCATCATTTTTTTAAATTTTACATTGTTTCAAAACTTGCATTGAAAATGAAGCGATTCATTATGTAGCATATTTGTATCCTCCAGAACAAAGTAAGCAGATGACGCCCCGATTGATGTTAACCTGGTACCCGTCAGCCCTCTTAAGAAATTTGGTCATTGTAATGCTGATGAAGGTTTTAGTCATTATCAGAACATCGGCCCTCGAATCACCGAGCTACCGTTTAACCGTCTCTTATCATGCACCGCATGCACACAATAGTTATTTTAATGAAAGCCAAACATCTGTCGTCGAGAAAACAGTCACATTCAAAGTTTTATAACCCATTCAAGCTGGCATTAAAATGCACAAAACTGCGTTTAACACGTACGAGTAATTCCCTAGCTCTGCTTTAACACAAGCAAAGGCAACACACCCAACACATTATCACTGCTATATTCTCAGATGTGTTCATTTGAGTGTAAACTAATAAAAGGTTAAATTTTTTCATGTGTCAGGATTAAGTCTAAGGTTTCCCCAAGTCAATAGAAGTGTCTTCTAATGTGCATGTTTGTAATGCAGAACACAAGTGCACTTTATGATATTGTAAATGAAGGAAATTAGAAATGTAGATGTGAGGAGAGCATGTGATCATGACAGATACAGAAAAAGGCTGTTTGTAATTATTGCACAGCAGGTACACTCAGATCAATACTAAGTTAGAGAACTAACTGATTTGCATGATGTTTTAGTGGGGCTGAAACGAGTAGATAGTGTATGCAAAATTCTCCCCTTCCTGTTTTATGAATCAAACAATAATATCGATCCAGCTCTGTGACAGGAATAATGTTGTTTCTCCTGTTCCACTATTGATTCACGGTTTTGATAATACTTGCCATCTTTGTCTTGCACATGGTGTTCTTGGAAATTTCCCAAGTTTCCAAGAAACAAAATCAATGGACAGCCCATTTTTAGTACAGAGGTCTCTCCCTGGGAGAAAAACTAACCCAAGTGCTATTACCAAGTTGCTTATTTGACCAAAATGACAAAAAATACCACAAAAATATTGAAAAACTCCTTTCATTAGGGGTTTGCAGCAAAGTCATTATCTGTAGATGTGTCTGTAAAGTTTCTAATGCAAATGTTAGGCTTGTTGTCAACTTGGGACTCTCCTTCATTTTTTTCAGAATCTCGTTGTCTTACATTTCAGAAGATTTCAAATACAAATTAATATTGACCTTAAATAATGTATATGTCTAAAAATATGTATGAGCTACCATTTAAATGTTAAGAGTCATCTAGTGTCACTTTTCTTAGTGTTATTCAACGTCAGCAACATTCTGTACTAGTCATAAAGCTGATGACTTTCCAGAATTTAGAGCTTGGCACTTGCTCGCTATATATGCAAATTTATATCACTTTTTAAAAAAACGCAATAAAAAACGTAAATCGTCCGGCTGCAGGGCTTTCATGTAAAGTCACATGTTTTTCATGTTTTCATGTAAAACTGTAGTCTTTTTCTGTAATTTGACTGGTTTATCACCACATTTCACTGTAAAAAATCTCATAAAAACTAAAACAATATTCTGGTAGCTAGGGCGCAAGAAAAAAACAGTAAAATACATTTTATTTTTACCTTAAAGTAGATGTAGTTCATGTTTTTCTTGTAAATTTGCAGACTTTTTCTGTTTAATTTTAAAAATAAATCTGTAGAAAAAGTAAGATTCAAATTGTATTAAGTACAATGTTTTACAATGTGATTAATGTAGATTCAACAAGGTTCCATTTTGCCACCATCGAATTATGAGGTTCTGAGATATTCAGCTTCAATGATTTTACATTCCATTTAACAAGACATTTTAGTTTTCGTCCCTAAATGTACACAATGTAAAGAAAAATAATCATCAAATTCAAATAAATTGTCACAGAATAAGAACATGATGTGAATAACACAATTTTTAACACAAATATCATATAGAACCTTATTACTGCAAGGCGAAAAGCTGTCAAAAATAGCTAATGTGAACAATATTATGAACTATTAAAGTCGCCATGACCTGGAAGTCCCGGTCGTCTTAACTTCCTTAATCTGACACAGTAGAAAAAAATATAGAATGAGAAAATAGAGGGTAAGGCTTTAGTATTTTTCCCACTGCAAATTGATTTGATAAAATTTGTTTAAAAACACATCAATATTCCATAATAAAGGATTGTAATTTATTTATTTCATCGTGTTAATAAATGCAGAAAAATGTGTAGTTTGTGTTAGCTAGTGCAACTTATAATTGAAACTATGGATTATTATTATCATTTTCAATATTATTACTTTTGCCATTGCTAGAGCTATTCCTTTAAAGACATACAGTATTTGGAACAAATTGATAAGATTATATTTCTTGACATTTTTGACCATGTTTCACTCCTTTCTTCACCAATAACTTGCTCATTAAGTGCCAGAATATTAATTGTTTTAGATACACGTTCAGAAGATGTACTATTTATTATTTACCTGAGTTTAGTCTCTGCAAAGATGAGTCATTTTGTTGCTATGGGAGATATAGTTTAATATCTACTGGTGAAGTGTTCAACATGAGTAACGGCAGAGAATATCAATACAGCAGGTCATGAATGGATTATTGTTTTCCCCACTTACACAATCCCACATGCTATTTTTAGATCCGTTGTACTCCTTAGTATGAATCACACGACTCTCTCTCACTTTCTTCTCTCCAGCTCATGACTCATTCAGCAGTTTTATAACAGGCCACTATTTGTAGCCTGAGCGTTTGAGTGGCACATTCATATGTAAATGACTGTGTTGCACTCGCTACATTCACGAAACGGAGTTGAAATAACATTTTTAAACAGGCTCTATTGAATACAGCCTCCTCAGCTGATGGAAAATTTAATTTTACAGGATTTTTTTAACAGTGTACTGTACAGTATAATTATGTTTTTTGTGACATCTGTCGAGTTCTTCACAGAACCATGTGAGTTTCGTAAAGTAGTTCAGATCTCTGCGCTATAGAAGTTTTTGTGTAATGAACAGACGAAAAATGTCATAATCCAAAGATAAACCTGATACCAATGAACGATATATGGTGGCAAGTCATCTTTTAGGTACATGAGACAACTTTACTTCCAATTTACTTCCAATATCACTACACAGAACTGCTTGAAACATTATGCCAAGAACTGATCTTGGCAGCTTATTAATAAAATGAAAATCTCATAAAATGCGTAATCTCGCACCTGTCACATCTCTTCATGAAAATGCTTCATATCCCTTCGAAGACTGTTCATCTGTTCCTTTCTAGCGGCAGTGACTTATACACCCGGTTACAAGAAGACTCCTCCTCCTGTACCTCCACGCTCCACCGCAAAGCCGCTGATTTCCGTAACAGCACAGAGCAGCACAGAATCAACCCAGGACGCTTACCACGAAGGCCGGCTTCCACGTGGGGGGCTTTGGGCACCAGACAGCCTAGGCCGGGTGCGTTACAGCTCCGTCGACAGTCTGGACAGCACTAAGGCCATCACCCTAGCCATGGACACCAAGCGGCTCACATCTGCGGGGAGTTACAGCTCTGTTCAGACCTGTGACAAAGCCGTCCTGGTGTCCAAAGCTGAGGAATACCTCAAGACTCCTCGCTCTTCCATCGGGATACAGGTCAGGCCTCTCCGTGGTCTTTTGCTGTAATATACTTTATCAAGCCATAATCTACTAATTAGATATGCACCGATAATACATTTCTCCACTGATGCTGATGACGATGGCTTATTATTCAGAGTGATATCTGCCGATACCGATTCTGAAGATTAGATTACTAGTCATACTGAACATCAAACTGGTGATATTTCTTAACATACAGTATTACACAAAGCACAAATTCATTGCATTTTCCTGTCCTCTATTAACTGACTGGATATTTCGGCCCTTATCATTGGCTGTTTTTAAACTATCGGCCAAAAGTGTTAGAAATTGCTTTTATAGACCGATACCAATTATTGGCCGATATATCGGTGCATCTCTAATATCATACCTTCAAACGAATTCTGAGATATGTTATTGGTTTTAGTTTATTTTTCCTCAAATAACCAAATAGTTGGTTGTCTTCTTATTGTAAAGGCAATGGCTTTGTGTCTCACCTGGAATCCAGAAATAGCCAGTTGTATTCAGGCAGTGTTTCAGCCATCCTGAAAGTGCACACAAAGACTCCTCATATGTCCAATTCTCTGGCAGAGAGGATGAGATTGCAGATTGACCCTGAACAACAAAGATTAATGATGCTTTCGCTCTCTGAGGACATGACCAACAACCAGCCCCAGCACACAGCTGTCCACACGATGAAAACATTACACCTATAAAACTACGGATCATTAGCATTCTGAATCACATCACATGAACGCTCCAATGACTTATTTAGCTCAATCTGGAACTCATTACGGTTTATCATGTCAGAAATTAACCCTTATTTTTAAAGGAATAGTTTATCCAGACTCACAGCTCACTTATAATTTTCATTCGTTTAATAAAAAAATGGCGTCATATTACCTTGTTATATATTTAATTAGACAAAATGATGTAATCTGAAAAGTCTTCTGAAGCAAAATGATACGTTGACAAGAGAAAAACATTCATATTTTGATATTTAGTAATAGGAATGGAACATCGAGTCTCCATGGCAACAAACAGATCAGCAGCTCAACGATAACTTTGTCTCGTGACTGGCAGTCATGGGCACATTTTGTCTTGAGACACGCAAGAATAAATAAAATTCAATGATAACAACATAAAACCTTATTTCAACATAATTCTCGATAAACTCGATTATCAAAAAACCTTTTTTTGAGTGAACTGTTCCTCTAAGGTTTAATATTTCCCCCCTGGAATTTATTTAACCCATAATATCTCTTTCCCATAATGACCGAGAGCCACCAAGAGCAGCGCAAATTAGTGCAAGGTTTAAGAAAAGCTTTTTTGGGCCTTAAATAAAGCCGCGAATACCAATTCAATGATTAATTTATGTACTCCCCTCACATTAAGTTTGGGTCTAAAGAGAAAACTCCTACAAATGCATATGCAATAAGGCCAGTCCTAAGAACAGCCATGTCCACACATTTTCAGCGCTATTTTACACTGTGCATCTTTGGTAAATAAAGACAGTAGTACTTTTATGCCAAAATAGGGCATTTGTGCTACCGCAGTAGCATATTGTCCTTTTAATGTCAAACACTTGATTGAAATGAATACATTTTCAATCTCAACAGTAATGACTGTAACCTATTACATTTCACATCATATTAGCTATGCACAAGCCCTCTCGCTCTAAAACAGTGAGTATGGATATTTGACAGCTACAGGTCACTACCGTCTCTGCTTTGGAGACACTACATCCATGCTAAACAAAAGACCTGAAACAGAATATTTGAAATGCACATTCTTGCTGTGTTATATTAATATTCACAGTTCACAATTGTATATTCTCTATAACTATTCAAAGCTCAAATATTCTGAGAGAAATCAAAAACCTTTTTTCCATATAAAGTAAATTGGGCCATGGGATATTTTGGATTATTAAACAATTGATTCAAATCAGAGATGCTTTTTGCCCAGTCCCTCAATGAAATGAAACGTTGAACCAATGCGCCCAATTGCATCATTTGTATGCAGAATCTGGAGGAACCATCGACATTTTCATTGTGCCCTTTAGAAGGTTGTATCAAGAGTAAGCTGAGTTAGAGTAAAACCTAGGGAAATTCATTTGGTTAAGAATGTTGTTTACAATGACTAAGTAAACTGTAAATGTGTGCCTTCAAGCTGTTGTTTTCTCATCTGGCCATTCCACAACACATTGTATTGCTTTCACACTGCAAATAACACTTCTATTATAAAAAGGCCAAGCACAGGGGTGAAGCTCTTGTTTTATCTTTTAGATTTTCTTTTTATCTTCTGCCATTGTCTAGGTGTCTTGTCTATGGCATCCCATTGCAGTGTAGAGTATGATGAAAATTAATAAAATGTACAATCTCTCCGAATGCCACCAAATGATCAAAGTTGCCTGAATATTTCTACATCTTCTACTGACATTTGGACCATGTCAAGTGCAGCGATGATGATGACGTACATACCTACCTGACCCACATGTTATTTTTGCCCGGAGAACCACCATGAAACAATAACTGCATTAAATTTGGTTTCAATTTTGTATTCACGAACATGCTAATAATAGGAATTTTGTCTTGACAATACTTTGTCAATACTTTGTCATTTTGAAATGAATCATACAAAGAGTACGAAGGTGTAATTGCTGAGTTTGTGCTTGGCCCATATTTGTTGCCTGCAGCTATATTGTTATACGGCTCTGGTTCAAACGCCTCAAACACCTATAGTGTTTGTAATATATTGTTCACTCATTCTCTTGCTTTACTCATTAATTCTTCAGGTGGAAGCGGCTACAGACTCTGAAACAGACAGTAAAGGTCTCCCACAATATCATTCTGTAGGCATCCAGGTGGAGGATGAGAAGCGGTAAGTTTACTAAATACACTCTACTTTCAAGCTATATTTTATTTTGTTCTTTATTTATTTATTATTTTAATTTATTATTTAAACCCTAATCGGATCTTTACATGAAAGCCAGATTTATTTTTTTCTTGTCTAAAAAGGCTGTTCCTAACCAGAATAATGTGCAATACAACGTTATTATTATTTGTATTATTCGTTTATGAAAATTATAACTATTAAAACATTTCTATTTACTAAACCCAAATAAAATAAAGGCCTAAATATTATTTGAAAAACTTAAAATAAACAAAATTTTGAATTGATGCCTCAAAAAGGGCTAAAAAATGTGCTAAAAATTACCATAATATATTTAAAATTCTGAATATTAATTCAAAATATGAATAAAACTAGCATAAAACTGAAAACACAACTATGATAACTTTTTTCCAACTTTTTGTCATTCATACTAAATGTCATGAAACTAGTACAGGAGTAAACAAGGTCATTGTAAATTAATAGTTATTTGTAGACCGTTAGTCAAGCAAATAAAGCTGAAAAGGTTGATGAAATGGAAAACAGACATGTTAATATGGAAACAATTAAGCCCAGCATTCCATTTCTATTTATTTGGAAAACACATGGGACATATTTCTGAGGACTTGCTGTTATACCTGCTGTCTGTGCACTTTCAGACTCGGGCGCTTCAAACGGTCCAACAGCGTGACGACTGCAGTTCAAGCAGATTTGGAGTTGGAGGGGTTTCCTTCCACAGAAGACAAGAGTCTGCAATTTGGAGGATTCCAGCGGCACTCCGAACCCAGTACACCGACACAGTACAACGTGGTGCGAACCGTACGGACACAGGGCCTCTTCAGTTACCGCGAGGATTACCGACCCTCCAGCGGGCCGTCCAGCCTGCAGCCCGAACCCTGGCTGGTGGAACCCTCTCACGAAGCAGCCGAAGCCGGCCGTGTGTCGCCCCTCCGGCGTGACGGCAGCTGGTTCATGCAGCTTCTCCACAGTGAGACCAAACGCCTGGAGGGCTGGTGTAAAGATATGGAGCGTGAAGCAGAAGAGCATGACCTGTCAGAGGAGAGTAAGTGGGCAGGACATCACAGAAACATACGGAACTCATCTTACACACACACACAGTTGTGAAGTGATGAAGTCAGTAAATTTCACTTCTTTTAATTACACCTGTGATAATCTATTAATGTCTTGTAGTTCTTGGGAAGATCCGGAGTGCCGTGGGCAGTGCTCATCTCCTCATGTCCCAGAAATTCCAGCAGTTTTACTGGTTGTGTCAGCAAAATCTGGTACGCGACATTTCTACTGTTCCCAGTAGATAAACATGAATGCTTGTCTCTAACATAAACACATCTGCCAACATGACGTTCTGTCAATACGGATTATATATATCAAAATGTTGTTGTAAACATATGCAATTATTGAATTTTCAGTAATATTTTTGTCCAAAATCCACACTTCATGAGATGAAGGTGTAATTGACATGTCTGTGATTGTTAGTTTTTTTAAATGGCTCTTTAGAGGGTTTGTTTATTGTCAGTTTTTGTGTGAATCTCTCTCTCTCTCTCTCTCTTTCTCTCTCTCTCTCTCTCTCTCTCTCTCTCTCTCTCTCTCTCTCTCTCTCTCTCTCTCTCTCTCTCTCTCTCTGTCTGTCTCTCTCACTCTCTGAAACTGGCTTGTTCTCTTCAGCATGAGCTTCCTAAACATCCTAAACACTAAACCCATCATCTGGCCGCTATAATAATGAGTCTCAATGTTTTTGATTTATAACTGAGTGATGTGATTTTAAAGAAAGGAATTGATGATGCATGCAATTGTGTTTACAAGTTTACACTACAAATCAGGGCAGCAAAATTAAGTTTAAACCAAGGTCATTTTAGCTTACTTTTTTATAAATCAAATACAAAATAGGCCTAATAATGAAAGCAAAACTTAAATAAATTAACATTTTAAATGTCAGAAATAAACTGAAATAAGTTTAAGGCTCTAAAATTATAATCGTAAACTAAAATAAAACTAAAATAATCTCGTAACACTTTAAAAGAATGTCCTGTTAGTTTACATTAGTAAATGCATTAGCTAACATTAGCTAACAATGAACAATTTCGATTTTCAGCATGAATTAATCCTTGTCAATGTTGGTTCATGTCAATACAGCTTTCTTGTTAGTATTAATGTTAACAGCGTTCACAACATGTAATTTTAATAGTGTATTAGTAAATGCTGAAATTAACATGAATTAATATTAAAAAGTGCTGGAGAAGTGTTGTTGGTTCATGTTGGCTAATGCATTAACTAACTGTTAACAAATTGCACCTTAATGAAGTCTTAACTTATAATCTTATATGTCAACTTAAAAAATATACAAATAAATAATATTATGACAAAGCATGTCATCAAATTGCTAAAATAACTCTAAAATAAAATGCTATTTTTAAATTGTGAATATTTGTAAAAACAAAACTATAATAACTCTTTAAATATGAAATTGAGCAAAACGTTTTAGAATTCTGAAAAGTAAAAAAAAAATATTTTGAGATATTTTACAATAGATTTTGTTTGCTTTCCTCATTGAAATGTAAGTAAATTATTGGTATTAAACCTGTTAATGTACATTTATGTGCTGTGATTCAATCGGCATGCTGGAGCTCAAGATGATGCTGTCATTATAGCAAAAATGGACGCACAAAAGAAATGTTCATGTTTACAATTCAGTTTCACTTTTCAGACATTTCTGTGCTAATTTATAAAATAATATAAATGTTATGTTAGACAGAAAGATCTGTACTCCTTTTCTTCTCCAGTATTTTTTAATGAAATACTGGACATATAGAGATCTTGACTATTTGTGAATCTGTGCATAGTAAATTGAACTAAAACATGTTTGTACTAGTGATCTAAGTCAGTTGGATAGCACATTTATCTCTTGAAAGTATTTTGGTATTTTATAGTGCTGTTTTTATATTAACACTTACCGTACACCTGTAAAAGAGACTGGTTGTTTAGAGTTATTTAGAGTTAGAGGTTGTTTAGAGTTAAGTTGGAATACAGTGACCTCTGGTGATGGATGTCATAATTCTACTTTTGTGTCACAAACAAAAGTAATAAACAAAAGTGATCAGCATTATTATTTGATTTCTCATGTTGTTGTTTTAAGTGCTGGGATGTTTGCTTGGCAACTGTTTATCACTGATTTAATACATACTTTGGGTGTGGTTTTGTGCAGGACCCTAGTGCCATGCCTCGGCCCACGGCTCAGGACCTAGCTGGATTTTGGGATCTCCTGCAGCTCTCCATCGATGATGTCACTGCCAAGTTTGATGAGCTGCAGCAAATCAAGAGCAATGATTGGAGGATAGTGGAGAGTCCAGAGAAGAAGGTCAGTGCACCATTACTGACTGTCAGTTCAAATACTAGCAAAATCATTTTCTTAACCAGTAATTTTGTCTTGTGTGCCACTAGATTACATAATTGGACCTAGGACTTATTTTCATTCCACTGGCAAATTGTTTTTTAAACATGTTAATTATGTTAACAGCTTTTGCAAGGTTTATGCTTGAGACAATATTAATTTTTATAAAAATGTTAATAATTATAAATAACATAATTGATAATAATAAAATATTTTTACAAATATATCCTATTTTTTTAAATCAGAGTAAGGTAATGTGTACATTAACTGATTTTTGTTTATTTTTAACTAAATAAATAAATAAAAATAACAAATACAGATTTTTGGGTTTTTTTACAGGGAAATTTGATGATGAAAAAATGTCAATATAAATCGAAAAATGTTAAAACATGTGCCCTTCTTTTTTTAGGAAAGAAAATGGCCGCCTCCTGTGTCGAAGAGGCCTCCTAAAGGTCGTGGCATCATGCGCGAGCGCTCCTTAGACCTGCAGGACCGTCAGAGACAGGAGGCTCGCCGCAGGCTCATGGCTGCGAAACGGGCTGCGTCTTTCCGACAGGACTCAGCTACGGAGCGGGCCGATAGTATAGAGATCTACATCCCAGAGGCCCAAACCCGCTTATGAAACTCACACGCGTGCGTCCAGCTACGCCAGAAGCGCTTCATCAACAGGGTACATCCATTCTGCTCAATGTCAGACCTCCACCGACATGCATCTGACTTCCTACCAGACGCACGTCTGCCGTGAGCTGAGAACAGTGGTGGATTTATATACAGTATATATATATATACGCCTCAATGCAAAGGGGTCACAGCAGCATATGCACTGCAAGACCTGAAGCTACAGCAGGCCGGTTTTAATTTAAATACGTTTAGAGGCGGCAACAAAGCATAACCTGCGGCGTAGACACGGAAACCAAGTGAATTCTTTCTTATCGGCACAAAAATAAATGTCACAGCATTATCAGTTCATCTGAAATAGAATACGCAAGAAAATGACTCTAAACGTAAATTAACATGGTCGGTTTAGATTTTAAATAAGAAAAATCAGGATTATGCTTTTGAAAACGAAATGACGCAAAGTCTCTTTACATAACACTGTGCGAAGCAGGTGTAATTCTATTACATTTCCAAGGGAAAGGTCGATCTGGACCCTCACGATATTGTTCCCGTGGCAATTACATGAAGGTTTTGCTCCTGGCGTTTTAGGGCTTGACAAAGGACAAAGGTTAGGTCGAGTCGCAGACTAATCTGCACTTTTAGATCCTTTGATTCTATGAGTCAGCCCATGAGAAAGGCCTTGATATCATTCAGTCATACAGTAAAAGCTTTGACTCTCATCGCCCTACTGTCGGTTTCACACTATAACATTTACAGAGAAGTATTTATAACACCAATCTTCCTCAAGGTAGTCTGTGACATATAAAGGTGCATAAGAAACTTTAATAATATTAGTGTAAATGGTGCTGCTTTATACTCTAAAACGTAGATGCCCCTTCCTCTCCTTTCTGCACAGCACTATGAACCACCTGTGGACTTTTTAAAGGGAGGTTTAACATAGTGTCTCAATGCATAACGGTACTGGTTGAGAAAAGAAACACGTTTCTTTTGCGTTGGATATTTTTTGTATACCACACTTTTCAGCATTCGCACAAAATGCTTTACGACTCTGAGGCCGAGACCTTTGTGTGGGACAGACGGTGCTGGTTGGGCGTCATCAATTTTCTTTTTATTTCTCAAAGAAACATTAGTTTGCTTGTAAATACGACGGTTGCGTTTATTTATCACTTTATTGGCACAACTTTGAATTGTAATTTCCCCACATCTGTGCATAACAAGGATTCAGATGTTCGGCTCCGAGCGTAACGTCCCAGGTCATTTGCTACGTCGCTAGCAGTGCTGTTTATTCTCCTCTAGCGTAACTGCGGCTTACTGTACACTCGTAAGGCAAAGCGGGCGGCAATCCCCAGCTTTTGAGCTATTTCCTTTACCTGGCAGCCTTACAGCATCTTCAGCAAAAAGCCTTGTGAATGTACTGCCCTGCTCTTGCAAAAAATGAAACGGTAAAGGAACGGTAACAAACGTTTTCATAGTGGAGGTCAATTCAGTCCAAACCGTTGTTCGTGGAATAGCGGATGTATTCGGTAGTGATCTTACAGTTGGGTTAGGAGGATACAAAGATGATCATTTACTCACCTTTATGTCATTCAGACACGTTTTGAAAACATTTGGTCTTTTTTTAGGAAGGAAGTAGGTCTACAATAATCTATAAACGGATTTATCGTACGCATGCGTCTGGCCCAAAGTCACCTTTCAGTTCGTTGATCGGTCTGGCTAGTGGCTGATCATTTTACTATTTAATTTAATTGAATTTATATTAGTATTAAATCATTTTAACATTTTATTGTATAATAATTCTATTAAATAAACAATTTGTTGGATTTTACTGTATATTAACTTTATTAAATAAATGGGTCGTATAACTTGCATTTAAGTTTAGCCAAGTTAATATTTTTCTACTGGTAACCCAAAATACTACTCACTGTCTAGACATACTTTTAATTTGCTAGATAATGTAATTTACTTGTTATTTCTTTTGCTTGTTATCAGAAACAACTCTATTCTTTGCGGAAATGTACCGCAAGTTAGGTTTGGACTACAAAAGCATGCGCAGTAACGTTTGTATGTTGTTGCTTTGAAACCATCTATAATACTTCAAACATTTACAAAAAGTTTACCTTCAGCTTAATCAAACCATATCAATTTCTTTTCTTTTCATCAAGTGTATTTGAGAGCTTGAATTCTTACTTTAAGTCCAGTTTTGGATCTGCTTTTGAAAGATTTGAGATTCAACCCTTTCATCATATGAAACAACGTAGAAAAAACTACTGTTTAATGAATGTTTGTTTAGAATGATATGAGGGTGAGTAGATAGGTGAACTCTTAGTTTACTGGACCATCTTTGGTCCTACTTTCACCTGTGGGCCATAGCTTTGGGTACTGAGCAAAAAAATAGGATGTGGAATAAGGATCAAGTGAAGGTTCCGGATAAGCAGCAGAAATGTGATGATCTCTTTGAGAAAAATAACGTTCAATAGGTAGTGTAGTGTAATGATGTTGTGGCTCAGTATTGCTGTTGTGGTTTTGAAGAACGTTATAAGAACACATTTTTACAGAACCAACCAGAGCCTTCCAATTGGTACAGACCGAAATTTGTGGTAAAGGTGGAAACGTTCTAATGTGGCTGGAGTTTTTGCAGACTTCATGCTAACAACTGCTGCTAACAACATACAAGTACGGTTGTCATCTTGCACATTTTATAGAAATTCATTACGATTGAGATTTGTTGGATATTTGGGTCTGGACCATTCATGTTAATAAGATTAGCCTCATTTAACGAAAAGGAAAAAATTCTACCATTTCCTCAAGTTTTGACAAATGTATTTATTTTCCCTGTAGAACACATAAGGTGAACTTAAAAAGTGTCCTGACCCCTTTTTGCATATAATGAAAGTCGATGGGGACTGGGGCCATAACTTTTATAATGAAAGTCAAAGGGGACTGGGGCTGTCACATAAATTAATGGAGACCTAAGCCATCACATTTCTGATAAAGTCAATGGGGACTGGCTGTCACATTTCAAAAAGATAAAAACCTCATCAAAGTATAAAAAATAAAATAATCACATAGTGATTAAAATGATACATTATATTTGCTAAACAAACAATAACTTTATTCAAGAAACAGACTGAAATTGGCATCACTGTGAAAAACCTGATCAGTCAATTTGTGAATGTCTTCAATGAGGGAGACTTGGAATATAACCAGTTTAGCACAGGTTATAATTCCACATTTTAGTGATGCTTCAATGCTTTTGACCGCCCATGTTGAATAAATTAATGAAGGTGATTGTTCTTTTTCGAGTGACTGTCCCTTTAAGAGTTCATTACCCAAATCCTCAAACACAAGCCTGAGCCCTGTTTTAAGATATCGACCAAGAATATTGTGTTGGGGTCGTTCTGAAAAGTTGTGATATAGATGTATCGCTGCTTTTGTAAATGTAGTTTTAGACATTTCAGAAATGGAGTGCCATCGCTTGACACGTGCCATGTGTCCGTTGTTTTTATTTGAGTAGAGATCTAGCAGATTTCAGTGATTTATAAAAGGTGAAAACATCCATAGGTGCCTTATAATCAGTGATGGAGACTTAAAACGAGTTGCATGACATTTAAGGACTGGTGTATTTTTTCACGTGATTTGGGACGTTTCATGCATTACAGATCATTTTAGAGCCCGGAGGTGTCGATGCATGACCGGTGGATCATTGACCAGCAGATGACATTTGACTGATATTGTGAGAATTTGAGTTTCATGTTTTGGATTATTGTGTGCAAGTTCTGTGTTTGAGCAGGACCACGTGATAGTGATGTGTCGAGTGTAAATATTGCGTAATTATTGATCTGTGTGGAAGCCGGGCTGTAGCTAAAGGATTCCCGGACCCTCCGTCTGTACAGTATTAGTGCTCTGGCCAACTTAACAAAAATAAATTGTTGTGGGGCCTTTCCAGAATCCTTTCCAGCCTACACCCTGACAGCTACAGCCGTGGATTTAGGTCTAAAGTCTAGTTCACATTGCCCAACAAACGTGTATCTTCCGATGAGTTTGTCTACATTTTCGGGCAGCGTGAACTAGCCTGAAGAGTTAAGAAAGCACTTCAGTTTTGACTTCTATCATTCTATATGACAGACTCAAGAGGGCTCGTTCATCTCTACAAAATCTAATAGAGCATAAGACCGACACTCTTGGCCAGCGTCACGCTCACACACTTTACCAGACTTGCCAGAAGGTGCAATAGTGTATAAATACATGGCAGGCACGTGGTGTTATTACCTCTTAATGTGTGGTATCAACGGCAGGACGCCAACGCGGTCGGTTTGGAGCAAACAGAGCGATCTGTCCTGCTTTTCTACTATGCAGCAGCTCTAGTCGGACTTTCTGAATTTCAGAAGAGACACTTATGAACTGAAAATTTTTTTATGCCCATTTATTGTGAAAACCTTTTATTAAGGAAGAACTTTGCAACCCTGCTGAGAAGAGAGACGTTATCTGGTTTAGGCTGGTTTGGTACTGGTCTTACTGGTCTTACTGGTGGACCTTCATTGCTAAGCTGATGAAGTCTGGTTAAAGGAACAGTTCACCTAAGAATAAAACTTCTGTCATCGTTCACTCACCCTCGAGTTGTTCCTAATCGGTATAAATGTCTTTGTAGTGATGAACACAGAGAAAGATATCTGGATGAACGCTTGTCACTAAATAGTTCTGGGGCACCATTGACTCCCATAGTAGGAAAATTGAGAAGTATGTAGTCAATGGTGCCCCAGAACTGCTTTCATACATTCTTGAAAGTATCTTCTTTTAAGTTCAACAGAACTAAGACATTAATACAGATATGGAACAACTCGAGGGTGAGTAAATAATTACAGAATTTTCTTTTTTAGGAGAACCGTTCCTTTAAGTTGGGACACAATGCAAATCTTTTTAGTTTCCTGATGGCAAATCAACTGTAACACAAATACTTTACAAACCATACGCCCTAAAAATATTCTACTTTGCAGCCGCCAATGATATCTAAAACCACATGTCAAACACTGTACATCATGACAAAAAAAACATACTGCGCTGCCACTTGAAGTTTACCGTACTGCAGGGAAGCCCTTTAATAGGTTTCGCTAGTTTACGATTCTCCTCTTCGAGGGTCAAATCCTCCTAATGCAACGACGGCTATTGTTCTATGAACAATGCTGCCATTTCTTTTACTCAAACTGAAAATGTAGAACAATGTAAACATCCATGAAGGGGACGCTTGAGAGGTTAAAAACTGGTGCTTCAATTTGTCAAAGAGTTGGTTTCATAAAGGCGCGGGCAGGTTTTAACACGACAATCAAACACACACATAAACACAACATGGTCAGTAGTGTAAAGGCCTACACTGTTCGCCTTTGTCGCAAATTTCTTTTCAGGCATAACCGTAATTACAAAATAACCGCGTAAATTATATACCAGTTGTTCTCTTCCCCTTCCGTCCGTTCATTTGTAATTCAAGTTATTCCAAGCTTCTGAATCCGGTTTGGGCTGTGTAGACGTTTGAATGTTTCGCTGCCTGTCCAGCAATAACCTGAAGGATTACATTATCATGACGGAGATCATTTGACATCCTTACTTTACTGGTTAGTTACGTATAAAAGTAATGATTCCTCATTTAACGGATGCTTTAAGGATGATGGGGTTTCTAGGCAGATTTATTTCCCCCGAAAGGTTTACCGTGACCCCAGAATAATAAACATTTTGTTTCCCATGGTTTATTTGTAAAGGGGAGGCATTTTCAATTATATTTTACAGCACATCTAAAGTAAAGTGGTTGTAATAAGTGAGACCTCTCGTTAAGTATGAAATAGGCTATAATAATGAGTTGTTGACTTCCAACTCGTTTTGAATCATTAAATATATCAATAATGAGGACGAATCTAATGCCAAATATACATTATTTATTTAAGAAAATACATATATGAATAAATGAATATATGCCTAATTTAAATAGGGTTTTAATTTCAGCTTTGTCAAGATTATTTTAAAGATATGACAGCATGCAGGATCGTAAAAAAATGAATGTATGATTTGATGTTTCATTGCTGTTAGTTGTTTTGGAATTTTACAAATAGTTTGGTATTTGTACGATTAATTTAGCTTTTTGTTTATATTTTTTTCGGGTCATATTCATATCTATAAATATGAACTGATGGGGTTTTTGGCAGAAGAGGTTTTATGTGAAAGGTTTGTCCTTCCTCTGCTGTCTTAGTTTTGCTTCAGTATTTTTCCTATTTTCAGATTTGATCGATCTGCCTCTTTGAATAATTGAATATTAACTATGATCAATTGTTGTACATAGAACTCCTATTAAACTTTTTTGAAGAAAGCAAAGTATTTTGTGGTTTCCTCTTGTTCCACCTGCTTTTATTTGTTTATTTGACCATAAAATGTGCCAATTTAAAAGGGAAAGTGATCCATTGCCAAATGTCATGCTTTTTTCTATTCTACAGTCTTGAGTTGACATGTCATCAAGTGATTGGAAAATTTTAAATGGTTTAGTCATGGACCTCTGAAAAACTTGTATCTGATTGGTCAGACATGGTCTTCTACGGTCATTTATGAAGATATAAACATAGCTGTACCAGTTTAATGTCTTAAAGATCTCTTTCTCTGAATGTGCATTTGACATGAAACTTCACATCAGGAACCTGATCATCATGTCCGGGTTTATTACATTATAACTTTGCTCTAGGTGTTGCTGGTATAAATGTCATGTGTGTGTTTGGTTACATGAGGATTTAGGATCTCATTAGTCATATTTCTGGTAGTCACAAGAAAAAATCATGACACTTCTGTCATTGGGTTAGTTTTAAAGAGAAGCATATCTGACTCCGGAGCAAAAACCAGTCAAAATGGACAGTTTTTCGAAATTGAGATTTATTTATGACCCTGAAGCCTAAATTAACTTTATATTGATGTATAGTTCGTTAGGATATGCAAATATTTGTAGTGTCCCGTTTCCTGCTCCTCCCCTTTATACGGCGGACGGCAGCAGGCTCCGGCACACGGCAAACGGCGACCACTCCTCCGCTCCCTAACCTTCAACTGCAGCCATCCCACCTCGGCCCAGGAGCGCGGCAGCGAGATCTCTGTCCAACCGAATCTTCACTCTAGAAGCAAATGTCATAATTTTACCTCATATAACAGTATATAACAAAAAAAAGCCCAGTTTATCAGACCTTTAATATCCTAATGTTTTTTGGCATAAAAGAAAAAATGTGATATTTTTTAAGCCATACAATATATTGTTGGCTATTGATACAAAAATACTCCTGCTACTAAGGACTGGTTTTGTTGTCAAGGTCACATATAATAACTAACTTATTAAAGCAATTGGTAAGGTGGCAAAGTTTGTATTTCATTGATGCTGAAACCACCTTTTTGCATTATTTCTCACTAAATATTTAGAAAAGTTGTTCATGATTGTGATAATGGGTACGGAAACAACCAGCAGACCACAGAGAATTCAAAGACTAGCTACAATTCTCCCGGCCGTTGTCTGTGGGCACACATCCCCGTAGCCCACTGTTGTCACGGAAACAATGGCCCACCACCAACAATAAGGAATGGAAGACATCTTGGACGAAGCGTCATCCTTCTCGGTATATTAGATCAACGTTGAGAAGAACGATTTTCCAACAGTAATTAAAGAATTAGAAGCCCCACCTCATGGTTGCAATGTTTCAGCGTTTCCCCAAAAGCTGTCATGCCTTCTGAATGTCTCGCGAGCTTTAGGACCCTGAATGCCCTCATCAACCGGAGAACCTGAACCCCTTGTCCGATATTGATCAGACCTTGGGTGTCCTCCGTGTCCTCCTCGTCCAAACTTTCGAAGGCAAGGATGACGAAGAAAGGCAAGATGGAAGCAATGTCGATCATACTCAAAGGATCTCCCAACAACCTTCACGCCCGAGGAGCAGCGACCACCCTCAGGGCAAACTCCACCGAGAAGAAAATAAAACAGATCAACTTCAAACAGGCCAGTGCAGAATACTGGCTATCAATGTGCGTGAACTCGGGTACACTGTGGACACACATGGCCATGATGGAGCACACTGCGATGCCTTTTGAACTTCTGGAGAAATTGGGATCTTCAAGTGTTCGCCAAAGTAACCTATGCGTATCTGAGCACCACGTGCCCTCAAAGTCCATGTCATCCTAGACGACCAGGACCTCTCCGGACGACACTTCACGAACAGACACTCCGTTCTCTTCCTTCTCGTCTTTTCGCTCCAGAAACCAATCGAGACAGCACGCATTCAGATCCATCTCACAAATGCCCCAGTATTCCATCTCCTGCATGAAGCACAACACACAGAGCTCCTCCAAAGCATGAAAGTGGCCTGTGCGGTAGAAATTGAGGACGCAGTGAAAGACTTGTGGGCTCGGTGGAGCTGTAGTCGTCACAGAGCTCCAGTATGGCTGCGACATTACAGCACTGGACTAACTGACCCACACGCGTGTTTGGGACGCAAGGGCAGAATGCAGCGCTCCACCTTGTGATGGATACCTCCAACGTTGATGTTAACCAGAGCTTCTTCAACACTCTGGTGGTGAAAAACTTGTCCATACACCATGGTAGAGGTACTGCTTTAGTCTCTTGGGAATACGTGAAGAAGATGTCCTTGCGTTTTCTAAAGAAATGGTCAAAAGTATAAGACTAGTTATGTGAACAATACTCAAATGATGACTTTAACAAAGAACAAATCACATCAAATTTTGAATTAAATTATGTACGTTGGAAAAAATCTAGACCTTATATACGAGGTAAAAAATGATTGACACATGGGAAAGTTGTCACAGCTACAGTACATCTCTGTTACTTAAAGTCTGAGTGCATAAATGTTAGTTTTCTCAGATAGTGGTTTTGGTTCCGTTATCAAACATCTCATAAATTTCTCCCAAGAACATGTCCTATTAAGTCATATTTTTATATAAGCGGTCTTCACTTACACATGTACATACCCATTAAAATTTAACAGAAAGATTCAACTAAATTCATTTGATTATCAGATATATTAGCAAGAGTTTGGTTCCAAAATGAGATAATTCCCCTAACTCTAAAATCATGCTTTGTTATTGTGCCTTCCAATTAATATTAATCAAACCGCAGTTGTTTTTTTATCGATTTAAGCCATAATAACTCAAAACATACAGCAAGCTAACACAATATAACACAAGTTAAACATGTTAACATTACAAAAACATGAATCTTTAAAACAGAGTTTCCTCATTTTGCAACCAAACCCTTCATATTTAAAACATTCTTTAATCAATAAAACAAAACAATAAATAAACCTAACCCTTTAAAATAAATAATTTGGTTAAAAGTTTGATCATTATCTCTGGTATTTTGTTTAATCATTGCCTATAGTATATGTCTGACAAATCAAGTACAAATCAAGATATACAGAAAATGGCGTTATTTAAAGACCAACATCGTTCAAACAGAATAAAACTGCTTACCGTTCAATAAGCATAACGCCATAATGTTGACAGTTAAAATGCATTAGTTAGGCTATACAAAACGTAAACCTTAAAACCATTGTGAAACTCAAAATGATTCTTAAAACAGCAGAAACTAATTAATTATTATTACGCAACCAACATACAAAGAAACTAGACATCCAGAAGTTGCGTGTTTACTTGTTTCTCAAACTTCCCAAACAGACTTGATATTGTAACGTGTTTCCCCTGCGGATGATAATGTTATTATCTCAAGAAACAGAAATCAGACTAGACCCAGAAAGACAGATCCATGAACACTGTATCAATAAAATATCGCCTTCCCGTGCGAGACTTTACGAACTGAACGCCCTGAGGGTGTCCAAATAAATACATTATATCACACACACCATACATAGGTGTGCAGCATCCCGAAATACATAAAACTGCAGCTGAACGTTGATAGTAGATCGCTGTCCGGTGAAGGCGCAGTTGGAGAGCGCTGTTTTCTCGCGCCTCACCTGTGCGCAATAATGAACAATCAGCGGTGACGCGCAGTTGCATATATAATCAGAGCGCGTCGTTCTCTCAAATTAAAATTGATCTCCGATATTTGCAGAGGATGAGGCGCTTTGAAACATGGTGTGTGGTGTAACAAGAAATGCGTTTTAATGTAGTATCAGATGTGTTTTAATGTAGTATCAGATGTGTTTTAATGTAGTATCAGATGTGTTTTAATGTAGTATCAGATGTGTTTTAATGTAGTATCAGATGTGTTTTAATGTAGTATCAGATGTGTTTTAATGTAGTATCAGATGTGTTTTATGTAGTAACAGATGTGTTTTAATGTCGTATCAGATGTGTTCTAAGCCTTTGTGTTATGCTC
Source organism: Triplophysa tibetana (assembly GCA_008369825.1). NCBI lineage: Eukaryota > Metazoa > Chordata > Actinopteri > Cypriniformes > Nemacheilidae > Triplophysa > Triplophysa tibetana. The sequence continues at coordinate 21,154,883 of CM017910.1, read as the reverse complement.
CTAGGGTTTTATGGCTTTTTGTGTTGCCAGCTGTGTTCATTTATGCAAACACGTTAGCAGGTAAGACAAGCTATAGACATTTTATAATGTTTTGTTTAAGTTACTTCATAGACAGTTTCTGGTTCTCAGATGGAATTCATGCTGAATGCCTTGACAATCGAGTACAGTTTACAATCCAAGATTCTTGGAATGCCAGAGGTCCTTTAGAGGTCTATGCAGTCAGTAAGTTCCCATTGTTAGTGTGTCAATGATTTGTTACACCTGGTAATCCCTGACAAGATCTAAATGACATGTTTTAGATGATACGCAGACTGTACTCCTCACACCTCAACTGGCAGCTCAGTGTGGCTACACTCAGAAATTTGATCCTTGGGGTAATACAATCGTCTCCGCCTCCCAGCAGAGCTGTTTTACCCAGAACAAGGTACATGCCTTTATCAATTTTGATTTGCTCTAACAAGCACTCATCTTTAATTTATCACACGGGTAACGCGTTAAACTGAGTGTGAAGATTGTCATTGAAACCCTTAGTGTTTGTTTGTAAAATCTATGTACTGTAGATTTAGTTGTATTCCACTTTTCATAGGATGACATGGAATTTACTGTAGTCATGCAGTTTAAACTGTATGAATTCCCGTCTTTCTCTGAGAAAGTTCATGATGTGATCAAATCATGCCCCCTTATAATGATGTCGCGTGAGATTTTGTGCGAGACCAACTTCATGCAGGCAAGTGATGTTTTTTTCAAATTGCGAGTTTTAAGTGGTCAGTATACGTCATAGCTTGGGTTTGAAAGCTTTCACATCCTGCTTGCAATTGCTTTGCTGTGGTTTGTGTAAAGCTTCTCCAGGCTCTGAAATGCCATATAACATCAGAACATGTCTTCGCTTCCTGTCTTTTCTTCACGTTTCATCAGGTGTCTGTAAGGAATGCAATTCCAGATAAGGAAACTGCATCAAAACATTGGGTACGTCTGGTTTGTGCATGTCACAACTACATAATCGCACCCACGAGAAAAGTTCATGCGACGCTTACTTTGCTCTGTTTCACAGCCCACAGTTTTTTCTAACTTGCAACTCTGGAAGGTCATTCTCTACACCCCTGAAGAGAATTCCTTTGAAGAAGAGGACATACTGCGAATGGGTTATAGTCTTAACAGTTCTCCGACGCGACTTGTGATGCGAAGCCCCTACAACATGGCAGGGAACTACGTGCAAAAAGTAGGAATCCTTTTGAATGCTATTATGCTATTTTTCTTGTGTCTGACGTGTCCTTCTGTCTTCAGGTTGCAGATGTGGATATGATTGTGTTAAAGTCTCTAGTCTTGTACCGAGATTTATGGATGATGACTATAGTGGAGTCCTCTGCTGCCTGTCCTATAAGTGAGACATAAACGCACATTATTTTGCAGCATAGTTTGGTGTCATGAATGGCAACTTATTTCAAAATGATCATTAATTCGCATCCAGTCTCAATTAACTGTAAAAGTGTTGTACACTGTTGTTGAGACTATGCACTCTGCTTTGATCTCAGATGGAGCTGCTGTGGTGGGTCAGCTGATTTCTTGGCGTGTTCCTTGGCACATCACCCCTTTGGTGTCCTCCAGTGTTGAGATTTTTGAGGTCCACATGGGTGTTAATGGCAGAAGACTCTCATATGAAGAAATGGCCAGTCGCAACTACACAATGACCTTCACTGATTCCCATATAGTTGTTGAGATTCCCATCGGTGCTCCTGATGGGAACTACAAGGTTGGATGTTACTTCCTCTACTTGCATTAAATGACTTTCGTGTACAAAAAGCAAAGTAACATATCCTATTCTGTTACAGAGTCATGTTCAAACTGAGTGCTACCACATCAGTTACACCATAGAGCCAATGATAGAAATCCTATGGAAGGAGGGGCTGGATAACACCACGTATAAGGTTTTATTCCCCATCACCACCCCTCTGATATACTTGATGCCCCAATTTACCGACAGTGAGTAATGTCATAACAGATTTAACACACTGGTTAGAGGTAAGAAGGACTCAATGATTGATTTCAATGAGAATTGTTTGCGATCAGATACTCGAGCTGAGCTGAAGATGTTCGATGTCCTGCTGGGTTACTTCTTGCCGGATGTGCAGCTGTGGAACATCACCTTTGGCTTGGAGGTCCTCAGTGTCTCTGAGGTCATTCATAGAGGTTTTATTCTGCAGGAGCACAGCTACCCAAATGGCACCAAAGCATTTTCTCTACAGGTGTCGTTCTATGATATCAATGTCCAGGAGGTACGTTTGGGTTCTTTCCTCAGTTTCCCCTTTAGATTCGGAGGGTGCCTACATGGTTCCAACATGATTGTTTTGTGATGCAGAATCTGTACAATCATCAGCCTGATGTTACAACCTACACGCTTTCCCTCGTCTTTGAATTTGTCATCTTGCCTGAACTAAGATCTTTTTTGCACTCCGTAGTCCTAGAAGCTTCATTAAGGGATATTGGTAAGATATTTAGGCTCCAGTGAAAGACTTCAGCTGGGTTGCCCAGATCTGCTTCTGAATATTTTCCTTTGTGCCAAGACCAAACGGTTGGGTATTTCTCTTGCTTATGAGACCGGGGTAGGAAACGTGATGGGCACTAGTAGGCATATTTCCAGGAGCAGAACTGAGCCACTCTGTTATGCAGATGTTTAGGTTTTTTTAACTGTGCTGTTTTGCGGTTTGCAGTCCATCCTCAAGCAGGAGGAAAATGCGAACGGGAGCGTTTTGAAATCGATGTCGCTTATGGCAGCACTCCACACTCCAATCTAAAGATCACACTGGGAGAAAGAGAGCTGAACAACCAGCTTTTAGAGCAGTACACGCGTCACCAGAATGACAGTCATCTCACACTTGATATTCCCTTGATGTCGCCGGAAGTGGTATTTGAGGTACTCTTAATCTGGCCAACACTGACTTTCACGGCATTGGCATGCGGGGTAAGTGAATTTTTATTTTTATTTCCCCCTAGTCTGTTCAGCTGGCAGGAATTGTGGGAAGGCTTGATGTGAAAATTCAAGATTCATCGAATGACTGGCATTTTAACGATTTCTCCCTCACCTGTCCTTTCTTTGTACCGTTGCTAGGTTGGTGCTCTCTTTGCAAAAGTACCATTTTACAGTTTGACTCGCTAATTTACTGTTATACATTTTTCTTTTGGGATCAGAGTGTTTTTCTAACGGAACAATGACTGTAGTTCTACCCAAACTGGAATCTGTACCTGCTCTGAATCCCCGTAAACTGTCTCTGAGAGACCCGGCCTGCAAACCTTTCTACAGCGACGACCACGTTGCTTATTTTCACTTTGCTCTCAGTGATTGTGGGACTTCAAGAACGGTAATGGAAGGAGACTACTGTATGCATGTGGTTACTGTAATCTGTCTAACATTGTGCTTGTTCAGTTTGTTGGGGATACCATCAAGTATGAGAATGAAGTCGCATTAACGCAAGATGAACCTCTACAGAAGCTCTTTGAATCACTTGCGCAACATGAACAACGGTACAGGTGAGTAGCTGGAGCAACCTGGAAACATTTTAATTTGATTGATACACAGTGTAGCTTTGACAGGGTTTAGAGTAGAATTGATGTAGGGTTTACCACTTGACACTGACTAAAATCGTTGACTGGAGGTGTTGCAATTATGGCCTCCCAGAGAACCGACTTTTGTCCCAGTGAACTTTGTAGTATATAATTAAAGGAATTATAATTGTTGGGTTTATAGAAAAGGGCAAACATTAATTTGCCCTCATCTTCACTAAAAAAAATTGCACTGCTGCCCTCTGACTATCAATCTCAAATGATGCAGCTTAGACACTTGGGTGTAACATCGGTTAACTCTCCTTCAACTGTCAGTCTGCTGCCAGTTTAATTTCAAAATGCAGCGTTTTTTATGAATCGAATCAATTTGCAGTGAAGAACATACCACGGCCTAATCTTTACCTTTAATTCCTTTTCACTCAGAACGCTGAATTCAAAACGATTTAACTTTCTTCACAGGAACTTTAAATTGACTGAATTGTTTAAGAAATGTGACAATTTTTTTCAGGATTGTGGTGTCCTGCATCTATACAGCAAATTCCACTCAGAGCGCTGTTTTCCAATCGGTTATTGAGCCCAATGCTGATATTGGGGTGGGTGAACTGAGTGTTCAGCTGAGACTCTCTCAGGGTACGTCAAGCTTCAACATTGCTATAATATGCTATTTTGATGCAACATTTGGTAACTGGGGTTTCAATTATACGTACCGTTTTGGTATAGTGCCACCTACTTGTCCAGGGATCTAGAATGTTTTTGCTTGACCACTGAACTTTCAAAAGTACTTTCTTTATAGCAAATGTGATCTGACTTTCCAACAGTATTCATCCAATTGACAAAGTTTTGCATGCAATGTCTATAGGCTCTTCAAAGTTGATTTATTTGACAGGCCGATTCATCCTACACTTGGCAAGATGCTAAAGTAACCTGTTTTTATTTAACCCCTCAAGATATGGTCTATAGCCTCTTCTATCACAACGAGGATTACCCTGTTCTGAAGTTTCTCAAACAACCTCTTTATTTTGAGGTGGGTATGGATCATTCAAGCGATTCCAGGATGGCTGTGGTTCTGGAAAACTGCTGGGCAACACTCCACGAAGATAGAACCTCTAATCCCAGATGGGATTTAATAGTTGATGGGTGAGTTTTAAAGCAGTGTGTGTAAAAAAGGTCTTGGATGTTCTTATTCTTCTCTACTTTTAGCTGTGCAAATCCTAAAGACCCAGAACAAACCACACTTCATCGTGTAATGCCAGACAACAGAGTGCATTTCCCTGATCACTTCAAGAGATTCGAGGTCAAAACCTTTGCTTTCCCTGATGATGACAATTTTGATGATCAGGATGCCACACTGGCAAGACGGGTAACATGAAACAAATTGAAACTAGCTGTACAATAATGGCTTATGATCTTTAAGACTGCACTTATGTATTGATGCATAATGGCAGGACTGTTAAGGTATAGGGTTGCACCTAAAAACATCTAATTGAATATAATTTTGCCTTTATAGTTCCAGTGTGTAATATTCGAGGAATTATTGACAAGTGCACTATAATTGTGCACCATAACACTTTATTACAAAAGAGCTTTAGAAGCGTCTGAACGCATGGTTATGTTTTTATCTTAGAATTAGCCATATCTATCGACAAACACCGTGGGTCCCATTGTGTTAATTTGCCATGTCTACAGTATCCCTAAACAGACAAACTGCTCTACAGAATGTTTTGAAGTTAAAGTGAGGCCGTATCTGTCCTGTGTCAGCCACTGTAGTGCTTGAGAGGGGAGCATGTGCCGTCATGCAAAGGCCCTTTAGAATTGAAAAGGTTTTTTTTAAACTTCTTCTCGTAGGTATTTATTCATTGTGATGTTGCCATTTGTCACATGGAGGATGCTGCTGATGAAAGCTGTTTCAAACGGTGCACGGCTCCACCATATCCAAGTGAAGGCGACTCTAAACGAGGTAATAATGTAAAATCAGATATTGGATGTGTGCGTTTTTACATCTGAATCCTGTCTCCAACTCCTGTCTCTCTTCAACAGTACGCAGAAGATCAAACTTTACAGAGGACAAACTGCAGCATGTGTCTATAGGCCCAATTCTCTTGATGTGAACATTGGATTCGTTAGTTTCCTCCTGATATGGAAGCTGTCATGTTATTATGGTTACTCTTCTGGTTGTCTAACCAGAAGTTTTGTATTTGTATGTTTGGTTTCAAGCTTACTACCACAAAACTGTAAAATTGCCCATTTTATTACACCATATATGCATGTACTTCATGTTTCTTCTGTAAAAGCTGTGGGCATCCACTAGATGGCTTCTCAAGTTGAATAAATGGTTTTAGACTAAATCATGATTTTCCTCTTGACTGGTTAGACCTGCACACTAATTCAATGGGGGGAAATCAATACTTGGACGTCTGAAAGATTGTCATTTCGTGAGTGAACACAATTAAAAGCTGGAGTCAAATTTCCTGAAGATAATGACTAGACTAAAGAGATCCCATCCATTTTCTGTGTGCTTGGCTGCTGACATTTTTTTTTGGCAGAAGTCAAGACTGTAGACACGCAATTTCCTCAGAATTTTCACTGTGTATGAGGGCCTGCCAAAAAATACACATTACATTCACACCAGTCAGTCTTTAAAATCGTGTTTTTCCTTTACTCGACAAACGCTTCAATTTCCAGGTCTGTTGAAATGGGACTTGACTGAGTAAGCTTGTTTGATTTAATTCGGTGCCACAAGAACTGAAAGGCAGATGACATTGGAGTAATGCAGCAGCTATTTGAAAAATAATACACTGGTTTGCTTTTGAATTGCAGTCTTGGTACTCTGTCATCCGCATATCTGTTAAGGCACGGCATGAAATCAAACACGTCTGACATTTTTATGTAGAGCTTTCAAATATTCATGTCAACGTCTAGAATGGCATAGAATGAAACAGAGGACATTTTTATAAATCTAAATGTCAGTTCCTGACGATAGTGCATTTAACTTTTTTACATTGAGATGACTGAGCAACCTACCCACAAACCTATGGTATGAGCAAATAATTTAACTCGAGAAATATTTTTAAATGTCTAGTTAAGTTTCGAGTATCTGAGATCACTGCAAATGTCTTGTTTTGCATTTTTCTAAATTCACCCATTTTTATGTAACCAAATGTATCGTGACCCATCACAGCTTAAGGGTTTGTACCATGCCGGAATTATACGACTGACAGCTGGATGATTGCTGACATGTTAAGACATACGTTTTCTAAAAAAAAACACCGAAGCCTTGAAATGTGTGCCTTTGTTTCTTTCTGACTATTTCCTCAAACAGGAAGTTGGGCGTAAAACATATTCAGTTTTTTTTTCTCGCTTTTTTTAAATAGCTTGCAGCATTACTTCACCAAACAGCTTGGAATTTGATGCCATGCGGATGGGCAGAATGATGTCATGGTCTCAACTCTACTAAAACAGATAAAAAGTACTAAGTTTCAAATGCTTAGTTCTTCCAAATGTTAATTCTGAAATTGTTTTGGAGCACAATTCTTTTTTAATTTCAATCCTGTTACAACTGTTTTTTTGTACTGAAATGCATTTTATGGAAAGTGTCTTTTTTTGCAAATTTTGTATGTTTTTCAAATCGCGAATATATATATATATATACGGTTTATTTGTTTAATTTGTGTTCCTCCTGACCTATAGACCCCTCATCTATTTACTTTATTTGGCCTATATTCTTTACAAAAGACAAGCAGAGAGAGTTTAAAGGAATAGTTCTTCATTTACTCACCCTGCATATTTTCCATACCTGTATACATTCCTTTGTTCTTCTTAACGCAAAGATATTTGGAAGGATGTCAGTGATTAGCAGTTCTCATACCCCATTGACTCCCGTAATATTTATTTTCCCTATTTTGGCAATAAATGGGGGCAATCTGTCTGGTCACTGAAATTCTTCCGAATTTCTTTGTTTAGCAGAACAAAGAAATTTAAACTGGTTTGGAACAACCCGAGGGTGACTAAATGTTGACACAATTACCCTTTAGGTGAACTGTCCCTTTAACAGTTGCATAAACACACACGCGTCCGCGTATAAATGGAACATGTAACCATGAACACTATCTATATTCCTGCTGCAGTAACAGATGGTCTATATAAAATCCACAAAGAGGATCAAGTTGGTTAAATGAGTTGAGTCGCTCTTCAATAACTTCAATAAGTCTGTATTGTTTTTCACACAGATAATTGCTGAAATGGTCTGAAATGAAGATGCATGTGTTTGTTTGATAACACTGACTGTGCTATACTACGCTTATCACAAAGTGAAACACTTTCACAGTTATTCTTCAGAGGGAAGCTGAATATTATGAATTTTCCTGTAATTTGATAATAAAAACTACACTTTCGTAAGTTTCATAGTATGTCAATGATATACATCCTAATGAATATTCAAAGAAATGTGTGAAAACTTTAAAACTAAAAGCACGATCTTTACAAGTATTACATTCAAAACACATGTACATTAAAATGACACTCATCTGGTTAGTGTGTCCCTTTATATTTTTGTCAGTTCATTTTCAAACGATTTAAAGGAATGTTTCACTGTTATGTGCTGTATTATGTTGCTTGAACATTTTCTAAATATTTTATAGACAAAATAATTTTGTAATGTCATAATTTGTAAACACATCCAAGTCCTTATAAACAAGCCCACATGTTTTTTTATCCACACACTGTTTTCTCACACAAAATCTGCACATCTGTGTGGAAAACCTCCAGATCTGTCTGTGGAAGGGAGTTTTATGCTCATGTGGTTATCAAACCTTAACATGATCAGGGGTCGCAGCTTTGCTTTTAAGGTACATGTTATCCACATGTGTTCTTTGGGAATCGATTTAAACTGCTTGGGATAAAGTGTATTAAACTAAAGCAAGCCTTTTACTTGGCCCTGCCTTTTTTTGAGGGATTTTACAACATGGTGCAGTTTAGGCACATGCTTCCATCATTATCACATGACTCTCTAGGGTTCTTTGATATGTGCCATGACAGTACACTTCATTTAAATTATGATGCTCTTGGGTCTCTACAGCTGTCTTTTTAAATCCAACTGTAATATGACACAGACCTTTCTTAGGTTTCTTAACTAAATAATGCATTTTTATTCATGCACCAGAATCTGTTTGCCATTATGATCACATGTAATTCTTTTGAGTTCTTTTGTGGAAAAAAGGTCACATGCCGGTTACACGTGTTTAATCTGCACGGGCTTCATCCCATACTAACAATTACTCCTTGCTCTTTCTATCCATGACATGTCTTACAGACTTCAATTGTGACTAATTAAGAAGAATCTAAGAATATGATTTTAATTGGTAATCAATTCAGTATTCTAATCTAAAACCTTACTGTTGCATCTTCTTTACATAAAACACTGTATACAATTGGTCAAACCTTTAATGTTCATTACATTTATTGAAATAAAATGCATTTTTTCTTATTTTATGCTTTTGTTATATGCTTTTGTTTATTTTAGTGGTGGGCATAGATTAATTTTTTTAATCTAGATTAATCTAGATTAATCTTGGAATTAATCTAGATTAATCTAGATTAAAATGGCTCATTTGAATTCTGCCGAAGGCATTCAGAATATGTGTGTTACCCAAATAATGACTAAAAGTAAGTCTTTGAGAACGGGTTTCTCAAGCCAGGTGGCGCATTAGAGAAGGGGCTCATCTCCTGTTTCCAAAATGCATCACAAACTACTTGAGAAAGCTGTTATACTATGATAATTTGTGATGAAAATTAAATTATGTTCAATAAGATGTACTTGTGTTTACTTCCGCATTAGCTAAGGGATGCTTTGTGTTTAGGTGGTACTTGAGACTGGAAGAGCTCCTACAGTACATTTACATTTAAATTCAGTCATTTAGCAGACGCTTTTATCCAAAGCGACTTACAAAGAGTTAGGGAGCAACAATCGATATGTCATACAGGAGCCATAATACATTAGGTGCCAATACAAAGTTATTGGTTTCAACTAAAGCTAGACCACTACCTGTTGAGAGAAAGTTTTTTTTTTTAAACTAACTGTATGTAAACCAATTTCGTACAGTAAACCAATTCCACATTGCACAAGGTGCAAACAAGCTTAGTCTTGTCGAGGTTTCCATTGGGAAGCGTCTTAAAAATAAATGTTCCCTGAAGCAAACCTGGCGGCTTCATAGCTGCATCGATGTTAGCACGTCACGTTTGATCTGGTCATTTCACAGTAACGTTATGTTGTGTTCAGACCAAACACGAGTGATTTACATGTTAAGTCAATGCAAAGAGGCGATAGACCTACTTGCTGCGCGAATCGCGCGAATGAAGCCCTGGTTATGAGATGATGAGGCGGCGAGAATGACGCGAATGACGCGAATCACGCGAGTTGAAAAATCTCGTTCTCTTCCCCTACAGTGACATTAATCTATGTATACATCCGCGCTAAAATATCAAAGTGAAAGTCATCATAGCTTGTGTAGTATAGACCCAGCTCCCAACCCAACTTTGAGAATGGATTACCGGCGACATTTTTTTTATCGCGCGATAAGAGTCTCACTGCGTTAACGCCGTTAACGCCGTTAACGGCCCACCACTAGTTTATTTTTTATTTTTTACACTGCTTGGTTTAGATTTTTAGCGCAAGATGTAAAATCAAAATAAAATAGGTAAGATTTATTTGTAGGAATGTGATATTTACATCAAAGTTCACTTATTGTTTTTATTCAACAAAATTTGTTTTACAAAAAGTCATGTGACCATTTTGAAAGTATTATTCTTAAAGATGTTTGTTTAAAATCTTATACTTGTTCTAAATGTCCTGTTTCTTGAATTTTGTTTCATTTGGTTTGTGTAGTGCACTGAAAAAAAATAGTAGGATTTACGTGTTAAGTTTTTGAAGATGTTTTTTTCATATTTTTTTTAATTTAATTACATAAATATAATTTATTAATAAATTGTATTTATGTATATTAAATAGCCTAACTGTTTGCAATTTTTTAAAGTAAATTTACTTTACAAACTGACTTACTTCAAATCATATCATATAAAATCATATAGGCCTACTTGTTTTTTTCAATGATGTCAAAAATACTGATAGAGGGAATTATTCTGGTCAAGCATTGGATGGGCGCTGTTCACGTTTTCTGATGTGGTCTATAAGTAAATACAAATGCTCACTTTTTGTCATGCCAGTACAGAACACTAAACTGAAGAATGTTTTTCAGTCATTGCAATTTGCATGACTAAATGTTGACTTCCTGTTTTTCTTTCTTTTGTCGGGCAGGTTGGAGCCAAAATTTCAGCTGTTCAAAGTCGTGATGATAATGGCAGATTGATTAAAGCGCTGGAGGAAAGGGTGGACTGACTCTCTTTCATTAAATTTAGTTTAAGGAAACCAACGCTGAAGACACAAAAACATTGCTCAGTTTCACGTCGTAAGGTAGAAGATATTTCAAACAAACATTTTAATGCAGTTTTCTTGAAACGCTGAGGGATGCTTTGCGAGTTCTTCGCAAATGGGATGGAACCTCAAGCTACAGCTACACGTCTATCACACATTTCATGCTGTCTGCAGACCGAGACGAGCTTCTTATTTTGTTATCTGTGTAATTGAGGAAAAAGAATTTTGAGATTTTATCTGTGTTTTACTCTCTAAGAAAAATAACTTATATTTAAATGTGCCTGGTAATTTTCACACAGAGATGTTTTGCTAAGTTCTAGCATGACAAAAATAAATAATAGTCAAGAACTGCTAAAATAACTAATGTGCATAGTTTACTGTTCTTTGGTCTACACAAAATAATTCAATGATTCCACAAGGAAGTTCAACAGATAAACTAGGAAATGGGCAGAACTAAATTAACATGAGAAATTTTTCTGCTCTTGTCTGTACAGGATACACATTGGCTCAGTTTGGTTAATAAAAGTAAATATATACAATTTGGGATGTGATATTTAGGTTTGACTTGGGCCGTGCTTCTTTTTATCACTGCAGATGCACTAGGGGGGACATTTTTAAACCATTAAACGCCACTTTATGTATGTATGATGTGCATAGCCTTTGGAGGCTATTTTATGAAAGATGGAAGTCTTCTACATTTTGAGGTGAGGGAACTCGACCACCCCCCACCTCGTAATTCACTCAATGGTCTCCGTCCCCCCTCGTTCCCCCAATATCAGCCCTGACCAGATCACCAAAATACCATGCATCAGCAAACCAGTATTACTGTGTTTCTGTTATTATTTTAATCGGCAACATTATGCAAATGCACGAATGAATGAAATTAATACATTAATAAATATTGTTTGATTAATTTTGTCATAGGCAGCTCAGGAACAGATCTCAGATAAGCACAACATATTCGGCGGAGATTCAAAGATGCGTGCACCTCTTGAGATCGGAGAGTGGTGTTTTCACACAGCACAGATCGTGTAAAAACAAATTGAACTGTGATTGGTCCTTCACATATCATTCAGATGGAGATGGGCTGTTCTTGGACAGCTGTAAAATGCCCCTGACCTTTTGCTTCAAATACAGGTCTGTCTATGGAATTTAATGCGCAAAAATAAGAATGCATCCCTGCATCTAAAGTAATGATCCACTGACATGTGGATGCAGCTCTTAAAACAATCTGTGTATTTCAAGTACACAAAGTGAATGTACAATATTTTCCAGAACATGGAGCAGCAATGATTTTGTCAGCGACTTTAAATTCTAGTTTTGTACTGTGAAGTATTAATAACATTGTTAAAATGTGTTCTTAAGTTGTGCTTCTTGTTTACACAGAAAAAACTCCATGGCAACAAACTTGAAGCCACGACTTGATTTAATCTCCCCGGTTGAAGCATTGCGTGTAAGTGAGGCAGACGCCCCTCTGTTCACCATCAATAACATGTCTGTTCCACATACCAGAGAACTCTAACAGACCAGTGCAGCACTAAATCCAGACCCCGCGCTGTCAGACGCTCACAAAATGATCTGTACTGCTGTCAGCTATTGCAAAACAGATACCATCACACATTCACACCAAACAAACATACAAAAATATATGCACAAATGCTTTTCGTGAAAATGCTGCTGATCAGAGGCGGGGTCAGAATGTTTTCTATTGGTCTGTCTTAAAGGGGGTCCATATAGACCACTTTGGAAGACATAAACACAGCTGGTTCCCTTCCTGTTTCAGTAAACCACCCTAACATGTTTTAACCAAACTAAATATTTAATATTTTTTCAAATGTTAATATATATAAATATCATTAATAAAATACAAATATGCATAGCAAAGTGAAAGACACACAAGACACATGAAAACTGATCAAAATATGTACGTAAAATGTTTTATAACTTTTCCTAAATACATGTTTAAATTTTACTGTTGCATTGCTTATAATTACACTGAAAAAAGATTGTTGGAATTACTCAATTTAATCATGTACATGATTCTACGCAGATAAACGGTTTTAAACTGCAAGGAAAATTATGTTAAAAAATGTTTAAATCATGTGGAACCAATTATTAAATTGATTAAAGTAATTCCCACAAACTTATTTTCAGTGTAAATATAAAAGTTTGTGAGTAAAAATACAGAGCATCTTTTCTGTTATTTTCATCCGTTTCTCCGGTTTAAATTTTCTGCAAATAAATACAAACAGAAACAGAAAAATTGTTAGTAGTTCATAGAATGGAACCGAAATGATCATTTTACCTAAACACATACCTAGAAATAGTCAATTCAGAAAGACTGAAAATCATTTTGATGAAATGGTCTCTTATTTTTTGTGGCTGTATGTAGTCACCGAGAGAGAGAGTCCTGCCTAAACAATTATAGCAACCACCCTCTTTTTCATCTACCAAACAGTCAAACACTTGTTTTGTTGGATATGAATAACAGATTGAACATTAATGGTATGGAATATTTATATCACTCATGGGGAAACAAAACGTGATAATGACTTTCCAGTGTTTTTTGTTAAACATTACCTAATGCCTGCCCAGACGTATGGCAAAACAAACAAGATGCTCAATTGTTCCTGATTACCAACATCCAGCGCTGTGATTACTCGTCTGTCTGTGTTTCCCTCCTGCTCCCCTTATCAGAGACCACATACTTTTCCACAGCCCCCTACCACAGGAAGTGAGGGTGCGGTGCCTTTGAGAAGGGGCACATGCATCTCGAATCTTCAGACTGAGGTGCCACAACAAGACCTGATGTTCACACTGACCTGAAAACTCATCGTTCATTCTTCTGAGACATGGTGAAGTTGAGCCCAAAATGCAATTTCAGGAAATTTCCACCCTAACACAACAGAAGAAATTTTGAAGAATGTTGGTATTTGAACAACCTTGAACCCCTTTTCTTGAAACCTTGGACATTTCTCAAAATATCTTTTTTTGTGTTTCACAGAAGAAAGAGTCACATACAGGTTGACATGAAAGCAAATGAATGATTACAGAATTTTCAGTTTTGGGTGAACTATGCCATTACCGGGTCATATGAGTCAAATCGGTTTCATTCAATGGGCACTATTCCAGTTCACATTAATTGTGCATTCTTTGTAGAGTATTGTACAATATACGTTGCTGTTGGATGTCTGGAAATCATCCTGGGTCTCAAAGCATGCAGAAGTTTTCTCTGCATGTTTACAATCAACATTTTCTGTACTGGGGACTTCAACATTCCAGAAGCAGATGGAAACTGAAAGGCCTCTTTTAAAAAAACGTATCTAAAGTAGCTTATATATCCAGATAAACCTAATATTTCTTTGAGTATGCAGGGGCCGGTGTTCATGCTCTGATACTGTCGAGCAGCTGTGAGTTGCATGCGGTGATGAATCTGTGGACAGCTGCCGTCCTGAGACACGCAAACGCAGAACATATGAGCTGCAGAATGCACTTGTTTTTTTAGGCATTGATAAATTTGCAATGCACATTCTAAGGTTCTGGACTGTATACTGTAAGACTTTTGATCCATGGATTTCCTTCAAGGGATTTCTCCGTGAGTGCGGTCTCATTAAATCTGCCCTGCATGGAATGAAAGGAAGTTTGAGGGACAGTTCAACCAAAATGATTACCCTCATGTCAATCCAAAGTCAAACCCGTGTGACCTTCTTTCAAAGAACACAAGAGAAGCTATTTAGCAGAATGTCCAAGGTGTAATTATTTTTAACAATGATTTTCAGCGAATGACTATGATGTTATGTATTCATATTAATAAGTAATAGTTTATTCATATTAGTTTGGTCTGTTCCTGCACAAACTATCATGTAACTTTACTACTGAAAAATATATTTGTTGTTTTTTGTTGGTTAACTTAAAAAAATAAGTTGGCTGGTTGCCTTAAAATGTTTAATAAGTTCAACTCGAATTAAACGAGTAAATAACTTACTACATAAAGTATATATAAAAAAATTCTTCATCTTTGCTTAAGTGTACAGTACTTTATGAATGCATATTTTATAAGGGCGCCTAACACGTACATACACTTCTGGACTATAGAGTCAAGTGTTTTGTCGAGTTAAGAAAGGAAACTTTCCAATGTTTTCATTCTAATGAACTCAAAGATGATCTTGTATGGAAAGAGCAGTCAGGGGTTAAGTGTTTTCATTGTTTATAAAGATCTAGTTTTCCAGCATTGAGACCTCGATACCTTACATTCATGGACATCGAGCCGAAGGTTTGAGACAGCACACCTCAGGTTTACTAAACATGTTTTCTGAGTAATGTCTTGGACACGCTGGAAAGCATCTCTCTCTTCTGCTGATATTGCTCTAGGAAGGATACACTAAATCAGCTGTGATCCAGTCTACTGACAGGAGAATGCTGTGATATAGGAGACCTGCTCATAGAGACATACCTTTCCCACACGGAGAAAAGCAGTACTGGCTAATGTCTCAAACACTCCCCCCCAAATCTGCAGTTCTTTTATCAGTTAAATGATGAATGGAGCAAACATTCAAATGATGACAGAACATATAAAGACAACCTACAGTACACATTGTGCATAACTTTTTTTTAATGTATGGAGGATTACACGTGATTGGTTAATAAAGTGAGAATCGTGAGATGCCAGCGGTGGAGGGTTGTATAGCAGTCAACACATGGAGACTGGAGCTGTGATTTACTCGTGGGGTCAGAAAACCCAGAGACCTTCGCATGAGAAGAGCTGGAGATATGAAACAGGGGCGCTGGAGAGATCCTTTAAATGAGGCTACTGGTTAATGATTATAAACTACACACAGAACGTCTGGACGCACTCCTATGGGATCAGAGCTGCTATCGGATGAAAAACATGCTTTTCTTTCATGAACTGTTGAGGTCCTGAAGGTCCGTTGTGGTGCCAAATTGTGTCAACCTTCAAACTACAGCTTTGATTGGTCTGTAAAATGGTCATGGTTCATAAGGTCAAAAATAATTATTATGCCGTGTAAAGCAGGACAGTGATAAAGAAAGAAAGAAGTAGAAGAAGAAGAAGAAGAAGTAGAGAAAGAAGCAGAAGGAAGGACGGAAGGTAAAGAAAGAAAAAAAAAGAAAGAGAGAGAGAGAGAGAGAGAAAGAAAGGAAGAAAGAAAGAAAGCAAGAAAAAAGTAGAGGAAGAAGAAGACAAAGAAGAAGGAAGGACGGAAGTAAAAAAAGAAAGTAAAGAGAGAGAAAGGAAGGAAGAAAGAAAGTTAGGAAGGAAGGAAGAAAGAAAGAAAGAAAGAAAGAAGGAAAGAAAGAAAAAAGAAAGAAAGAAAGGAAGGATGGAAGGAGGAAAGAAAGAAAGAAAGAAAGAAAGAAGGAAGGAAGAGAGAGAGAGAGAGAGAGAGAGAGAGAGAGAGAAAGAGAGAAAGACAAAAAAAATTCTTTTAAATTAAATAAAAAACGTATCATCCAAATTTCTAAATATAAAAAGGTTGAAATGTAGGACGATATTATGTAATTAAAACATTTTGTGTTTATTGGATTGTTACATGCACACACAACAAAATTATCAGTAATCTTCCAAGGTTGCTTAGTTTTAATAAAATTAAAA
The DNA here is from genome assembly GCA_008369825.1 of Triplophysa tibetana. Classification (NCBI taxonomy): domain Eukaryota; kingdom Metazoa; phylum Chordata; class Actinopteri; order Cypriniformes; family Nemacheilidae; genus Triplophysa; species Triplophysa tibetana. The sequence continues at coordinate 21,138,288 of CM017910.1, read as the reverse complement.
CTTTGAAAATGATCCTGGTCCGTGTACGTTTTCATTGAAATCAAATAAATTATTGACCTAAAGATTATTGAAAATTTAACTCAAGAAAAAATGTAAAAGTTTAAAGCCGTAAAATTATAATAATAAACAAAAATACATCTGAATGAATCTTATATAGCAAGATTAAAAATAAACCAATAAATTAAAAAATTATAAAATGATAAAAGAATATACAAAAGTTCCTTAAACTTTAACTGAAATTACACAAAAACAAAAAAGCCTAAAAAAAGCCCATTTAAAATCAAAAATAAAACAAAATCTAAACTATAATAACTCAATCAAAACAATGCAATCTTCCCTTTGATGCCAAAAACAAGCAATAAGAAAAAAAAAAAAAACTAAAACATGATCTTTTTTTAAAATGGTATGTATTTTATGAATAAATATTTATAGAATATACATAATAATAAAGAACAAAACTTACAGTATATATTATATAGAAAATCAAGCTTCGATGCTACAGGATAGGTGTGTCCTCATTGTTTTTGTTGAAGGATTCAAAGTAGATCTGCCGGAATCTGGCAGGTCATTACACAAAAAAAGAAGTGAAGTGATGAAAGCAGTTTCACATGCATTTGTAATGATTTTACAAGCTGGCCAAACAACAATGAAGCCCTGCCACTATTCCACCCCTAACCCCACCTTTAAACCTAATGTGTCTGCCACAACCGTACAAATGAGACTTCATGAATTCATGTGAACTGGGCACCTCATACAAAACTGCAATATTATAATACAGATTATGTCATTTAGTTAAAAAAATATCTATTTGTGTTTCTTGACTACACGAGCCCCTGCATAATTTTATGTCAAGCTGCTTTGCAACAATGGAAAATTGTGAATTCCGCTTTATAAAACTGAATTATGTGTGGGTTTCCCGTACAGGGTTTAAACCTAGTCCCAGACTAACTTAGCTGTTAGAGTTGTCTGATCGAAAACAACTTGCATCTTAAAATATATCTGTGCATTTGTCTCGTCTCATCGCTTTTTTTAAGTAGGCTAGGTTTTTTATTACTGCTCCGGGAAACCGCCCCATAATGTTTAATAAAAAACAAACTCAGGTTTTGGAAATTTAATTACAAGATTTCTTGCTTTCAAAAAATTGAAAGTTTCTTTTAGACTTCATTCAGTGCAAAATACTCATTCAGAGCAGCACCTGTTTGTTATACGCTGTTAAACGCTTCAACTGAAGGGTGTGTTCAACCCAAATGATGAGTCCCAAGGGAGAAAAAAATGAAAAAACAGAAGAGGAACTGAGATAACACAAACCACAGCAGTACAAAACCAAATCAACCAGCGGGTAATGTCTTGAATGTTTATAAGTAGTTTATTTAAAGATATTCCAACATTATTAAAAACTGCAATTTTGTAATATATGAATAACAGTTCAATTGTAAAGCATTATAATACCATGTTATGAAAATAACAATATCAATTTTTAGTATGAGTACACTGTATATAAATGTGCTGTTTGTCCGAGAAGACCTTTATGCCGTGCGTGCTTCTATTTATGTTTCTCTGTGTATGTATGTGTGTGTGTGTGTTTAGGGGGTGTCTCTCCTGCCATTGGTCTTTATGAAACCTGCAGCCAATTCAAAACCACAGGCAACTTTCTGCACTGCCCCCACAAGTCACAGATAGAACCAAGTGATAGAGCCCCAAACAAGAAGTGTGGCCGAGCAGATAAAGTGTTATAGGATGCCAGCGTACGCCACCAACATGAGGCTCAAATTCCCAATCGTGGCCCTGATACTGGAAGCGGTGACCATCGTCCTGTACGCTCTGTTTGTGGAGTATGACACCGGTGATGCCCATGGACACGGAGGTGGCCATCATGCTGAAGGGAATACAACTCATCCTGAAAACCCGATGACGCTCTACCCTAGTATGTATCTCTTAGTATTAACTATATGATGCTTCATCTTCTACTGGTGCTGCTGGGTCCAGAATACATTTATACTGTCATACAACTGTTTAGGAGTCTTGAGGTCTTAGATTTGTGACAGCTACACAAATATTAAAACCATGTAAAGTTTTGATGGATTGTTTGATGGATTTCTGCTATTCAGGTCATCGTGTAAAATTGCAGCTTTGTAATTGAGTTACATGCTACACGTGTCTTACTCACACATCTGTGTTTGCTGAATGTGAGGTTCATTTGACAGCAGTATTCCACTAATGTTCATTCCGCACGCACGTCTCTAAAAATACTCCCTGCACAGAGGAGCAAAAGCCACAGACAGGCGAAAAACAAAGAGCGGTTGACGAAGATCAGCCACCAAACACATGAAATGAAAATACTTTTATCATTTACTCATCCCCATGTCATGTCAAAACTGTATGACTTTCTTTCACCTGCAGAATACAGAAGAGGATATTTTGAAGAATGTTCTTAATTAAAAAACATTGAAGTCCATTGACTTTTTCCACAGACGAAAGAGTGACATGATGGCAATAGGATGAAACATGTATAGAGTTGTTTTCTCAACTATCCCTTTAAAATTGATTTATAGAACTTCGCTGGTTCAAAACTATCTTATATTCTTAACACGATTTTCTGTTGGTTGAATTGGAAATTTTAATTTTTAATTTTAGGTTCTTACGTTTATAAGCATTTCTTCAACTTAAGTTGAAATTCTGATTTGTTTGACTTTCCTAACTAATTGTTAGGAAGCTGTTTTTACTGCTCTTCAGAGACCTAACAGAGATAATATGCATTTGTATTTAAATGCATGTTTTTATCTTTATGTCCCACTCATGATCGTTGGACACGGTTTGGACCAAAGCCATGTGTGGGGTGTGGAGAGTATGAACATGCAAGATTAGTCTCAGGGTGCGCGCAAAGTTTCAATTCGACTCTTCAAATTCACTTAATTGTTCGATTGTGCATCACTTTTAAGGTGCATTTTAACTTGAACGTAAGAAATACATTAGTCGGTGACTTGGTGTGTTTGTTGAGGGCAATAATCAATATCTGTTTGTTATATTAGAGTAAGGTTGGTCTTAGTGGGTTTCACAATATCTCAAAGAGAAACCGGGCGGGTCCAGTTTATCCAGTAAATTAAAAACAACGAACAGCAGTTAAAGGCCCTCTTGTCATATCAAACATGTATCACTGGGTGCCGGTGCTGTTCGGTTACCAACTTTCTTCAAAAATATCTTCTTTTTCGTGTTGTCCGGAGGAAAAGAAGTCATACAGGTTTGAAATGACAAGAGACAGAATTTTCATTTTGGGGAGAACTATCAATTCAAATTGTGCAATGCACTCTTTTTATTATTCGACACAATGTATTTTCCTGAACAATCACTCTTTTGATTTTGCACTTTGTTTGGCTAAAATTGTTTTAGCAAGATTGTATCTCGCTCCAGTTAGGTTTATGGGTGGGGTTAGGGGCGGGGCTTCAGTGTTGCTTTTTTCTAATAATCGTATGTTTTTTACAATTCACATTGTACGAATTCCTACCATTTAGCCGCCTCGTACAAAAGTTACGAATTCTTGTGCGATCAGACTGTGAGTCCTCAAAAATCATTTGGGTAAATGTTTGCTAAGATTTCTTGAGATCATCATTAAAGACAGCCATATAATATGCTACGGCTCATTTTATTCCCTGCTGTTGATAATAAAGATTTTTTGCCCCCAGTGATCTTGACCTCAAAGGTTGAAGCCATGAAAGGAAGACACAGAAATGAAAATCAAATGCACGTGTGTCAATCTTTCGGGAAAATGTAGGCCAACTGTCACTCTGTGCTGGGGTCACATGCAAAGCATTCCAGAAATAAGTGAAAAGTGTAAGAAATAAAAATAAAGGGCAAATGGATCTTGGCACAAAAGATAACACACATTGCCGAATTGTCACGATATGCTTAATTAGCAGTGACAGAATGTAATAAGGTCCTTCACATCAAGAGGAAACTTTCCACCCATTAGTAAAAAAGAAGAATGCGCCTTTGAGATTTTATCTGCAAATCTGTTGCACATGAGCCATATGAAAACGTTCACCGACAAATTTATTCTGTTTGTTGTACATGCCGACAGTCTAGAAAATGGATTGTGCGCATTTACTCCGCCGACACTGTGAAACTCTTTCAAAATTGCTAGAAAGTTATGTACCTCGCCGACCCCGTCACAGTAAACATGTATCACTCAAGATCGATGGAAAGATCAGAGGAAGGGTTGATAACCTTTGACCTTCAACTGTGTCAAGGTTTTGAAGACACGACAGCTTTCAAACAGACCTATACTACAAACAATGTTTTCACGAAGGTAAGCCGTTGCATGCTAGTGAGACTTCGTCGGTCAGCTAACTCAACCGGAAAAAAGGTGCAAATCATGTTGGAGTGGTCATTTCACGAAAGAAGTCTTTCTGTACATTCAAACGTCTCTTTCTGTGAAACTTGAAAAAAAGGCCAGTGATAACAGAAAGAATTATGATATAATAGATCACATTCGTTTAGTTTGTTTGAAGATGGCTTGTGTAATAAGATAAGACTGACTGAGATTTTGAATCTTTCTGTGTTTATTTGAAGTTTTCCTGTTTAGGCTCTTTTGGTACTGTTTCGTATTTATGGCTTGCCGGCAACACGGAGGATGTAATAAAATGAAGACATCATACAAACAGCAGGCAAATGAAAATTTCAATACGTTTTTACCTGATCTCAGTGCTTTGGCGTTAAGGTCAGCTGATTCCTCACAGGGTCGTCTGTTATCTTGATGGCTTGACCACATGTCACGCATTAGCACAATGATTGATGATATTTGGGTTTATCCGCTGGAGAGTTTAGATTTCATTTGGATAATTGAATGGGTGGAGAGTTTCCAGAAGCATTCCAAGGAAGCCCGTAATGTTCGTCTATTCATTGGCTAGTACCACACCTTCGACGCTCCGCTCTTAAGAGTTTCCCTGGTCTCTCCTGGGACTGAGACCTTTTCTAAACTTCCTGACAATAAATAATGTGTCTGATTATTATCCACAGGCCGGTGATATGCTTTGTATTGTGTGGTGTGATGAATCAGGTGTTCTGGATCATATCTTTTCTCGATGTGCGGTGATGTTGACTGTAGAGTTTCCTGCGTTGGACAGTCTTACAAAATGGCTTCCTTACCATGAGGAAAGACGGCAGAGGCCAGCAGCACTTGTTATGTGTCTTCACACTGTGCATTTCATGGAATTCGTTTAATTGAATGTGTGAAATCCTGACCCTGAATATGTTTAAATGCTGACTAGAGTCATGTGGAGTGAATTAAATAGCATGTGTTGAACTAATGGTGTTTTTGACCTTTACACAGATGTAGAAAGACAAGGGTAATTTAATTGTTTCAGCAATTTTTCCCGGAATTACTCTACAATAGTCTTTTTGTATGATGAGCAGAAATGAAGTGCTATTTAAAGATGTTTACTATTTGTATGCTGTAATTCAACAAAATTGAAACCTGAGCTTGAATATGAAGCAAATATTTTCTTGACTTTAGCACCAGAATCACATGGACTGGGTTTACGGTGTGTTTAGTTGTTTTGGAGCTTGATGGATAGGTCGCCATGAGCTTTCACCATCTAAAAAAGAACCGATAGATTTCTTGTTCCTCATATAGATTCATGATTCTTGATGATTATTTATTCAAAATGATTCATCATGAATCTTCACAAAGATTTACAAAACAAATTTGATTGATACACTATGATTTTTCGTTATATGTCACGATGAATCTTCTTATAGAATCATAATTCTTCATAATGACTCACTGTGAATCGTCTCGTGGATTTACAAAGATCCTCTATATTATTCAACATGATTTATGATAATAGTTCACAATGGTTATTTAAAGTGATTCACTATGAATCTTCACAGGGATTTACTAAGATTCTCTATAATGATTCACTGTGATTTTCACAATGATTCATTACGATTCTTGATAATGATTTATTATAAAACTTCATTACGATTCACTATGATTTGTCATAAGAATTCATCATTGTGATTCACTATGAATCTTCACCGGGGAATTACAAAGATTGTCTATATTAATTCACTTTAATTCTTTATAATGATTGACTATGATTTGTCAAAATAATTCACAATGAATCTTCACAAGGATTTAAAAAACCTCTATACCTGTAAATGTGTTCTTTCTTCATTGCTCATCTGCTGTAGTTACAGATGGACAGAAAGTGGCTCGACTTCAGGGTTTCAGGGTTGAGAAACATGCCTCTCATCGGCTCTTTATCTATTTATTCCAGTGTTTCAGGATGTACACGTGATGATCTTCATTGGCTTTGGTTTCTTGATGACCTTTCTGAAGAGATATGGTTTCACCAGTGTGGGCATCAACCTGCTGCTGGCCGCCTTCGGTCTGCAGTGGGGTCTTCTACTCCAGAACGTCTGGCACATGCAGAATGGAAAAATAAAAGTCTCAATCAATAGGTAAACCCATATTTGCTTTTTCTTCGGAAGGGGTGTTAGACAGAGAATGATTACACCATACGCCATGATGGAACCATCAGTCAAATGGAAATGTGCCAGATAATTTAATCAAATTTTGCTCAAGCAATGATAATTCTGATAGTGATGTATCCCATCATTCCTTCTCTACAGCATGATAAACGCTGACTTCAGCACAGCCACCGTTCTGATCTCATTCGGAGCCGTTCTGGGGAAAACCAGCCCTGTCCAGCTTCTCATCATGACCCTGCTGGAGATCACCATCTTCTGCATCAATGAGCATCTGGTTGTGGAAGTCATTGGGGTTTGTAGGCTTATTTACCTTCTACTGTCTGAATGTTGAAAACAGCTAGTGATGAAGTTTACAGATAAGCTGGTCATTTATAGTTCTGTGAATGAAAGTCTGTGAAAGGGACACCCCCATGTAGTGTCAAACTTTCTGATTTTACCTTCATATTTTTAAGTGCAAAGTTATATATGTTATGAGATCTTTTTGATTGGCAGCTGATCCTCTAGATAATTTTTGCTATCTGAGTTCCTGTCAGGCCGACTCCTCTGGGATCACTTTGTTATAAAAGGAAGCTTGACCGCAGGATGGAGGAAAAAGCAATATTTTATCTCCTTCTTAATGTTGGCAGGATGAACTTCATGAACACACCCAGTATTCCAATAATAAAAGTGTCCTGAACGCTCTTCTTCTTTTTTTTTCTCACAGTGACAGAAGGGTTTCTGGTTTGCAACTAGAATGATTAATCTTACATGATAGAATAAATATATAATCATGATGTATTGTATTGCATGTTTTGTGGTGGCCTCATTCCAGTCCAGTGTCAACAGAATTTCCAGAGAAAAAACCTCAGGATTGAAATAGTCTCCCATGAGGTTCAGTCCTTGTAAGAGTCCTTCAGACTTGTAAAAACAGTGGGGATCCTAGACGTCTGGGGGCCCAAAGCAAACTTGTGAGAGGCCCTTGTGCAAATAATTAAAATAGGCCAAAACATAACTGTAAACTATAAGAAATAAAAAAAAAATAACTCAATTAACACTCTTGAACGAATGAAAAAACTCTTAACATTAAACTGGAGGTTCATTTATACTTAAAGATGGGGTAACATGCTATTTAATGCTTTCTGACTTCATAACACTGTTAACGTGCTGACTTCTCATGCTTAACATGGTCTTGTTAAAAAACGAGTTGGACTCTAAAGTTGAATCTGAAAGGATGAATTTGAATTAAATAATGGTCTGTTTAAAATAATGTTTTTGATTCTGGCCTCAAGGGGGCCTCCTGGTGTTTATAGGAAGGATCGGCTCTGTGTAAAAATAACATTATACATTATTAAGATGAGACTTTATGGTATATAAACATTTCTTCAAGATTCTTTTCTGTTCCGTTAAACAAAACAACTTTAATACACATTTTCCATATAGAAAATAAACCCATTTTCCTCCTTCAACAGGCGTCCGATGTTGGCGCCTCCATGACCATTCATGCGTTTGGTGCTTACTTTGGTTTGGCTGTCGCCCGTGTGCTTTATCGCCCAGGTCTTCGTAATGGTCATGATAATAATGGATCGGTCTACCACTCAGACTTGTTTGCAATGATCGGTATGAAAGTTGGTTCATTCTATCATTCAAAAGTTCACATTCGGTCTGAAGGTCCTCACACTCACTCTTCTTGTGTATGTAGGCACGGTGTTCCTGTGGATGTTCTGGCCAAGCTTCAATTCTGCTATCGCTGAACCTGGCAGCGCTCAAATCACAGCTGTTATCAACACCTACTTCTCTCTGGCCGCCTGCGCTCTCGCCGCTTACGCAACTTCCAGTCTGGTTGAAAAGAAGGGCAAACTCGATATGGTGAGACCACCAGATTTTCATTGATGTGATTTATCACATCTCAGATTTTGGGGTCAAATGATTCAACCGATTGTTTTTTTTTGCACAGGTCCATATTCAGAATGCCACGCTGGCAGGGGGTGTTGCCGTGGGAACCTGCGCAGACATGAACATCCAGCCATTCGGAGCCATGCTGATCGGAATCGTTGCAGGCATTATCTCCACCCTCGGCTTCAAGTTCCTCACTGTATGAATTTTAAATCTTCGCTAATGACATAAGACATGTTAAATGGCACATAAATCCGTATTCTTTCTTTGGTTTTTCTCAGCCTGTCCTCGCCTCCAAATTGGGAATCCAAGACACATGTGGCGTGCATAACCTACACGGCATGCCAGGCATCCTGGGTGGACTCGCTGGCATCGTGGCGGCAGCACTTCAAAGGAAGGAGGGGTGCGTGAGCGGCTGACTGTACTTTATACCGTGTCAATTTTTCGTCGTGCTTCAGTTTTCTGGCATCTTCCTTAGCACAGCAAAAATATATATATTTGTTCTTGTTTATTGCAGAGCTTCAGCAGCTCATCAGGCCGGTGGTTTAGCATCATCTCTAGGCATGGCTTTGGTGGGCGGACTCATCACAGGTGGGTACATCTGCAAAACATTTTTAATGAGAATTCGATTACAATGAAAAGTGCTAGTTCACCTCAAAACATGTCAACATTTTAGTCAAATATTAAGATATTTTAAACCTGTATAACTGTCTTTTCTTCTGTTGAACACAAGAAGAAAAATGTGAAAGAAAGACGTGTCTTTGCATTTTTCCTTAATGAAAGAAAAGTCACTTAAAAATTTTTATAGCATCTAGAATATCTTGATTCATGGTGACATATTTCTGTACTATGATCTTAGTAAATGACAAAGATGCAAAGTGAATCAATTGTCAAACTTTTTCAAGGTCTAATCATGAAGATTCCATTTTGGGGACAACCACCCGACCAAAACTGCTTTGATGACTCCATCTACTGGGAGGTAAGTCGACAACACAGATATCAGAATGAATCAATAACTTTATTGGATTTTAATGCTAAAAATGGTCTTCGGGTTGGTGATTTTGGTTGCGTTTGACATGCAGGTTCCTGAGGAAGAAGAGGAGAACGAAGAGCACTCGGCTCATGCCGAATATTCCAAGAACAAAACCGAAGCTTAGGCTTCAAACCAGACCATTGTGCACCTCAGGGCTTCTCAACCATCAGCATTTACACCACTTATGGCTGGAATAGCATACACTACAAAACTTATAACATCTGAACAGATTTTTTTTATAAACTAGACATCATACACTTGCAGACTTTTTGAAAGTTTTATATAGAAACACGCTTACTGATCAAATCTGCAGACCGACACACTTTCTGCAACAAGTCCAGACTGAAAATCTCGGCAAAATCTGAGCAAAATTCTTGTAGTGTATTTTAGCCTTTAGAGAAGTCTTTAACACAGTGATATTTGGGCAGATGTCCAGTTCTGTTGAATTTGTTTTTTTCTAAATGCGAATTGTTGATAGGATAGCTCACATATGGTCCACAAAATTTGCAAAAACCTGACAACATAATAGTAAAATGTTAACTGGTATTATTACAGAATTTTACAGAATTTTTTTTTTACAATTAATTATAAGTAAAACTCCATAAAAACCATATCAAATGTGATGTTGTGGAGCAATTTATCATGATCTTGTAATGACGATCAAAAATGTCTCTCACTCTCTTGTGCCAAAAATCTGAGAATTCTTGCCGAGTTGTTTTTATCTAAGTAGCTTTAATTTTTTAGTCTTTTTTACAGACCCAATTTTTGTCATCACTGTTTGTATTTCTACCTTTGTTTTTATTAAGCTTTTGTTAACAAAAGGAATGTTTGTGCAAATTCACATTTACATACAACCACATCTAACCATTGCAACAATTATAGATGCTTGTTATTGTGATCAGTGAAAACCCTTCCATATAATGTATAGCAAATGAAACTTTTCTATAATTGTATACTGAAAGACTATCAAATATAAATGCAAACTTTATATTTTTACACATTTTCACTATTGATAATACTTAAATATTATATAATAATTCATGCAAATACATTTGTGAAATCTGTTAGGATTCCTGTATGAAGATGTCCTTCATTGCATAGCTTGAACTCACAGCAGAAGTATAGCCAGACGTGATTGGTTAGTCACTGCTTGCATGTGATGAGACTTTTGATTGCTATGTTTTTCTAACGTTTAAGAAAACATTCATATAAATCAATTGGTCTCACTGCAAGCTGACTTTTACTGATTTAACTTTTGTGTCTCTGAATGTGTGTGTGCTCTCATTTGCTTAAATTTCACTTGAATGTATTTGAAAGGTCTGTGAACGGAATAAACCTTTACTGTCATTTCGTTTCGTTGTATAGCATCAATTTATTTTGCAATCAATTTTTTTCTATTTGTTTTATTTTCTCATTTGCATATTCACTTGAAATCAGAAGAATATTGATAGATGTATAGTTAGTATAGTTACTCTATACTAACTATACAACTATACTCTCATTAGTATAGTTGCTCTCATATCTATGTTGTTTTCTTAGTCACCTAACTTGAAATAAGTTGAGTTTATCTTAAATTGACGTTTCAGACTCTGTCCTTCCTAAAATTGTTGACTTGAACCCCATTTTAAGTTCAATAATTTAACATAAAATGATAAAAACATAGAACTATCTTAAAGGCTTGCACGAAGTGACAAATTGTATGTAGGCCTGCATTTCTTTGAGTTAATGATTCACTTTCATTGAATTATAAATTAACATTTGAATGTGTATTATTGATCACTGATGATTATTATTAAACGTCAAATTGTCAAACGAATTACCATTAACCGCATTTGATGTCATGTCATCAGCGCCATCTTGTGACTATTGAGGGTCACTGCAGAAATTAGAGGAGGTGAGTGTAAAACATTTGACAGATGACTACAGGCTCTAGTTTTATTTAAAAATAAAAATAAATGTCTGGATAACAGAAAACTTAACACAGTGTAAGACATGTTACATTAAATGAGTGAATATTACTCCAAAGAAACTCCATGATTGTCTTGTTGTTTTGTTTTATTTTATTTGTTTTATTTGTTAAAAAGTGTCTTGCAAGCATTGAACATTACAGCCAGCTGATATTTAATAATAAAAATAAGAATACTATACCTTTATTACAGCTGTACATTTTTGTAAAATTCATACTACAACTGAAATTGTTTTCTTAACACATCTTACTATTGACAAATATTTCCAATAAGTTCTTCACTTTTTCCATCACATAACTAAACAGTATGTAAAATTATAGACTGTATTTGCAATTCTCCACATGTTTACTGTAAAAGTGTTCGATAAAAATGGCCAGTTGCAACATGTTCGTTGTTCCCAGATAACAACCTCTCAAAACTAATAACACACGGTTACCTGGATGCAGCAAATAATTTTGACTGTTTTTCCTTACAAACAAGACTGCCGTTTTTCAAAGTAGCTAATGTCACAAAGTAGAAACTTGTCAATTGACCTCTTATGGTCACATGGGGCTGGAGCCTTTCCCAGCATCTCAGTCTACAGTCAGAAGACACCCTGCCTGTAAATCACGGTGCGCACACATGGATAGACAAGGGCAATCTCTTGAATTAAAATGACCTTATCTGTGTTTTTGGACTGTGGGCAAACCCTTGCTGATCCAGGGACAACATTGAAGCTTCACACAGAAATGCCTCCTGATTCAAACCTTCTTGAACTATGCTGTGAGGCAACCTACAGTGAATTTACAATTAACATCATATAGCACATAGCACATTTGCACATGCAATTTATGCATAAATCCTATCATGGAAAATACATCAAATTGTTGTTATTTAATACAATAGAATTAATTTACTGAAACTTGTTAAATTTATTGTTGTGAGTTTTAAAGAAACAGCTTTTGATTTAACATCACAATATTATCTTCATTACCACAACACAAATTATGAGACGTTTCAAGAAAAAATATCATTGTTTGATATTCATTATTTATAGGCATGAATGATGAATATCAAAGGAATGTCAAAGGAATAATATGTCTTTAAGGAGAAACTATAATAAGAAAGTGAAAATGTATGAACACTAACAGCCATCACAATAGATTCCAGCTATGTATGTAAATCAGAATGTGAATCAAAGTACAGTAAACGAAATTATACCAATATGTGACGCCTTGACAGTTATTAACCACAAAAAAGTGAATTATATTTTGGCTCATTGAGGAGTGAATTTCACGTGAATTTCAGTTAGACTTTTCCAAGACTAACTATGTAGATTCAATGTCACTGAAACAGATGTAAACTTCATTGTAGCTAGTTTTAACCCAAAAAGAAGGTCCCACGTCCAACAATGCTGGTTTGACTGTTCCAATATGGCGGTGACGTCAGCGTTTCGGCGTCAGGCGAAGTACCCGGATGGACCCGTTTACGTATGAATGACGTCAAAAGTAAGATGGCCGCGCAGTAATGTTTATCTAACTGAAGCGCAGCTATTGATGCACAGAAATGAAAAAAATCGTATTTATATTTACACGAGCTCATTCTCACAACAAATTATACACAGAAGGGATTATTGCATGAGTTTTTATGCTGTTGTTGCTGTTTTCACATCGGGGAAATCTGAGCGCTGTTTAAAAAGATGGTAAAGTTCTGGGCTCAGCTTTGTTTTATTAACTCTGTGTTAGACTAACGTTAAATCGCGTTTATTTTATTGTCCTAAATGCATTTAGTCATTTTGTGAGTCTACATGATTTGTGATGATGGTCATTATTACAGATACATATATTGTCAAGAATATAACGTCATGGCATACCGACACATCAGTTTTGATCATCGTGTAGTTTTCTGTTTCTCGTTCAGTCTTCCAAAGTGGACGATCCAGAGAGAAGTGAGTCAAGTGCCAAAAGCAGACGAGGATCTGAAAGCGGAGGTGAACACCTGCTGTGTGTTAGGAAGATAAAAAACAAAACCAAGTATGCAGGAGCGATTTTATTTATTTACAGTTGATCAAATGTGTACATTAACAGGAAGAGAAAATCTGAAACGTCACAGGAGCCGAAGCAGGTCGTCATCCTCATCATCATCATCCAGTTCTTCCTCGTCTTCATCATCGTCCTCTTCTTCACAGTCTTCATCCAGCAGTGCTTCATCAGGCAGTAAGTCCAGCTCCAGTAGCTCAGGTAAGTTACTCTTGCATATTATATAATGTATAACAACGTACAGGAACGAAATATTACAAGTTCAGTACGTGTCGAGTTATTTATTCATCGATGTAAGAAATCCACCACAAATTGACTTGTTTGTCATTTTGTAGTAGGCAAAGTAAGCTAAAATTCACTGCTTGCTATGAAATAAAAAATTAAGTTTCAAGTTTATTAGTCAAGTGTACAGATGTCAGTGATAAAATTGCACCAAAGAAATAAAAAAACAAAGACAACAATTTTCCATAGTTTTTTTCTTTATGAGTATGTTAAAGGATTTTAACAGCAAAGAGGAAAAAATGTTAAAAATTGTATTATGATTTATGATGCACCAGCCTAAATGCATGTCCTTTTTATTTTTGGCTTCATGGCTAGATTCTTGTACAAAACGAAGAAAATCTTCAAAGAAAAGAAAGGAGAAGAATGGAAAAAAGGTAAACAACATTGAAAAAGATTATACCAATTTTATTTGGAGGTTGTCACGATATTGGAATTTCTAACGTCGATTCAATTCCTAAAAAAATATCGATATTCAACACCGTTTTTGATACCACGTGGTAAAATCTGCCGTTACAATAAGGGCCTACATTTTTTACTTTTATTTAATGTTTAATTGAACAAGACTAGACAATGAGGTTTATATTTACATTATTTAATAATTGTTAATCTAATGTAAATTTTACAAATACATTTACTATTTAAAATAAAAGTTGCATTTGTCAGTATTAATGGACCAGAGTTTAGATAAATACTTAAAAAATGTATTGCTCATTCATTGCCTACATTTATATGATAAAAAATATATTTCTGGCTTTCACAAATAATCATTGATCAGCATACATATAGACAGAAACGCAAACTTTAAACGCAGCAACTGTTGCCGAGACTCGCACTGGCCATCTTTCTGACTTTAACAACATTTAACTGGAGCGAATGAGATTAGTGGATGAAAGCATTCATCAGCGCACACACATAGAGCCTTATGGTAAACACGGAAATGCATACGTGTATCACACACGCAAACTATTGTGGAGACTTTACCCGCACCAGCATCATTTCAAACATCAACTTAACCGGAGCGAGTGAGATGAGTGGAGGAAATCATTGATGAGTGCACATAAGACAGAAAAGCGTGCAATAAACATGAGAACTGTTGAAGAGACTCAGTACTGGCCAACTTTTTAACATAAACAACGTTTAGCCAGGGCGAATGAAACTAGTAGATGAAAGTACTGATCAGTGCACAAACATAGAGCGCTATGGTAAACGTAAACGAGCGTGCACTAAGCGCCAGATGTTTTACTGAGACTCTGCAATGGCTATCTTTTCTAGCATTAACACTTTTTAACTGCCGGTGTCATGAGGTGGCTCTCACTAAATCCTTGGTGTTTGGAGTCAGATCCATGGGCAAGGCTTGTTGGTTCTTCACTCAAACCTTGTTGTTTCAAGTCTTACAAAACCATACCCAAACCCTAACATTATTCTAACAATATCAACTACCTATGACTTTTAAACTTGCTAATAAACACGTTTGCGTGATGACATCAGACTCGAAACACCAAGGATTTAGTGAGAGCCGTCATGAGGTATCGAGTCCCCCCTCGAAGTCGCGCAGCTGGTAACGATACGTGGGACATGCGTATTGGAACGGTTTTAGATTTTTCAGTATCGAAATATCGATATTTGTGACAACACTAAACACCAACAAATTAAAAACTCTCCGTACTGCAATAAATGAGCATTAATATTAAGAAGCACCAGTTTATTGTATTTACTAATTATACATGCCTTCGAATTTGACCGTTCCTACTAACAGAAAGTAAAGAAAGAAAAGACATGCAAGCGTAAGAAAGAAAAGGTGCACAAAGACCAGGATGACACCTGTGGACCGGTTCAGATTTCAAAGGTACCGTCTGCTATTATGTGTGTTGTGTTCACCGTGATTCAAGCTTTTTATTTTTACCTGTAATTGTGGATTTTGACATCGAGTAGCGACTCCATTAAAAACATTCCCTTTTTTGTTCTCAGTATCTTAAGGAAAAGAAAAAAAAAGGCAAGTACAGTATGATTTCAGGGAAGAAGATTCAAATGAAAGTAAAAAAGTCGAAGAAGGACAAGCAGGTGAGTTCTTGGCTGTGCAGGTGTCAATGCATGAAATAAACACACCGGATCAAATCCAGTGATACAGAATCGTCTTGTACATGAATTCAAACATCATTATTTTCTTTCTTTTTTTAAATAGAGGGACAAAAACAGAGCTGAACTGCTAGAGTTCTTAAACTCCACCTTCTGATACAGAAGTACTTCAGTTTTCCATTACTGGCCTGAACACCCCTCAGGGAGAGACCATCTTCAACTACAAATATTGTTTGTGCTGATATTGTACATTGACCATTCTTTAACAGAAATTCTTTATGTACATGGTTGACATAACCCCCTTTTTTTTGTGTTCTTCAAAGTATGTTTATTTCTGATTCAATATACACAAAAAAGACTGTAGCTTGAGTGTTGTGTGTTACTAAAGTTGTACAAACAAAATTTATTTTTATTTTTAATACAATCCTCAAATAAGACATTATTAAATCTGATTAAGAATTGGTGAGTAATGTGGGAAAAAACTAGTTCACAGAAACATGTGCCGTCATTTACACACTTTAGTGTTGTTCCAAACCTGTTATTTGCTTTCTGCCATGAAACACAAAAGAAAGTTCACACTCAACCTTTCCATACAGTGAAGCTGAATGGTGACTAGAGGCTGTCGTTCACATTCATTGTAGTCAGAAGAATGGTGTCACCTATCAGCTTCACTTTTTTTTGACAAAGTGACATTTTCATTTTTGGGTGATATATTCATTTAATGTGCAGAATCGCTGTTTACCAGATGAAGTTGCTGTTTCTCAGTTACACACCTTCCCTTTACAATTCAAATCTCGTAGTGTAATTGAATTACATTGTTTTTCTGTTTGTTTCCATGATCATTTTATCTAGGCAGAATTCATAATTGCTACAAGTAAATAGTTGAGAACAGCCCTTTTATGATCCATCTTTATAATACAGTGACTATACTGTGAAAAGTCTGTGCGTCTTTATTTTGGAAATACATCTTGATACCACAGTAACATACATAATCATTCGACAAGATGTGTTGAAACAAATGACAAATCTTGATAGCTTTACAGAAACCAAACACTTAAGGTAGATAAAGCTGGCCCACCGTTTAAAATATTTGTAACTGTTACCATAATAAAAATTATGTTATAAAATGGTGAATTAAAATTATTTCAGATTCAAAGCAACAATTTCCAGAGGCGAATATCGACGTATCTTTATTGTACAAGAGAAGAAATTAAACAGTGTTTAGCATGAAATACATCTGTTACAGATATTGACTGTATTTCTTATGACAGAGAATATAATCAAAATCATATAAATAGTTACGTCTCGCATACCCTTAACAATTCAAGACCACAAAACACATGTACACTAGCAAGACTGAGAAAAAAGTTATGCCGATAAAGGAAAATGTTATAAAAGTTATTTTAATCAGCACCAAATGTAAAACATTCTGTATGTTTAAAAACCTTTATACTGCAGATGTCAATAGAAACATTAGGAAAAAATTGCAAGAGCGACAGATTTATTGAATCAGTTTTACTTACGAAAATCAAGTTACGATAGTTCTTGCATGGCCGGGATAACAACTGTCTTTACACTGCTGGGTGTCACTTTATAATTTCGTCCTGGACCTCATTCAATTCTAATGATAGTGCTTGACATTTGTTTGTAGGGTTTGAGTGCTTTATTTTCTCAAATCATCCCAGTTTTATGCTACATTTGTATATGAAGTTGTAGTGTTTAGAAAAACCTATGTCCAATCCATATAATGGCCTGTTTGCAGCATGTAAAATGACAAACGCTATACTTAAGGGTGTGATTACAACATTTGTATGCCCTTTAGATGTTTTTCACTTGGTTTATAAGACCTATGAGAGAAACATCTTTTCATGGTGCACTTAAATAAATATACATCACAGTTAATGCCAGGCAGCTTTTGACCAGATCTCCGCACACGTCACTCAAGCTTTACCATTGATGCCCTTGTGTCTAAACTCCGGCATGCTCCACACCCGCTGGGCCTTCTCTGTTGTCTGACCCACACCCTTCTCAACATCACCACACACAGTCTTAACATCGGCACCTTCCTCCTCTGAGCTGTTACTGTTCTTCAGTCCCAGGGTGCTGCTGAACGGGTTGATCCGCACCCGTGACCTGAAACTGAGAAGAGACAGACTGATGGAGCGTCTGTTGTTCCACTGTTGGGACAAACGTTGAGCCTCCTGCTCCTCCTGAACACGCTCGAGGGTTTCCACCAGCACGCTGCGGAAGAATCCGGAGACCTCCTGCACCTCAGGCTCATTCTCCATCAGCACCTGTCGAAACCTGAGAATGGAAAGAAAATTCTGCTTTGTCATAAAAATGTTAATTTGTGCTTTGACATAAAACAGTTCAAATGATGATTCCCTGGGAAATATTGTGAAAGGGGATTATTTTCAGATATATCATGTGTCCCAGTGAGATCAAACACAAGCACCTGATTCATCAGCGACCACTTAGATCCCGACTGCTCTTAATATGAAGACTAAGAAGCTCTTAGAGAGTCTTAAAATAGATTTCCAAGCAAAGTCCTTATCTTTAGAACTAAACCAATGAATCAGTATTTTCCTAATCTTTCCGACATGTGTTGCATTTTGGGCGACCCTGGTTTGATTCCCATCTCATGGTCCTTTCCCGATCCCACCCACTTCGCTTCCTGTCACTTCCTCTCACTGTTCTGTACAAATAAAGGCAAAAATAAATCTTTTAAAAAGTTAAATATATACTTATACAAACAAATGTAAAGTAATGGCCACACAACAAAAATATGCTTGTAATGAAAAACAGACAAAAAGTAACTATTGTACCAGAAAGACGTAGAGTCACACGACAATGAGGTGTAACAAAACACTTGTACAAGGGTGGATGTAAAGTAATGCTTGTACAACAAACAGCAATAAAAAAACACTTGTACTACAAACAGGTGTACATTAATGCTCGTATGAAAGACAAAAAGTAACTATTGTACAACAAACAGACAAAAAATAACTAGTGTACAACAAACAGACGTAAAGTAATGTTCACACGACAAAGAGACGTAAAATAACACTTGTACAACAATCTGACGTAAAGTGATGCTCGTACAAGAAAAAGGCACAAATAATACTTACATT
This sequence comes from Triplophysa tibetana, assembly GCA_008369825.1. Taxonomy (NCBI): domain Eukaryota; kingdom Metazoa; phylum Chordata; class Actinopteri; order Cypriniformes; family Nemacheilidae; genus Triplophysa; species Triplophysa tibetana. The sequence goes on along the minus strand of CM017910.1, from coordinate 21,119,420 downwards.
AACATTTTACATTTAGTCATTTAGCAGACGCTTTTATCCAAAGCGATAAACATAAAGTGACTTAACATAAAGTGACACTCATACATCAAAACATGTAAAGTAATGCTCACACAACAAATAAGCTAAAGCAACAATTGTATAACAAGCAGGCTCCTACATCAAATAGGTGTAAAAAAACACTTGTACAACAAACAGGTGTTGGAGATGTCCATACGTCACACAGACTTTTTAACTATAACAAATTTACTTTTGTCCTACAAACAGACATAAAGTGTTGCTCACATGACAAAGAGACGTAAAGTAAAGCTCATGTGATGAACAGACGGATGTAAAGTAACGCTTGAATGACAAACCGACATAATGTAACTAAATGTAACAGAGGACATAAAGTAAAGATTACACAACAAAGAGACAAAAAGTTACACTCGAACAATAAACATAAAGTAACTCAATGTAAAGGTACACTTGTACGATAAACATAAAGTACAAAAAAATGTTACATGAAATGCTCACACAACATATAGACTTAAAGGTAAAGTAACACTTCTATGACAAACAGACATAATGTAACTATTGTACAACAAACAGACGAAAACATGTCTCATGACACAGAGACGTAAAGTAACAATCGTAGAGGGGACATAAAGTAATGATTAAACAACAAAGAGACGGAGAGTAACACTCGTACGATAAACATAAAATAACTTAATGTCAAGTAACACTCGTACACAAAACTTAATGTCAAGTAACACTCGTACACAAAACTTAATGTCAAGTAACACTCGTACACAAAACTTAATGTCAAGTAACACTCGTACACAAACATAAAATAACTTAATGTAAAGTAACACTCGTACACAAACATAAAATAACTTAATGTAAATTAACACTCGTACACAAACATAAAATAACTTAATGTAAAGTAACACTCGTACACAAACATAAAATAACTTAATGTAAAGTAACACTCGTACACAAACATAAAATAACTTAATGTAAAGTAACACTCGTACACAAACATAAAATAACTTAATGTAAAGTAACACTCGTACACAAACATAAAATAACTTAATGTAAAGTAACACTCGTACACAAACATGAAATAACTTAATGTCAAGTAACACTCGTACACAAACATAAAATAACTTAATGTAAAGTAACACTCGTATACAAACATAAAATAACTTAATTTAAAGTAACACTCGTACGATAAAAATAAAATAACTTAATGGAAAGTAACACTCGTACACAAACATAAAATAACTTAATGTAAAGTAAAACTCGTACACAAACTTAAAATAACTTAATGTAAAGTAACACTCGTACACAGACATAAAATAACTTAATGTAAAGTAACACTCGTACACAGACATAAAATAACTTAATGTAAAGTAACACTCGTACACAAACATGAAATAACTTAATGTAAAGTAACACTCGTACACAAACATGAAATAACTTAATGTAAAGTAACACTCGTACACAAACATGAAATAACTTAATGTAAAGTAACACTCACACGATAAACATAAACAAACTTAATGTAAAGTAACGCTCGACACAAACATAAAATGACTTAATGTAAAGTAACACTCGTACACAAACATAAAATAACTTAATGGAAAGTAACACTCGTACACAAACATAAAATAACTTAATGTAAAGTAACACTCGTACACAAACTTAAAATTACTTAATGTAAAGTAACACTCGTACACAAACATAAAATAACTTAATGTAAAGTAACACTCGTACACAAACGTAAAATAACTTAATGGAAAGTAACACTCGTACACAAACATAAAATAACTTAACGTAAATTAACACTCGTACACAAACTTAAAATTACTTAATGTAAAGTAACACTCGTACACAAACATAAAATAACTTAATGTAAAGTAACACTCACACGATAAACATAAAATAACTTAATGTAAAGTAACGCTCGTACACAAACGTAAAATAACTTCATGTAAAGTAACACTCGTACACAAACATGAAATAACTTAATGTAAAGTAACACTCACACGATAAACATAAAATAACTTAATGTAAAGTAACACTTATACACATACATGAAATAACTTAATGTAAAGTAACACTCACACGATAAACATAAAATAACTTCATGTAAAGTAACGCTCGAACACAAACGTAAAATAACTTAATGTAAAGTAACGCTCGAACACAAACGTAAAATAACTTCATGTAAAGTAACACTCGTACACAAACATAAAATAACTTAATGTAAAGTAACACTCACACGATAAACATAAAATAACTTAATGTAAAGTAACACTTATACACAAACATGAAATAACTTAATGTAAAGTAACACTCGTACACAAACGTAAAATAACTTCATGTAAAGTAACACTCGTACACAGACATAAAATAACTTAATGTAAAGTAACGCTCGTACACAAACGTAAAATAACTTCATGTAAAGTAACACTCGTACACAAACATGAAATAACTTAATGTCAAGTAACACTCGTACACAAACATAAAATAACTTAATGTAAAGTAACACTCGTATACAAACATAAAATAACTTAATTTAAAGTAACACTCGTACGATAAAAATAAAATAACTTAATGGAAAGTAACACTTGTACACAAACATAAAATAACTTAATGTAAAGTAACACTTGTATACAAACATAAAATAACTTAATGTCAAGTAACACTCGTACACAAACATGAAATAACTTAATGTAAAGTAACACTCGTATACAAACATAAAATAACTTAATGTAAAGTAACACTCGTACGATAAAAATAAAATAACTTAATGTCAAGTAACACTCGTACACAAACATGAAATAACTTAATGTAAAGTAGCACTCGTATACAAACATAAAATAACTTAATGTAAAGTAACACTCGTACGATAAAAATAAAATAACCTAATGGAAAGTAACACTTGTACACAAACATAAAATAACTTAATGTAAAGTAACACTCGTATACAAACATGAAATAACTTAATGTAAAGTAACACTCGTACGATAAACATAAAGTAACTTCTTGTAAAGTAACACTCGTACACAAACATGAAATAACTTAATGTAAAGTAACACTTATACACAAACATGAAATAACTTAATGTAAAGTAACACTCACACGATAAACATAAAATAACTTAATGTAAAGTAACACTCGTACACAAACATAAAATAACTTAATGTAAAGTAACACTCGTACACAAACATAAAATAACTTAATGTAAAGTAACACTCGTATACAAACATAAAATAACTTAATTTAAAGTAACACTCGTACGATAAAAATAAAATAACTTAATGGAAAGTAACACTTGTACACAAACATAAAATAACTTAATGTAAAGTAACACTTGTACACAAACATAAAATAACTTAATGTCAAGTAACACTCGTACACAAACATGAAATAACTTAATGTAAAGTAACACTCGTATACAAACATAAAATAACTTAATGTAAAGTAACACTCGTACGATAAAAATAAAATAACTTAATGTCAAGTAACACTCGTACACAAACATGAAATAACTTAATGTAAAGTAGCACTCGTACGATAAAAATAAAATAACCTAATGGAAAGTAACACTTGTACACAAACATAAAATAACTTAATGTAAAGTAACACTCGTATACAAACATAAAATAACTTAATGTAAAGTAACACTCGTACGATAAAAATAAAATAACCTAATGGAAAGTAACACTTGTACACAAACATAAAATAACTTAATGTAAAGTAACACTCGTATACAAACATGAAATAACTTAATGTAAAGTAACACTCGTACGATAAACATAAAATAACTTACTGTAAAGTAACATCTCCCTTCCTCACCTTTGAATTACAGATCCACAGTGCGATGGCGGAACTTTACCACACAGCTCTTCAAGGCCCAGTCTCTCTCCTTGGCTGATGTCGTATGAACTGGGGGGGATGCTGATGAGCCAGCTGTAGTCCACACCACTTTTCAGCCTCCGATAATCATTCTCGCGCTCCCGCTGCAGATGCTCGGCCTCTTTCATCTGCCAGCTCAGCTCCAGCATCAGGGTGTCCGTTACCACTTCAGACGGCTCGCGCCGCGGGCTCCGATAGTACGGCTCGCTCCAGCTGAACCAAGACATGCTCGATGATGGGCCTGCCTCCTTCAGCTGCTCACTTATACTTGTACAAAATGCAATGGAAGATGGATGAGTGTCTAGAACAGATACCCAAAATAGCACAGGTATGTCTGTAAGATGACTGCTAAAGATGTGGAAAACATCGGCAGTGTTAACATGTCAGTGTTAAAGGTCAGTTAAAGGTTCATTCCAAATCACAAACAACTTACATACATCTTCTCCATCATCTCCTCAGAGACGTATTGCTGATGAGCAAACATTCAACAAAATGTCTTGCAGATGTAAATGCAGTCATCATATAGACATATCCCAGATGTAAGCGCTATCTGGGGCTGGATTTCTGGGATTTGTATTTTTCTGTTGAAACTTTTTGTTTTGTTACGTTTCACTTCGGGCACTTTAGAATCGACAGTTTGACTGTGAGGAAAGGGGTCACACTAGACTTTAATGAAAAATAGACATGCTTCAGTTTTAGCTTTTAGATCTTCAACATTATGTTTGTTATCTGATGTTGAGGTTAAATGTAGCAAAGCCTAAACCTGAACAGATGCCGTTGACAGCTGACAGACATCACAGTGTTGAGCTCTCAGCTCATTTTACCCAGAGAGTCTGCTTAAGGTATTACTTAGGGCTGCTAAATAAACACCATTTGCCTTCAGTGTCCTGTGATGGTGAGAATATAACCGTGAATGCACCTCGAGGGCATAATTTACACATCCCCGTGTCATTCCAACCCTGTATGACTCTATTTCTTCTGCAGAACACAAAAGAAGACATCTTGAAGAATGTGGTAACCAAACAACATTGAACCCCATTGACTTCCACTGCGTTTCTAAAAATATCTGCTTTTGTTTTCCTCTGGAGAAAGAATCATATACAGGTTTTGTATGGCATGAGAAGGAATGAATTATGACAAGATGGTATTTTTTTCATTTTCACTTGAAAAAATACTACAATCTCATAAATTTGGCCTCTTATGGTTCTCTAAAATAACAACCAAAAGTGTCCTGAATTACTGTATATGTCATCAAATTCTTCCATTCAACTATACTATAAACTGTAAAAATGATCTGATTTGTTTCTATCTTTACGTCTAATAAGAATTGTTAGGAGATCTGTGATCAAGTTGATGGTTTACTTCAAGTTGACTTTTTACAGTTAATCAAATTCAATGAAATCTAAATTACTGTATGTCTCATCAGCTATAAAGCAGGATCCGGTCAGCAATGAAATGTTTCTGTGTAAATGTATTGAGGTTGAGAGTTATATGTGTGACCTGCTCTGTGAATTCCAGGCTAAAGTCTCAAAGTTCAATTTTGAGATAACATCAAAGTTTGATTTCAATCATTAATTTCACTATGATTTCAATCTTTAACATGACCTTAGATAGTCAATATGAAAGATGGGTTATATTTTCACAGAACGTCATGTGGGATTATTTTATGTAGAAAATAAAAATCATGACAATTACAAACAGATTTTCCACAAATTTGCACAGATTTTCCAAAAAACTATGTTTTTGATAAGTGAATTTCTGATATTTTATAATTTGTGATATTTGTGGCTTCAGTGCTGGACCCATAAACCTTGTTAATTCTATCCTCAGCCTCCCTAGACACCACCAGAGATAATCCCCAATCATTTTTAAAATGTTTTGAATTCATTAGCCTCAAAATCTCAAACACCCACTCTTCCTCTCTGCTCTCATTCCTCATTTCTCATGTCTTCTCGTATTTCCCATGTGTTTATGTCCTACCTTAGCAGAAGATGTGATCCTGTCTTGTAGAGCTTGTAGGTAAGGGTCCAGGTCACGTTTCTCTCGGAGCTTTGCTCTGAAGTGCCCCTCTGTTTGCGGTTGCTATAGCGATGCTTCCCAAGCCTCTTCAGCTACATGCATCATCAGCTCTAAAGCCAGGGAGGAGGGTGAGGTCATGTGATCCATAAAGAGATTATGAGGATGTGTGGGCCACACTGTCATGTGATTAACAGGAGATATCTGTTGAAAGGCCCAACGTTTCCAGCTTTCTCTCACTTATATTCATTATGTTTTCTCGCTGTGATTTGAGAATGTTACATATGTTCTGTTTTTTTAATGGATAGTTCACCCCAAAATAAAAATTCTGTCATCATTTATTCACACTCATGTTGTTTAAAACCTATATATGACTCTTTTCTGTGACACACAAAAGAAGATATTTTGAGAAATGTCCTTTTGTGTTCGATAATGGAAGTCAATAGGGTTCATTCTTCAAAATATCTTTTTTGTGTTCTGCATAAGAAAGAAAGTCATACAGGTTTGGAATGACACTGACGAGTAATTAAACGATGAATAAAACAGATTTTTAACATTGTTTATATACTTCAATATTTTGCATACATAAACAATAAATAATATAGCATAGACTGTTGGTCATTTATATTCAGTGATCCATTTATTAGGATATGTTGCAATGTGAAGGACTGATGTAATGTTTTCTTTACAGATAAGACGGATTGGCGCAGACGTGTTTGTATGAGCTAGCAGCTCTGCAGTGGTCTAGAGAACAGCAGATGGAAGGAGTTAATCCAAGCAGATGTCTCTGTAAAGCCATGACATAGATGACGTCTGTCACTCTGTTGGGTCTCAATGAGTCAAATGTACACAGAATGATCACACATATGAAGTGCGATCATATTTTATTTAGCTGTAAAATCAATAATTGTATGATCTCTTTCATACTGTCAGTGTTTTTCTGCCTTTTTGTAAAAAAATCACCCTCAAGTTGTTCCAACCCTGTATTCATTTCTTTGTTCTGTTGAACACAAAAGAAGATATTTGGAAAAATGGTTATAACCAAACAGTTCAGAGGCACCATTGACCAACAAACTAGTATTTTTCCTACTATGGTAGTCAATGGTGCCCCAGAACTGTTTGGTTATAACCATTTTTCCAAATATCTTCTTTTTCAAATATCTTTCTGTTCGGCAGAACAACAAACCGTATACAAGAATACTTGAGGGGGAGTCAATAATGACAGAATTTTCATTTTTATGGGAACTGTCTCTTTAAAGGCGTGGTTGAGTCAATGTGAGAAAGTGAATATTGGAAGTGTTCTGAATCACCATTTTCCTGATTCAGTTTACTTTTATTTACAGTCTGAAGTTTCAAATGATGATGAAATAAGGGAATACTTTTTGTGATTTATATCACATGGTTAAATACACACTTCCATATGTTTACAGACGCATATGCACATATTTTTACTTTCATTTAAAATGTAAAATGTTTTACTTCTTTAAGGCACATAGTTCAACCCACAGGTGAAATTTGTATCATCATTTACTCATCCTCATGTCATCTCAAACCTGTATACGTTTCTTTCTTCTCAAAAAAGAAGATATTTTGAAGAATCTTGACAACGTTCTTCAAAACACCCATTGACTTGTATTCCATGAACCCAAAAGCACAGAGACATTTCTCAAAATACCTTCTTTTTTGTTCTGACAAAGAGTCACATACAGGTTTACAAACACATGAGAAAAATGAGACAGATTTAACTGGTTTACACTGCATCTCACTGTGATGTATTTCTGTCTCCTCACCGGTAGGTGGAGACTTACTGCATGTGCTCAACAACGAGTCTTCAGTCTGTAAATCTCCACATAGTGGTTGTGTCCGAAATAGCCCCCTATACCCTAATATAGTGCACTATTTGAGGGGACATCCATTTTAGTGGTGTCCGAATTCATAGCTGACATTATTGAGTGCACTCATTAAATCACACGATTCATCATAATAACGACTGTACCACCGATGTACAATTCCCGCGTCTCGCCAGAAGATGGCGCCCGCAGCATCCCCAGTGTCCGAATTTAGACGCTTGTTTTCACCCGCTCCTAAACTGGACTGTATTTGTGAACTCATGTAGGGAATAGTCTTTGAGGGTATAGTGGTCGATTTCGGACACTACTAAAGCTGTGTTTGAGAAAAAGTAAATCAACGTGTTGTGAATCCAGATAGACAGACACATATTTCCTCAGGCTTGCAGTGAAAAAAAACATTTCTTAAAGGCACGTGCCAACAACATTTTTTTAGCATTAGAGGAATTTCCCTAAAAGGAGGATCTGGACCGTGAAAGAGGGAACACAGACAGGAAGAGTCATGTCACATGCACGCTCACTGTCACTATTATTCACAACACACATTGGGATAGTGTTGCAATACTTGACTGTGAAGTCGAGATGTACTGAAGTCACCAAAGAATGTTAGCAAGAGTACTGGTGTCTCTTCAATTGTGCTTCTTATTTACAATGAAAGATTAGTATGTTCTTACGATAAAAATAATCATGTCACAGCAAGTCTGTCCATAAGAAGGAAGTGTGAATGCGGATCATCTCATCTTGGATGGCCATTTGCTGACACAAGCTTTTCTTCTCTGGCCTTTGCTCAAGGAAATGTATCGTCTAAGCTAAACTATGATCTTGATAATGTTCATTGATAGAGGAATTCACACGTTGTGAAAATGATCACATGTCAACAGGAACTGGGTCTGACAGCATTTCACCAAATTGACACAATTCGCTTACAATGAAGTGCGGAGGTTGTAAATAAAATGTGTGAGGTTTGGAGAGATCAGGCAGAGGTGGAAAATCTCTCATGTAGAGTCTAGAGTCATTGTATGAGGACCACTGGTGCTGTGTGTCACTGTGATGAATATGTTTGATTCCATCCAGACGCACAGATTCGGACTCACCAAGTATGACTCACCTAGTAGACAAAAGCATTTCTTTTAAACCTTCTCAGATAATCATTTTGTGGACTAAGCTTTAGATTCATGGCATGGCAATGGCATGCTGATGCTGGCAACCTCAGTCTTGTTTTTGCTGATGTTTGATGTTTCAAGTCAGCAGGTTGGGAGTGTTTTTTAATAGTTTTGGGTGTCTTATCTCACTCTGTGGCAATGTACACTTTTTCTAAGCTTCTGCTCTAAATTGCGACAGGTTTTACCGAGATAAGCTGCTACCAACTATTTATATTAGAAAATTCTTACTTTTTCATCAAACTGCACAAAAAAAGGCCTATAGGAATATTTCACAGTCTGTTCTGTTATGAAGAAGTACACACCAGGCCGACCAGCAGTTGATCCCCGCTGTGCTTGAGCTTATTTACAGTTTTTCTCTTCAGACTCACCCACGTTGATCTTTATAAACTCAACGGTCCTGCTGTGATATCGCGCTGTTTTCTTAATCTCTTTCTTTTGTACCAGCTGTGAGAGAAATGTATGAGGTTTGGGTGAGGTTCTGTAGCTAGACGTTTCTCCTGTGATACCTCCGTGGATCTTATCATATGAAAATATGGATTTCACAGATCATGTCGGACATGTATGTGCAACAACACCCAGCCTTTGAAAAATTAACAAACCATTCCTAATATTTATTTAATCAGCATTTCTTAATGTATTGTGACCATTCCAGTGTCAAAACTCATCTAACAGCAACAACATCAAGACACAGGAAAACTGTCATAAAAATCCAAGTTATCTCATAAAAAATAATTTTGGTATTTTCATAAATACATGTTCAAATATGACTGTTGTGTTACTTAAAAGTGAATCTGAACTTGTTTTCTTTGCAGTATTTGATTAAAATTTGGCTGAAACATTGTAAGTAGTTCACGAAATTTTACCTCAACACATACCTATAAGTAGTGAATTCAGTCAAATTTTTGAAATGGTCTTATATATTTTTTGCATCTTTAAAAGTACAACAGAATTAGCTGTTTCCATATACTGTATGTGACACATATATGACATATCTTTCTGTGAACAGTTGACTTCCTAAATTACAAACCTGGCTGTGGGGATTTCTGTCTTGGCTACTCAAGTCATTGTACATTTAGTGCTTAGGAATCGCAGGAATTTACCGAACAACATGTGAAAACTGATGTTACGACACGTTCGGCACCTGCTATATACAATATATTGTACTTGTTGACCTCAGCGTGTGATCAAAGTCTGCAGGTGACTGAGGTTTTCGTGAGGAGGTGAAGTCTAATCTTTTGATCTGGACTTCTGCTGTACAAGAGACCACACCTCTCATTCTCCTTAACAAACTATTCCTCAGCAGCACAGGAAAGATTTTCTTTAAAGGTACTGATTTACCCGTCCTGGTTTTAGATACACAGAACACTTACATGGACACATACATCATTTTTAAAATTAAGTGTCTACTTGGTAGGCCTTTAGTCTGAAAAAGAGACTAACATTATTTACAGTAATCAACATGTTCCAAATATACTAAAACGTGATTTTGCTGCCACAGAAAATACAAAAAGAGTAAATTTAGACATTTCTTAGATTACCTATTTAGTATTCAGTAATTATTTTTTCCACGAACAATTCTCATTATTTAAGTTCCCTTTCGGTCTCTGCTTTCTTTTGGATATGAAAATCATCTCACTGGAATGTGTAACTATTTAACGAGGTGGCAATTTGTATGAATGATACAATGTGAATCCCCAAAATGCACATTTACAGTATTTGAAAAAAGCACACCTGAACCCACACCACTAACCATCACTGGTGCCAAGGGAAATTGTCATGAAACGAAAGAATAAGATCGTAAAAATTCATAGGAATTAGCCTCCTGCTAAAATAGTAACGAATTCCCATGAGATTGTACAGTTAATCTTTAATATAGTGTAGGACCTAGAACATGATCATATTTTTATATGTTATATGAATATCCTATTTTATTTACATTTCAAGTCTCAATGAAATCTGTATATATTTTGTGGCTTTAAGTATGAATTATCCTAGTGCATTTAGAAGATATAAAAATTTGATGACATCATTCTGCGCTTCAGCTTGTGGTAGTTTCTTGGATTTCACTGATTGTCTGATTTTGCTAATTGAATTGAGAAGAAAGTTAGATGGCTATATGAGCAGGGATGGAGGTGATGGGTCATTACCAGTACAGATATGTCATGTGACAGGGCTTTAATGTTGCTGTTAGGGATTATGTATCGGGCTGCATATGGCTTTGATCTAGCAGTAGTAAGACGGGTTTCTCTCTATTTGCTGCTCTTTAAGTTTCCATCATGACTCTGCAGCAAGTGGCTTAATGTTCCCTGTCTTTTTCTTACACATTTCCTTACAACAGAACAAGATTTTTACAAACAGACATTTCTTACTGGTGTCTTTTTCAGCTTTATTGGCTTATTTTATTGCAAACTTACCTTTCCAATTTACAGCCGTTTTAAAGATTACAATAAAGCACTATTGTAACAATGTCACTATGGCCTATAGCTTTTAAAATAGTTTTGAGTCATCTTCTGTGCAATATTTTTAAGCCATCTGGTAAATGGACCTTACACCAGTAAAGGTTTTTGGGGAAGACAACAGTAAAAAAATAAAGCCTTAACATTAAAAAGAATAAGCAATCCAGGCTGAAGTGTTTTATGTGTAACTGTTGCTACATTTACCGACAGGAGCCATCAGAGAGTTAATGAGTCATAGAGGATTTGACAGTAAGTGTCAGAGGTTCCCCAGAGGGCTGTTGTGAAAACTAGGATAAGAAAGATTTTCTGCTTTGCTGAAAGTAAATATTTATCACAATATTATATATAAAAACTAATAATCTTACAACTGAATGCAGAAAACAACATTTTAGGATATACATTTGGTAAGCTTTAGAACAAAGTACAAAACAAAGCGAAAGTTTTGCTTCTATATCACATAACTTTTGCCAAAAAAACCACATTTCAGCAACTCATCATTATTGTCATCCCAAGTTATAATTTCATCTTTTTTCCAAAAACAACTGTACCTGTATGATCATTGTCATTTTGTTAATTGCTCTAGTTAAGTCTGGTGTCCCCCAGGGATCATTGACTAGTTTTAATATGCCAAAGTTCACATGGCCTAATTTAACACTTCTATGCAGATGCTATACTCATTAAATCGTTCAACTTATTTCTAAAGGCTGTTTATCTTTGATAACTGCATTTTAAAACAATATTGCTTCAAAAAGGGACAAGACGTGTGAGTTGAATAGTACCAAACAAGCATGTTTAATTCACAAAGACACATTTGACAGGAAATATATCAAAAACATTTCAGCTGGCATAGTACATTTGAAGTCCCCAGTGGTACAAACACTCATATATAGTGTAAGCTTACATTTCATCTAGAGATTTCTAAGAAAGTGACTAAACAACTAATATAATAAAGAACATTTCTATGTTTTTCATAAATTGCATATTTTCTCCCATATATTACCAAATGCTAAAGTTTGCAGATATAAATAGTGTAGTGAAGAGTTCAAATTCCGCAGTTTTTCCAATAAAGGCCACTGAGAAGATTGTGCGACACCCATTCCCTATTTCAAAAACAAACTCCCTTGTCTCAAGGTTTATAAAAGTTGCTTGGTTTCTCCATCAAAGCTTTCATTATTAGAACAATTATATTTGGTCATGCACAGTCGCCACGTGAGCATTCGCCACAAACCCGAGGAGGTCCCTGTACTTTAACAACAGCGTGAACGAAACCTCGTTGACCCCATGAAGTCATAGAAATGTTTGACAGCATTTTCACCCTTTGTCTAGATTGCCAGAACAACAGAACACAAAAGGCATCAGTTCATATAAAAACAACAAAAGAGGGTTTTCTATCTCCTACACTGACTAGGTTCAGTGTTAAAACACAGCAGTTTGAATTATAGGCATGGCGAAACACTGTCGACACGTTTTATGATGTCTATTAAAACAGATCGTCTAAAAGAGTGAAAGATTTAACAGCAATCTTTAAAAACGTCACATGTAAAAATACTCTTGGGTTAAAGAATAGATCATTCGTTCTGAGAGAGGCAAAACAAAATTCACCTATTAATATTAATAAAAAAGAATAGTGAAAAAAAAATCTAATTACCAATAACTTAAATACATAAATTATTACATCTCACACAAAATGGAAAGGCCGATTATTTATGACGACTAAGAAAAGAAACAATAGAATGAGATAAATACTGGTCCAGGCATGTCTACTTGGTCCGAGAGCTGGACTTTAAAATTACATGTTGTTGCATTACATCCACAGGAAAGAAGTGAGTGTCTGACGCCGTGTATACAGAAAAGCGTTTGCATGGATACACCAATCAGGCGGTGGGGTAAACACACATGCAGAAGGCCTTTCTCCAGCCTATTGAAAGTGTCAGTATGTTTGTGAGGTGTGTATGTGATCACGAAAGAGTGTGTTTGGGCTCAGATCTTCTCACAGCACAGTAGAAACAAGTCTATCACGGCACCCCTAACCGAGACAATAAACTGTCTCACAAAGATGACTCCATATCTCTGGTGATCATCGCCTCAGCTTCAGGCATGATTGGGTTCTCCACGGACTCGCTGATAATCTCCAGAGAGGTTGTGGCAGAAACAGAGGTCGCCGTTGGGGTTTTGGACTCGGTGGTATTCCTTTGTTCCGATACTTCACCGAGCTGCTTCGAGCTATCCGCGGCGCCGCAGCACAGCTTTGGGGCGCACTGCGTCCTGCAGGACAGCTCGCACAGTGAGGCGCGAGACTCCGAGTTCATGGTGACGAACTCCGGCTGAATGGTGGTGGCGTGGATGCCCTCGTTGTGGAAAAAGTCCTTGATGCGCTTGGCTACGTCCATGTAGGAGGTGGGGTCCTGGCATTTGATGTGGGCGGTGGCAATAATGCGGCTACCTGCCAGCTGCCAGATGTGCAACTCATGCACCGCCAGGATGCCCTCCAGTTTGCACAGACCGACGTTGAGCTGATGCATGTCGATTTGCTTGGGCACGGTCTGCAACAGGATGAGCGCGGACTCCTTCAGCAGTGGGTACGTGGTGTACATGAGGATGCAGACCATGATGACGCAGAGGGTGGGGTCTAGATAAAGCACCCAGCAGGGCCCTGCTACGTTCATGAGATTGGTTGCCTGACTGCTGGTGTTCTCAGCGAGCAAGTGGTCCATACATTGTGAAGCGACACAAGGGTTCTCGCAGGGCATGCCGGGCTCGCACGGCTTCCACACGAAGGTGAAGATGAGGGAGTTGACCACCACGATCACCGAGCCCAGTGCGTCGCCCAGGACGTGCAGGAAAACGCCACGCATGTTGAGCTGGGAGGCGGTGTCCTGGCTGAGCTCTTCATACTGAGCGATGCCGTTGATCTGCAAATCAGGGCTGTGGCTATGACATACCTCTGAAAAACAGACGGAAATGGATATGTGATGCATCATTCACGATACAACCAAAAACCAAACTCTAAAATAGCATTGGAATTCGTGGTTGACCGATACGGGTTTTTAATGACTGATGCTAAAGGCGGTATTCAAAATAGAGAAAATGAATTAGTCTATTAGAAAATAAATTCATTAGTTTATAAAATCAATTAAACAAATAAAATCAAAACAGACCTAAACAGGTGAAAAGGTGCACACATGACATTACCTTACATTAATCGTCGACAGCTAAACATACGCATTTTTAACTTACGAAACAATATTTGTATCTCATCCACCTCACACCTGTGTCAAATGCTGGTTTTACGTCAAAGTGCCGTATCTATGAACAAAATGCTAATGCTTTATGACGACAGAAAAAATAATCGGCAGAGATTAGGATAGAGCTGTCGCGGTAATCTCTGTATTGTACTACTGTACTACTGACAAGCTAACCGCAGGGACAGGAACGCAACCGCAGAAATCGCGGCAACCACCTTTTTTGGGGTATGGCATCCGGGTATGCTCTCCTTTTTTACACCTTTGCATTCTGCAATGAATGTTTAATAAATTAATGATGAATACAAGAGTGTTACTTGTATCATTGTCCCGCCAACTGTTAGTATCGTGTGTTTCAAAGATGGACGCAATGGCAGGCGATCTGGTCCCAAAACAGCATGTTACATTGCCAGTTTGGGAATACTTTGGGTTTGACCTGAATGTAAAGGGAGAGCAAGCTAATTTAGATGAGCCGATATGCAAAATTTGCAGAAGAAAGGTGCCTCTAACACGCAGCAATACATCGACTTTGAGGTCTCATCTCGCTAACTGCCATCCAGCCGCGTTTTTACAAGCGTCAAGTTGCAGAGCAACCTCAAAAAAGACAGCCGAGGTCGGTACAAGGCGACAGTTAGGAGTAGCTGAATCCTTTGCAAAATCTGTCAAATACTGTCGTGAAGGTAAGTTTTCAGTCCCGCTGGAAAAATTGTTATGCCTATGCGTTAAGTCCCTGCAACCACATAAAGTTAATATGTTAGTTTTTCAAGCACGAAACAAGGACATGATAACCCAGGATTAAATCACATTCCTTGACGCTCAAGTGAGTGAAGTCATATTTATTTCGTTTTTATTATTTATCTGCTGTATTTTCATTTACACTGTTTTCATATGATGCTTCAGTTCTTTCGTTTTTCACATTGAATGCATGTTCTTATTGATGTGTTTGGCATTTATCATTGGACAACAAACATTTTATAACCTGTCTCTCCTTCATTTAAAAGTTAATGCTCTAGTCAAGTAATAGCCTATTTTTCTTGATTTTATCTTTTTATTTGATATATTTTGATATAAACTGTTTTATGTGAGAGGCTTATTTAGTTTTTCAGATTCAAGCCATGCTTCATGGTGTTCTGTTCTGCATAAAAAATAAATAATTATAACCTGTCTCTCGGTCATTAAAACACAAAAAATATATATACTACATGGTAACAACAACTGATCAATAAATCCTTAAATGCACTAAAATAATGATAAATCACTCAGGTAAAGTGGGTGCGGTAATACTGCCAACCGCACTGTTGTGCCAGCCATATTACCGCAAGGGAAATTTACTAACCGCGACAGAACTAATCGGCAGATTACACAAATGCAAATAAAATAATCGGCCCCAAATATCGCTCTATCACTAATTCAAATAAATAACAAGTTTGTCAATTTAAAGCAATAAGCGATGAGAGGCAGTGCTATCTATTTATCTGAAGCATGTTCAACTCTGACTATATTCACTATAAGGTAAAGCCTTAAATGCGGTTATTGTCTTTGTAAAATGACTGACACAGATCAGTAACACACGGTTTGCTATCAGCAATGGGTGTTGTGCACTGATACAAATTATATCTTGATGAAGACGTCATAGCTGGCTTTATCATGAATACACTGGATAGAAGCGTCTGCTAAATGACTAAATGTGAATAAACCCCTGACCATTCAGCATCGACAACTATCAACGATCTGTTTTATCATTTTAAAGAACCCACACAAACACTAGTACACTTTACTATAGTAAGCTGCAGTCAAATTTTTAGATACCATGTTTCGGATCCCTACTTCAGTAAATATTTAAGTATGCTACAGTACTTTTCACTGTCCTCAACGCACAAATACTGTAGTATTTTAAAATATGGTAATAGTGCTGCGAATTCTTTTACATTAAAAAACGTATCAAACTCCTTGACAAGATTAAGAATGTATTCAGTTCATGGACCAATTCTTCTACTTAGTTCATATTTCATCAAAAAATGAAAATAAGAAGCAATTTGTTTAACAAACTCCTGCAGATGTGTAACTACAACACATTTAGCCCCAGACTCATGCAACTTAATCTGCATTTTTCCAAAAAAAAAAAAAAATTCACATTTTACCACTGAACCTGAGATTGTGTTAATTAATATAAGACATCTATGCCTGGTGAGCTGATCATTCACTGATGCCTGGGGGTGATGTAACCCATCTGTTCATCTCGCGTCATCCACGGCTTCATCTGAAATTCCTCCAGATAAGCGCAGCAGCTGTTTTGACACGTATTTGTAATAATCTGCTGTTGCTCTTTAAACAAATCTAATTAGACTGACAGCTATCAAATAAAAGCAGATACAATCACAGAAAGTATTCGTACATTACTGGCAATGGATTGCGATCATATTGTTTTGAATCCATGGAAATAAGAAACATTTGATTAATAATGCAAAAGCTCAGATTGTAAACTGTTGCTCATCCTAACACAATAAACAAATGTTTTGTGGTCTGGCAGCGGACCAGAGACTATACTGGTTAAACTGATTTTTGACCATCCCTACACAAAAATGCACCATGATACTTTCCAATTTACAAGCAATTACAATTTGTATTTTTTTCGATAGCGAACCTACTATATCTACATTAACTTGGAAACCAATATAAAAAAAATAACGCATCCAATGAGAGACAAACTTTAAATTAAGTGTCAAACACCTTTGGCAAAAAATGGGACCTGACTTATTTTTAGGCCCATTTACACCAAGAATGCGTGGTGAGAAACCAATGTTTTATAAGCCACTCAGATGTAAAGCCTATACCTAAAGGACAGTAAAATAAATCGTCATTTACTCTTTATTGTGATGATTGAATTCGTATGCTAATTAATTTAGTCCTCTGCCACGTTTAACTGTCCACAGTTAACCTTATACCACATGTGGAGTGTACCGTTTTCAAGTATGTTTTGATGCTAAGCTAAATGCTAATAGCTAACCATGAATACAAAATGAAGGTTCATTTTATTTCACCACATTTCTGCATGTCATTTATTTAGTGTAACTGCATTCGTCTAATGTCAAAGTTTCGAATTAAAAAGGCTCGCACATTAAAATACTGCAGTGTAGCATCTTAGAATAAACAATGTTATTATCTGTTGGGTACATAGTTAATGTTCTTGGTGTGACTGGAACGATACCTATGATAAAGATATCAAACGAAAACGATAATACACTAGGATCATCAAAATCAGCAGACTGTTGCATTTTAATGTGAAGATCATGAGGGTAGATGAATTTTAAATCGAAAATGATCCGCATTGATAAGCTACTTACTATAAACGGTGCAATATTTCATGGAAAAATAAGAATTGACATTTTTATTTCACTGGGAGTTTAGAAAAATTTATCGGAAAGGGATCACATTTACATTTACTCATTTGGCAGACGCTGTTATCCAAAGCGACTTACAAGTAGGGTGCAGTGGGCAGCTTTCACTGCAGAGCAAACAGGGGTAAGGTGCCTTGCTCAAGGGCACTTCAGTCATTTCCTGGTGACACAGGGAATTGAACCAGTGACCTTCTGATTACGAGTCGAACTCTCTGACCACTTTGACCACAACTGACCCACAATGATCACAACAATGTTCCTTTGTATCTTAATCAATATGGTTGTGGAATGGACCCCCATTATATCTTGAATTTAAAACTGGTTTTCTTGGTGTGAACAGGCCTACCTTTAGGAAAATGAACTGTGGTTTGAATATGGTGAGTATATTAACCATGTTTTGTATAGCTTTGCTGCAAATACCATGGTTAAACTATCGACATTGTGTGGAGACCGTAGTTAATCTTTGGTAAACAAAATTTGTGGCTGCCGTGGTTCAGTCTCGTAATGGTGCCTTTCCACTGGCACGGAGCAGAGCGAGCGTTTTCAAATCCTTTATATGAGAGCTCACATTGCATTATGGGGCCGACTGCGGGCGGAAAAAGTTCAAATTCTCCGACTTATACTAGCCCTAACAGTAGGTACTGTTTTTGTGTTGGAGTAGTAGATACTTTTGAGTACATGGCAAAAAAGATTGCACAAACTGGGACATACTAACAGGAAGCGGAAGTGGCCATAGTTTCCGTCGGATGTGCATCATTCTGAACTTCGTATTTCTACTGGAAGTAGTATACCCATTCGGGAATCTTTGGAATACTATTTTTAACATATTACAATATGGACATACTAATTCTACTTTCGAATAGTATGCAGATTGGAACGCAGGGTTGGGCTTTTCTCAACTATATGCAAATATCAAGTAATAAACGGCGGGGTGACAGCCAATCGCCGTAAACAGTACGAAGGCCAAGATTATGACACATGTTTCTGACTGCTTGCAATTGGCGGATTCATTTCGGAGGCGTGCTAGCATAAAATGAATGACACGCCTCAAAACAAATGAGTTTCAGCGTTGCTAACAGCCCACGTCGCTGTAGAGTAAATTCACTTTAACGGCATGGCCACACTGGGACGATAATCGCACGGGTTTATCGTCGACGTTAAATGCCTCATGAATAAACAAAGGGTGCCAATCTGAGTGTACACACCGATGCGCAAAACGAAATGCGTCTTTTTTTTTCTTCAACGCCCAGGGCTCGATTTTTTGGTTTGACGCACCGCTTTAAAAACTGGCCGACCAATAAGATTGCAGCTTTTGTTTCACGTGCCTGGGGCTGCTGAAGCTACAGTAAAACAGGGATTGGTGGCGCTCAAGCACACATTGACCAAGAGGAAGCGAGATTAATTCTTCTTCTGTGTGACAAACGGTTACTTCTGTTATGCATTAAGCGCCATCTATGTCAAGTAGTGAATTTAAACTTTCATCGCCAGTGAAAATCGTTTTGGTATGAACGCAGAAAAACGCTGTCGATAAACGCGTGCGATTATCGTTCCGGTTTAAGGGTTTAACTTGATCAACGCTTCCTTGGTATCACCTCGTGTACTGACGCTACCGACATTTGTCACATGAATCGGTTGATTTGGGTTTTCACTAAGAAAAAAACCCGATCTTACCTGGTGTCCTCCGCTCCGGATTAGCGCCGTTTGGACTGCAATTGTGATTCCCGACCAGATTATTGGTCTCTTCTCCCGCGGAATGACAGTCTTCCAGCTTCTCCGACCTGCGGGCTTTTCCATGTTTGTGTTTTTTGTGTCCCCCGTGGCTGTGTCCACCGTGGGAATGGCCATGTCCGCCTCCTCCGTGTCCGTGAAAGAGACAGAGCCCGAGAAGGTTGACCAGCAGCCCCGCGGCTCCCACCCCGATTACCACCACGGGCTTCTCGATCTCTTGTGGCCCGGTAAAGCGCTCGATGGCCTCCAGGATGATGGTGAAACAGAGCGCGGTGAGGAAGACGGCGTTTACCAGCGCGCCCATCACCTCGGCCCGGATCCAGCCGAACGTGTTCTTGTTGGTTGACTCGGTCTTTTCGGCGAAACGCACCGCTACGAGCGCCACGACCAGCGCGATCACGTCCGACAGCATATGAAAAGAGTCCGACAGCATCGCAAGGGACGACGTGAGCCGGCTGACCACAACCTCCACGATGAAAAAGCCGAAGGTGAGCGATAGCATACAGAGCAGGCGGACCCGGTTCGGCGCGCAGGCCATGATTTCTGCGTGATCCGAACACAAACCAACAAAGCGTTATATATACACGGCACACTTCGGCTTAAAATCCCATCACTGGACTCGTTCCGACCGCTGGGTTGATCCTCGTGTGTCGCGCGACAGGGACCGGTCCGGTTTTATTACCCCGACGCTGCTGCTCCTCTGCAGACGGCTGAAACTTTGCACTCGGACCGGCGAACTTTCCACACGAAACCCGTTTCGGCGTCTGTCCCCGCCCATTGCAGCCCACGATTGGTTGAGAGTTAGGGACCGAGTGAAAATGACCACCCTATCTAAAAAAGAACCAGACTGTCCGATGTCAGATTTAAACAAATCTTAAATCTTTATTTACCATTTTGATAATTTAATCAAAATGCCAAAACCTTTTTATTCCAACGAGTCAACTTGTTGTTTTTATTTAGATAAAAAACAGTACATTATTTAATACAATTGTCCATCCAAAAACACATGAAATAAAAGTTAAGACACTGAACTATGCACTGTACTGTACAAAATAAATAAAATCAGTAATATTATGTGCTAATGTACATTGCTATAAAGCCTCTTTACTATCAGTAGTATTTTGCTCATATTTGATGTATGTGAGGTCAGCGAATGCCCTGCATTTCTCTGGGCTTTGTTGGGTGGAGCCGATCCTCTTCACCAAGAGCCTGGGCTGGCATGTTAGCCAACTGCTGCCTCTTCACGTGAGAATGTTCTTGAGTTTTGACAGGTTTGCTGTTCTCTTTACCATCACCTGCAAAGTGGACCCGTTTCTTTCCTGGGGACACGTTCTCTTCATTTTCTGTTGATAGACAGAATAACAACAAATATCATTCAAACTGAAATGGACAGAAAATAATAAAAACGTGAAAGCATTTGCTGTCTGTATTCATTACGATATTTGTTGCAACACCCAAATAAGGTCTTTACATTTCAGCAGAGTCCTGTTTTTTTACTGGTAATTCTTTGCACACTGCACTAACCAGCTGTAACAGATATTGTTTGGTAGCTTCACAGGAAGATATAATTGAAGAACTTGAGACCGTTAAAGAGAGCAAAACAACAAATGGCATATGACAGAGCCACGAGACACCAGAGAATCAATGAGATTTTAAGTTATCGACAAGTTGTCTTGCCATATTCAACTTGAACACTCGTTTGGGTTCGAGTTACGTTTAATAAGGCCAAAATATTAAGCATTTTTTTATAAACACATATTGTTTCACTTCAAAAGACATTTATCAAACTGCTGGAGCCATTTAAATAACTTTTTTGATGCATGTGTTCCAATGTGTTGGGTATCATACGGACATCCAATGTCAGCATATCTTTACAGAAAACATTGTGTTCAGCTGAAAAAAGGAGTTCCTGAAAGTCTAAATGTCTGAGAGAATTTTCAATGTTGGTTGAACTTTTTTAATACAAAGTCATTGTTTACCTGTATCACTGGCAACGATGACAGACGGCGCCCTCTGCTGGCGCATCAGGTTACAGGCTCTCAACAAGCTCTCGGCTCTGTTAAGACAAAATTAAAGCAAGTAGTACAAATGAAATACAAATTTTGATACAACTTGAATTATGTTTGCATAGAAACTGCATAGAAAACAAATTCTGTCATTTATATGTGACATGACCTGCTCAATAAAGGAGGGTGACTATTTACCTGGCCAGCTTTTCATTCGTTTGCTGCTCTCTGACACACAGCTCCTGTTCCCTCTCTGAAAAAAAAAGAGATTTTGCCAATAAGTGATAGTTTCAAAAGACGTCATTGTCCTATGTGAAAGTAAGTTCCTGTAGCACAATCAATGAAGCATTGTGCTAACAACGGAAAGGTCAGGGGTTCGATTCGCAGCACATGCATTCTAATAAAAGTGCACAGCGTTTAGTTTCTAGAAAAGGCCTTCTAAATGAGTTAGCCTTATTTGTGAAAAAGCTCGTAATGCTAACATGAAAACACAGTCACTCACGCTCCAGTCGCAGCTCTCTCTCTTTGAGTGTTTGCTCACGTTCACGCAGGACCTGCTCTTTCAGCCGCAGCTCCACCTCTGTCTGTCCGGGCTGCTCCGCGTCTGCCGACCTGCGCCGCTGTTTCTCCTGGAGTCTTCTTCGCTCCAGAGCCACGTGAGCAGAGATCAAGCCGTTCTGCAGGATGGATTCCACCGAAGGCCTCAGGTAGTCCTGAAAATAGCAACGATTGCTTGTTCATAAAAATATACATTCCTTGCTGGATTTTAGGACTACGACTTGTAGATCGACTGGCCAAAAAGTTAAGCCTTCAGACACAAGTTACTACCTTTTCTTTCCTTTAGACACCTGAAACCAAAAGTGAATATACCTTTAAGTTGAGCATTTTCGTCAGAAGTGTGTTCAGATCCTCAGAGTATCTGTACGGGATTCTGCGAAACTTTCCTTCTCTGATTTTTCCCGCCAGCTCTGTTTGGTTGTATGCTGTGAACGGGGGACTGTGAAACAGACTCGGAACTCAAAATCACATTTCGGAGTTTTGCAAGTCATCAATACTCAACACTGTATAAACAAACACTAACATATACTCACGATAAAGCACATAGTTCATAAAGTAAACATCCCAAAGACCATATATCTGATTTTTCATTGTAGGACATGCGATTGACCTGTTCCTGTGAATAAAAGAGTACAATATGAATTATGTTTTTGTACAAGTTTTTGCAGAAACAATTATGAAGAAATTGTGGCACATCCATTTTTTATTTTCGATGCATGTCAAGAGATGAACATCGATTTATGTTAAAGCTTCAAGTATTTTTTTGGAAGGTTGGGACCGCATGAGCGTTCCCGAAGGGGGTTGGATTGAAAAGAACATAATGCAATGTATGACTATGATAACAACATCATTCCATGTGAACATGACCCTTGAGCACATATCCTTTTACGGTGAACCAAAAATCTCCCAAGCAGACGCCCTGTGGTAATATCTGTGGCCATATTTTATCCAGTTACTGTAAATTGTCTTTTTTACTTTTCCTAGAGAAGACACTGTGTGGAAAACCTGTTTTTTGCGATGAACTTAATAAACTGCTTATAAGTGACAATAGCAAGATATGAAGGAATCCTCACCGGTGACATGTAGTATGGAGTCCCAACAAATGTTTTAGCAAAACTGGTGTCATGGTTGAGTATCCGAGCTAAACCAAAATCACCGAGCTTCACGTTCTGTTTGACATCCAAGAAGATGTTTGCGGGTTTCAGGTCACGATGCAGAACTGTGCTGCTACCGTTGTTTCTACCGTGACACTCTTTTAATGCCAGGGACAGTTGGGACAAAACTCGCAGAATGAATTCTTCCTCCAGGTAACGTCTACAAAAACCATAGAAGAGAAAACACAATCATGTATTTTGCAGATCAGTATGTACATGCCCTGGGATTGGAACCCATGACCGTTGCATTAATTATTACAAGTTATACGTATTATATCTTGGTGAACCTCTCTTTAATGTTTCTGTTGATGAGGCTGGCGAGGTCTCCGCCCTCGCAGTATTCCATCACTATATATAACGTCGCGTTTGTCCGGTCTATTATCCGGTCATAGTATCTGACAATATTTGGGTGCTTGAGCTCACGGAGCAGATTGACCTCTGACACCAGCATCTGTTTCTCCCCCTCCGCCATGGTGCCGTAGTCCAACACCTTCCATACTAGAATCTAGAAAGATCACATGGGACAATTTTACTGGCTGCAAGCGGCGTCATTGGTGGTTCACCCAAAAAGAAAGAAACATCTATCATCATTTATTCACCTTCATTTTACAATTTATTTAAGCTTAACTTTAATAGGTAATAATGTCTTATTTATATGTAGATAAGAAATTATCATAGCAGGTTGAAATTTTACATCTACTATTATCATTTATATTCCAAGACCACCATGTCAAATTGCACACTTTGTTGTGACAATAACCTATTATTATAAAATATCAATCAATCGTGCCACATGCACTGCTTAGCAAAGTTTAAACACCAGAACTGTTTTGACCTTTCCATCGGACTTCCTCTTGATTTTCTGGCATTTTCCATAAGATCCGCATCCTATAGTGATCATCACCTCATAGTCTTCAGTCCTCGATGGCATCTTACATACAAACACAACTCAATGATTCCACACGTTCACTTATTACAAACACAGAAAGATCGATCCATGCATTTCAAAGACATTAATCTCCTCACCTTTGAACTTTAGTGAAGTTTACGATTTAGTTTATGCGTGTTTCGCTTTTAAATGCGCCGCAGTTCCTTGTTTGTTTTGAGGAAAAACAGGTGAGAAACAAACCAGCGGATTTCAAACGTGCACAGAAAGTCTGGGTTGTGATTGGGCGAGCTCTGCCGCTGGCGGTGATTTCATTGGTCGACGTAGCCACACAAGCACTCACGTTGCCAAGCATCGAAGAACCGCGAGAATACCCGGGAACAGCGCAGAGTGCCTTAAAGGTACAGTTCACTCTAAAGTTTTACAACACATTTAAGTCGCGCTTTTAGGATTTTCTGATTTTAAAACAGCACATAGCGTTGCTTTTTTATTGACTGTGCTTATTTACACATTTTCTGAGTATATCCGTTTTAACACACAGAACGATCTTTCAAATAGAAATAGACACATTAATAAAAACCCTCAAACGCAAACCCACCATTAGTTTTTTGGAACATCATCTTTGGTTTTAAAACTCACATGCTGCGCATTGCATTCTGGTCCACGTGGTGTCAGCAGAGAGTTAACAGTTGTGATCGGGTGTGGCTGGGTCAAAGTTTAAATGAAGCACATATCTTGTGAATGGTCAAATACCTTTGTTTGTTTACAGTCGACGTATAAAGGTGCTTTAATTGCAATTTTGGGAAGTTTATTAATCTTGCTCATAACAAGGATAACATTTGGCAAGATACAAATCGGCCATTACGTATTCAATGACAGCATCATAGAGCTTGACAACAAAACATTAAAGGGGGATAGTTCACCCAAAAATGAAATTTCTGTCATTAATTACACGCTCTCTGGGTATTCAATTCTTTGTTCTGTTGAATACGGAGAAAGATATTTGGTTGAATGCCTGTAACCAAATAGTTCTCGGACCCCATTGACTACCATAGTAAGGAAAATTACAATAGTAGTTAAAATAATAATTTGCTCTCCTACATTCTTCAAAATATCTTCTGTTGTGTTCGATAGAACAAAAATGATATACTATTTGTATGTACTATGGTAGTTTAGTTCTATAT
Source organism: Triplophysa tibetana (assembly GCA_008369825.1). Lineage (NCBI taxonomy): Eukaryota > Metazoa > Chordata > Actinopteri > Cypriniformes > Nemacheilidae > Triplophysa > Triplophysa tibetana. The sequence continues at coordinate 21,093,879 of CM017910.1, read as the reverse complement.
ACACTAATGCTAGTATAATACAAAGTTAAACATTTAATATTTGAGCAAAGTTAGATCGCCAACTTCAGGTGCGGCACCATTTATACAGACAGACTTCTTATTCAATGTAAAAAAGTTAGAATAGAATTAAAAGCTTTATTGGCCAAGTGTGCCTGTTATCCCAGAGATTTGTTCTGGTTTACGTCGTTCCTACAGGACCCATTTATACAACCATTAACAAAAAGTCTACTAGACAGACTATCACAAACATGTAAAAGTTCAATTTGGCTGAACAAATCGAGAAAAGTTATGTTAGGCCAACATTAGACAACCTAATAGCACACACAGGGCCTAGTAGTCACCTTGTACCCTACCGAGGGGCTCGGGGGTTCTGTTGCTCAGCCTTTATTATATGTGCCCTGGGGACCTTGTGGTTGGCTCGCAGCGTATGGATCTAGGCCCCATGTTCTGTTTTGGCATGTATGGCTTTGGAGGTCCCAGTCGGTGAGACGGCCAGAAAACTGGACAGGTTTATAACCATGCCATCCCTTCATGGATGAGCTTTGTGGAGACAAAAAGACGCATGCAAAAAAACTAATTCCTGTTGTTCAAAGTCAGAGTGGATGAGTTTTTATCAATATCGGGCTAATACCTGTGTGGTATGTCAAGTTTGCAGTCATTCCTTTTTATTTATAAACCTAGACATAAAACTTAAAAAACTTCAGTTCAGTATTGTTTCAGGTGACTCCCTCCTGCCAGATCTTTGCACTGCATGGACAGGGTTTTTAAAACACAGTAAAGTCTTTAAGAACATTTTGTTAAATCATCATTTTAGTTGGCGAAAAGGTGCTTAACCTTAAGGAAATGTTATTTGTCCACCTCAGAAGGTCAGAATAAATGTTACATAGTGCAACATATACTTTAGCATTTCTTTTGAGTTTCATAACCGTGTTACCAAACCAAGTCTAAATGGTTTTAAAGCCTAATAATACAGTACACATTTAACACATGATATGAAAACATTACTTTGAATTGTATTCAATCTAAAGTTTCTATAAATACAATAGACCAGAACTGGTAACAGGGTTGAACATTCACCTTTACCCAAACATTTTAGTCTCATTTAAAAAAAAAAACACACTTCTCATGAATCAAATAAAAGATGTTTTTTTAAACAGCGCTGACGAATAGTCAACAGCTCTTTCTGTACAAAGCTGAAGCGAATGATGCCCCATCTACGAACACCAACAGAAATGAACAAACGCAACAGCACTAATGCTTCGGATCAATAACACTTAGAGAAGAGTCTGTGGGTCACTGCTGCTCGTGATTTTTATTCCAGCACAAATAATTTGTGTTGTAAAATGGCTGGGTAGCTAGGAAGAGAAACAGGAGTACAAAATGAAATTTATGGACCATTCTATCGTAATTTGGTTAAACCGCTAATATATAGATATCTCACTTTTTTTTCAACATAAAACCATACTTAACAAAACAATGTTACGTCTCCATCATACAGACAGCGCGGAGGGGGCGAGGTACCCAATGTCTCTCACGTCTGAAGGGAGCTCCTGGCGGTGAGGTTCACGGTGACGTAGCTTGCTCCCAATGCAGTCTGCATCTAACTTGGCTTTCGCTTAAGTCTCGTGGCGTCATTCACATTTCAGTCTGGCAAGCTATGGACACAGAGATCACTTTCAAAGGTGACATGGCTTAGGTCGAGGGGTAAGTGACAAAACGGTGCAACGTTTTCAACTACAAATATCTAATTTGTACATCTAAGCATCGTTCCTTTAAAGCGCCACAACATGGGCATTTTTTTGATTAGTACATTATTGCTGGACCACCCATATTCTCTTTCGATGCGAGGAGCGCACAGAGACGACTCGGTCGTGGCGTTCTCCCCGTAAACGAACACAAACAGGTCCGATTTCACGCATGGAAAACATGATGCTTTTAGCAATTTTGTCTCAAACTTGCGGAAAACGTTTCCTTTTCGCTCCACGAGCTCGGATCCATTTCCCTCAAGATAGTCAAAAGCTATTCTAAAACATTTTGTGCCTTGACACAAAATAAAAGGTTATCTACATCTCCGCTCCTTCTGTCCGGCAGCAGAAACGACGTTCCCTCTGATGAACATAAAAAAGGGCCACGCCATCGCTCGAGAAGAGAGCGAACGGCATCCGGCTCAGTCTTCATTCTTAAACATTCAAGATATTTCAAAAGTAAAAATGCTTCAAATCAACAACGTTACAGCTTGGACTCCATTCTGTACAAGATTAAACACACAACGAGGATAAAGAATTCAACTAAATAAAATAAACTTGACTGTTAAACAGATATTTGCCAACACTCTGATAGAACATGAAGCAACCAGACAGTATGTGCATCTAAAACACAGGAAGGAAAAGGGCAGTCACACAATCACACAGGCAGGTTACGCTGTCATGTTTACAGAAATGCGACCAAAATAAAAAGTGAACAAAATTAAAATCTTTTTTAGGACAATGAGGTTCAGTCAGTTGGATGTCAGCCCCCCTTCAAGCCGAAGATATAAGCATATGGCTTAAATATTTGTAAAACTTTGGCGATGAGGGGCTGCGTTTTTCCTATCGTATGTCTGTTGTGTGGCAGTCGTGTGATGCACGTAGATGTGCCTGTATGGCGTTGATAGTGTAAAGTCCCGAAATGACACGCTCTTATCATTCCCCCGTAATGTTTTATAGACATTAAAACGAGAACCAGGTTCCTCTTTTCAATGACTTCCCCCAACATCATCGAAAACGTCCTTCCCGTCCAAACCAGGTGCCCGGTCTGTGTAAACAATATTACAAACGCTCTAACATCTCTCAATACTGACAATACACGCAGAAAACAGCGTCCAGTCAACACGAGACAAAAGAGCCACGAGGGAGAAACGATAAGGGGTCGGCTCACACCGAAGAGGGGACGAGGATTCATAGTGCAAAGAAAGCCAGAGGAGGCTCTTCCAAACAGGACCGAAGTCTATGGAACAAAAATCTGTCGTCCCGTTTGGTGTTCGTCTCAGAAGGGGTGGGGGGAGCTCACGTGGCGAGACGTGGCAATGAAAGACGTGAGAGATCTATCTCTGACTTTTTCCTGAGCCTAATTTTGATTGTAAGTAAAAACGAAAGCCCATGTGCATGAGTAAACAATGAGATGTGCATCATTTTCTCTCTGCATGTGAGCGCGCATGTGTAAACATGTTGTACTGGTTCTATTCAAATCTAAAGGATAAACGCATGTCTGCATGGGCAGATGGGATTGGGTGGATGTGTCTTTCCGTAGTAAGGATGAGGTGGGCCGTGATCGAATACAGCAGCTCGAGACGTTCTGCGGGTACATTCAAGCGTCCGGCAGAGGAGAACGGCGATCTGGACTCGTGGTCTCTGGCTTTTCCTCCTCCGTCCAGCACGTTGGGGTCTCCACAGAGCTGTTAGAAGAACCAGCAGTAGACGTGATGTAGAATGCTGTACCACAGGTAGCCTGAGGCGAAGGCGAACGTTTGGACAAAAACCAGCCAGGCGTTGTCGGGGATCATATCTCGGGAGACCGTCTCCTTTTGTCCCTCTAGTGGGGGGAAAGTTCCTGCGAGATAACAGAAGGAAAGTGAGTTTGAGCGCAGGAGGAATATTTACAGCTAACAGATTTCAGTCCCTTTGGTTTAATCAAGCTACCTGTCTTGTAGAAGTGATCCAGAAGTTTCTCCTTTTCCACGAATCGCTGATACAGCCAATCTGTCAGAGCTTTATTTTCTACTGGCACATCCTTTATAGCGTATGTCCTAAAACATACATTTAATTATGGTTAATACATTACAGATGATTAAGAAACATTGAAAGTAAAACATACATTTGTGGCTCCAGATGCTGTCAGATACAGCCCTGTATTGCAGCCCTGTGGAAGAATCCTATTGGTTAAGCTGTGCATGTGACCCAGTCGATGTGTTTTGAAAGATTTAATGCTTTAAAAGTTCTCTCTTTAAGAGATTAACTTCATCCATCTTAATTTTTCGTGCAATTGTCAGCCGTACGATGAAAATCAATCAAGTTTTTACCAAAAGTGTTTCTCCATACTGATAGATTGGGTCAATAGGGTGAAGTCACTCTTATTGTTTTTAAAACATTGTTTTTCATTGTCAGGTTCGTGAATTGTCATATCCATAACGGCCTATTTTCCTCATAAGTGGGCACAACAAATTAAAATATAAAAAAGTGTTTTATGTTCTATCAAGAGCCATTGCTTTTCCATTTGTTGGGTATAATTGCTTCTGGTTTGTACATTTGAGTTCCCAGAATTACCACAAAGTATGTAGTCTCTCAAATAAGTGCATCTTTTTTTTCACAACCATAACACACACATTTTTCCATCCTTTAAAACAGAAAACTCATCCACAGACTGATTTTTTCCTATCATTAGATAAAAATGATATCATTAAAATATAAACATGCAATTCAATATATTGATAATAAATGCATTCTGTGCGAGTTGACATTTAAAATTTTGACTGAAATTGTCCCATTCATGCAGCAGGAATTCTTTGATGAAATTGTTTTATTAATCAGTGAAAGGCCTATTTAGTTATTTTAATGTACATACAGAAAATTAGTTTAAAACCATGAATGTTGTCAATTTTATAAATAGTTGTGTGTTATTGGAAAAATTTATCAAAATATTGTATCGCAAACCCCATATCTTGTATTGTAGCTTTCATTCTATTTATTGAGGAAAAGACTGAATTGTCTACAACAAAATGATGTTTTAATTTTACATTTAAAATAAGCTATACATCTGACAGCACACCGGTTCTATAAGTTCATTCTAGAGCCCACAATCAAAAAGGCAGTCAGCTCCTAAAGGAATAGTTCACTTTAAAATTAAAATGTCATGATAATGTTTACAAAGCATATGTTTTCATGGAAAATGACCAATCGTGTCGTCAGACAGCACCCTTATTCATGGGCTGGTGTCGTGTGGAGCCTTTTGAAGCTGCGATGCAACTGAAATGTGGACATTAATTATATGTCATTAAGTATATGATATTAACCCTGGAAAGAAGAAAGAATCATGATGTTGTATGACATGTGGCCGTGTAAAAAATGAAATTTTACATTTTAATGTGAACTATTCTTTTTAAGAGGGTTTTCATATTGCTCCTGTCTCCACCCTAATATGGAGTAAAAGTGAGAATGTGTGCTCAGCTCCGACACATTATGGTGCTCATGCGGGGTCAGCATGTCCAAATCCAACTTGCAACATCCAAAACCCCCCAAAACAGGCAATGAAGACCTACGGAATGAAAATGCAAGCACTAAAGAAGAGTCTTCATCAATCTTCCTCGGATCTCCCACAGATAGCATGATGAAGTGAAGAGCTCAGCTATTTACCTTGCTGAGTGCTGAACACACTGACAGGATTAGCATTTGTGCTGATTTACACCTACAAACTGTCGCTAGCAGTTTAAAAACACCCTGAAACGCTGCCTGTGCAAACCTGAAACATCTCTTTCAAACAAACAAACAAACAGTACTGACCGGACGTAACTGACAAAATATTACAAAATGATCCTGTAAAATGAACTCGATGGGTGTAACGCTTTCACATATGAAGTAATGCGTTCAGATATATAGAAAACTAATAATTCTGTATTGCTAACGATACACGTTATAAAGTTTATACACTTTTTATTCAGACTCACAGAATATTACAAATCTTTGTGACATCTTTGGGTGCAAGAAACTAATATGTGACTGATAAGTGCTTTAAAATAAGCAGTGAGTGAACACAATATAAATCATCCTTAATATTTCATTTCCATTTATTACTTATAAATAATTGTCAGATAAAAATAACGCTGGTTTAAAATGGTACTGATTCTTGTCACTGTCCAGTATCAAATGTTTAAAAAACATTTACAAAGCCATTGATAAGCTCATATGAACTTTCCTATCTCTGATTAAAACACAGAAACACACATTTACTCTTACATTCATCTTTACATCTTATCTCTCTTTTGACTTGTTTATTTTTTTAGATTAGATTCAACTTTATTGTCATTACACATATACAAGTACAGTGTAACGAAATGTAGTTTAGGTCTTATCATCACCTGTATTCCATCTACCACACACAAATCAATAAGTGTGGAGTAATAAGGCCCTAGGGGACAAATTCCAGACAATAGCATGAGATACGCACCGGGGGAACGCAAGTCACCTGAGATCCACGTGTTCACACTATGAGAGGATCATTTAACACCATAAAGATTATCACCACACACGCTGTCACGCCCTACCAGTTTTCGCAACTTCAACATTATAAGGTGTTTTTTGCGAGTTGCTTTATAGCGCAGGTCAGAGAGTAATGACCATCAAAACACTTTAGGATCCCATTATACAGAAACCAAAGACTAGGCCGATATGTGCGAGACTTCAGGACTTTTTGAAGCTCACATGTATTGTAAATGTGCTTACATTGCAGCTTGTTCCCTCAAGACTGCTTCAAATCTTCCTTGAAATGAACCATGATCCCCAATTACATATCTGTGTCACAGCACCAGCTCGCCTTACTGCCACTCTTTTCCATTTTCTGACGATCATCGTTATAATTTGAACGACTTAATATAAAATACACATGAGATATTGTGAATTAATACCATGGGTCATTACTACTATTCAGTGCCATTTCAAAGCAGTAACTTTCCATTAAAACTGTTCCATGATTTTATATTTTCACTTGAACGAGGGCTTGTTAAACTATAAGAAAATAGCTGAGAATATTATGGTATAATCATTTTTACCGGAGTTTTTTTTTCACTATGCAAGAACTGCCAAATCTCCACCCTGTTACAGAACATTCTCATCTCTTTTTTAGGTTTTTAGAAGTAATAGTTAATGTAATATCTAACATTTTTAAGTGCTAAAGTGCTATTTTTAAGTATTTCAATGAAGTGTAACTATTAATCTAGTATCATCTAAAAAAGACATGTTATCTTTTCATTATGCCATTTTAATGCATTTCATTTGGTATAAAAAGGGAATTTCAATGCAATGAGTCTCAAGTGACTCCGTTTTGCCAATTCACTCCTTGGAAGCAAGCAGGAAACATGCATCATATATTTTAATGTTGTTTAATTCATATACAAAACAACACAGGAACAGGGTGGGCAGAGGAGAAACAGGCTGGAATAACAATACAGGTTGGACAATAACAGAAGTGACATTTTATGCTAAACTCAGCCAGATCAACACATATGGTGAACAACAGGCTAACACATGGAAACCTAAGAGGAAGATTTTTTACAACATTCCTCACGACTTTAAAATGATTGTTTCCTCTAAATAAGCATAAGGACATGTTATACTTAACCACATCAGTGAACTATTCTGAAAAAGAGGATTTATGTTCTATGCAGAGGCATCCCTTCCTCGTGTGTTGGGTATTGTAGCTTCAGATTTGTGCATTTTAATTCACAGAAATCCAACAAAGTTTGTCATCTCCCAAAAATGTCACATCCATAACGCCTGTTTATTTCCCTTTTTTTAAAAAGAAAACCTGTGCATAGACTGATGTTTTTCTGATGTATAAACTTTATCAACAAGGGTTAGTGAAATATAAACGAATGGTTCAGTATATCGGCAACAACGTGTTTTTATGTTACGTCCATAATGCAAAATGTCACATCCATAATGCTGGAATTGCCCATTTTAACTGAAGTTAAGCATACAGTACATGATTGTGGACATGACAGTTCAGCCTACTTGCACTTAAATCAAGAGTAATTATTTAAATAGAATTTAATTGTAAGAACATTTCAATGTGTTCTATGGTGAAGATGGGTTAATTATATAAGAAAAGCTTAACAAAACGCTTGTAATCCCATTTTAAAATAAAATATACCATATGTTTTGGGGACTCTAATGGCACGAACAGTAGAAATGACCCCCATGAGTTTATCACCAGGCTGCAATATGAAATGCAATATAATTGAAATCCATACAGAGTTAATAGATACAGAGAGCAGATTGACTAACAACAGGCACAAACCTGACACTCCATAATTCAACCAAAAGTTGAAAACAGCTTTACACCCATGTAGCCATTCATTGATGAACTTGTCACACCCTCATGTTATCTACTAAAAGCTGAAACCAAAACGTTTACAACAGCATGTCACACAAGTGCGCTATGAACGCCACAATCTTTGTATAGTGGGTCGACACTATTAACCTGAAAGATCGACCCAACCCAAACATTACTAAGAGGAGTCAACACTAAACCATGTTCTTATACAAACCAAGGTGCCCCAAACTAAATATAAAGAGCAAACAAATTGTTTAAACATGTATGAGCTAATTGTGTTTAATCTGCCATGAACATGTCTGAGTAAAAGCACAAAGCTGTCTCCGCTATGAAGCAGAGGTTACACTTTTTCATTGCCCTTCATTTTGACTGACAGGCTCTTAAAAAATCCATCATAATTATTTTTTGCCCGTCACTATGGTGTAAGGTGATATTACATGCCAAATAAATTAGCACGTTCGTGACGTCATCGCGACATACATGTGTTCTGTGAACTTACTGTATTAGAATATCCGAAAAAAACGGAAGTCGTTTACAAATTTTATGTTTTTGTTGTCAGACATAATTACAGACATATCTTCATATATCCATCATCAATGACAGGTGCTTGTACAAGCTGTTCTGTAATAAATCATTTATTCACTTACAAGTAACAATAAGCTGCTGCTATGTCATGAACGGAGAAGACGCACGGATATGCACCAAAATGATGCTAGTCGCTCTCTGGAGGAAAAGTCTGTAAACACCGAAGCACTGGTTTGTGCGCGCATGTGTGAGAGGGTCTTATTTGATCTATATCTCTGATGAAAGCAAATGATTGGATGCTACAAACTAGACAAAAAGGGGAATTACACACTGCCCTCATTGTAATCCGTCAAAATGATGGACAGCCTTCAGATTTTTCTGTCACTATTATAAAAAATCCACCAAATATGGCGAATTTTCAGTTAACGAAACCTCTGCTCTCAAGTGAACAAGAAGTGACTTTGCATCAATCCAGACTATACAATCACTGGCAGACGGTTCCTCGTTGAGGCCATTTTAAAGTCACTCAAGCTAGTGATGAAGTATACATCTCCTTGAATCATTGGCGCCCTTGGCGCTTTCCCCGCCAGCCAAAGTAAAAAAAGTGTGAAAAAGAGCAACAGTAGTTGTTCAGCACTTAGGTGAGAGTCACTATTCAAAATGACCAATCAGAATCATCAAAATGAGCTACGACTTAAGTGTTGTCAAGGTGATCATGACCTTGAAGTGCATCATAACTATAGATAAATTATACTAGCATCTCCTTAAAATATTATGTGGCCTTTTTATGCCTTTATCCATGACGGAGAGCGGGGAAACAGGTAGATGCTATCAGCTTTCACCCAAAAATGAAACTTCTGTTGTCATTTACTCACCCTCGGGTGGTTCCAAACCGGTCTTAATGTCTACGTTCTGCAGAACACAAAGAAAGAAATTTGGAAAAATGCCAGTAACCAAACAAAACTCATCCCACATTTACAGCCATATCAAGGAAAACAAATACCATGGGCATCAATGGGGATGATATCTGTTTGGCTACTGAAAAATATTATCTTCCTTTGTATTTAGCAGAACAAAGAAATCTAGTTGCAGTAAACGATGACAGAATTTTCATTTTTGGGTATACTATTCCTTTAAAACACTTTTCTTATTATAGACCCTGGATTTTTGTGCAAAAATGATTCTGCAATATAAGCGACGGACACAAGGAACCTTCTTTCATGTTGGTCAACCATTAACCTGGCACCAACAACACATCAAATGAAGAGCAGTGTATTATTAGCTTACTTTTCCAACCATCATTAACTCGACACTTTTGTTTCTCTGTGAGGCTGTTGAAAGGCAGCGGTGGAGATAAAACTGCAGCCAGTGAGCTGATGAGAGTATAAGAGCTCATAAATCACAGCTCTGCCGTCTGGACTCCCACTGAATCAGCATAAAGCAGAACAAAAGCATGGAAAAGAATGTACGTTTGTTGACCCTGTGTGACCACCCTCCCACCTGCCAATAAATTCACAGGAATGCTTGAAGGAATGTTCTGGGTTCAATCCCTCACCCATCACAACACAAAAGGCAGCATTGTTAATGACTGATAGTTTCGGTCACAATTCACAGTCACTGCAAGTCAATATCCTTGAAAATTTCTCCTCATGTTCAATGAAAGTCGGTCACGCAAGTTTGGAAACACATGGGGGCAAACAAACCCATAATAGACAAAAAAAATATTTAAAAAATGTGCATAAATTCACTGTAAGTATACAAGGACAGTATGAAAGAAATACCAGGATGGTCTACTGCTTCCATGATTTTTCAGTAGGCAGAAAAACACTTCTCTATTCCACGAAACCACAGGATAAAAAGTCAGCGTATTCAAAAAGTTCATTAATTAAAAACACTCGAAAATGTGATGCAGGCATCTCTTCGTTCCTTGAAAGGTATTATTCCTCATCTTTAGGGTTGTTGAAAGTACATCATAGGTGAACTTAGTGCGGTTACAGATATATGTATATATTAATATTAAGTTATTACAATTTAATATAACCATTAATACATTTTTTTAAATATTTATAAATATATACATGTGTGTGTATGCGTTTATAAATACAAAATTAATATGCATAGTACTTTTTTTGGACGATACTGATTTTAACAAACAACAATCGTCCGATTCCAGTATTGGTCAATTGCATGCAGTACTAGTACAGTACTTTTTCTGCATTAAATTAATTTTACTGAACATGAATTGGATCCATTTGACATTTAAGAGAGGCGCAAGTTAACATAAAAATACGACAAGACAACATGACAATCTTTAAAGGTGATTTTGGTCATCCAATATTTATTTTATTAACAACATTAACTTATATTTGAATTAAAATAGAACATTTCTTAAATAAAGACTGTGCTGCTGTTTATATGTGCTATTAAATAATTTTGTTCAGAGAAAAACATTGGATTATTCAGACATGCAACTCATTGCCTTCATGCAGTTAATTTATAAACTAAAGCCCTATAAAATCTTTTTGATTTTTCCCCAAAATTCCATTTTGTCCTTTTTTATTTTTCTGGATTCTGCGTTTTCCTTTTTTTACTACTTAAAAGTAATAACTTTTGCCCACATGAAAATACACTTAACTATACTACAGTATTTATTTGAACTTTAATAAAAAAATCTAGATACCAAACAGAAAAACTCCATACAAATAGAGTATAATGTACAACTCTGTTAATATAAACAAGTATCTTACACCTTATGATTTTTCGATTGCTATATGAAGTCTACTTGCATATAATTACTAGTTTAGTACATTTTAGTAGCAGTTTTGTCATGTGGTTAACTGGACTTTTATTTTGACTACAGACCTTTATTTTGATGGCTTACCGCAAAGTTTGACAGCAGCTTCTCTCAAATGAAATGGTAAAATGCACCTGAGGTAAACTACCAGCGCTGGTCAGTTTATGGATATTTTCCAAACAGAAGTGAGCATCCTTGTGTCCTACTCCCTTTGAAGGGCTGAGCCCCTTTGAACAGTGTAGGGCATTACTGTCATGTGTGTATATGTTTGGAACTCCCTTCACAAAGGTAATGTGAGGTCAAATGGTACACTGACTACGACGCACATGCACTATGAATCCAGAGCCCGTTTGTTGAAAATAAACAACATTTTTAATTCTTGTTGAATATTGTGTAATTATGTTTAATTTATCTATATTGTTTTTTTTCACTCCACTTGGTATTTATAAAGGAAATTATGTTAAATGATAAAGGAAACCTATAAACAAGTTGCTATTTTAAACATACTTTCCAATAAACTAAATGATCTCTTACTATATTTTAACCATCTTAAATCATATTCATCACTGACAAAAATAGTGTAAAACATATACAAACTAAATTATTGTACTTGCATCTAGGTAACGTCAAAATCCCGCACCATACTTGATTCAAAATGTGGCGCGAGAACTCGAAATCCAAGATCACGTGATCCCAAACAGAACTCACTTCCTTGAAGTGACCATGGCATGTACCCTTCGCTAACTGGCTTCTGAAAGGGCCCTTGGCAAACGGATTCAGGTGTTCACTCTCGTCACCAAGGGCCCTTCAAGGGCCGTAAAAGCCATTTGGAAAAGCCCTACGTGTTCGCCTCCTGACGTTAAAAAGTCCACTACTGTACACGAAACCACACACACGTATAACATTTTATATTCTGTTCAGTGCTACTTTCCGTCTGTCTTTTCCGCATCACAGAAATCATAGGTCCGTAATAAACCATGGGTCTTATTCATGGTACGTCCTACCATTTAACACCACCATCGACATGATGGTGTTAAATTATTCCAAAAATGTCCAAATAATATCGGCGGCCGATACATCGGTGCCTCCTAGTAATATCTAAACACAAACTTTCATTCTAGATGCGATTATTCACAATTAAACGTTTAACAGCCCTAGATGACCTAACATACAAGTTCATCTGTCAATGAAAATATGGCACATTTAGTATGTTTCAAATATATGACTCCTGTATTTATAGGTCTTTTGGCGTAAATGAATACATCCAATTAAATATTGACATGGTTATAAATCAAGTAGTCAGAAATATACACGAGTAGCCTTAGCAATACAACACTACCTGCTTTATGATTTGAGGAAATGTTTCTTACCTGTAGTGCACATGTGTGACTGTTGGATCTCTATAACCAAAAATCCATGTCTGAATATCGATTGGTCTTGCATTAGGGTAGGCTATAGTCATATCTATTACCCACTGGATTCCTTTAGGTTTGTTACCTGAAGGGAGACACATCAATGTCCCAATGATTTACTGTAAATAAACATTGTTCCACAATACATTCTCAGTTGAATGAACAATTTCCCTATCATATGCTCGGTCACTAAAATTGTATGAAGCCACTTGCAATTTCATAGCAGCTTTATTGTAACTTAAAACCAAAATGCTTAAGTTGAAGATACATGAGGAGTTAAGTTAATATGTCCCCTTTTTTTTAAGTGTGTACGCATGACTTTAAATGTATTCTGAGATTATAATGCCTGTCTCTGCATATTTAATGGGAGATATTACTAATAACTATATGTCATTATCTTGTTTAACCGGTATTAGGTTATTTTAGCGTGCCAGAATTCAGGCTTCATAAGTTGACAACTACACATAAGCGGCATTAAGCAGAACAAATATGTGCTCTGAGGTGCAAGAGGTCTGTGCTCCAAACGGAACAGAAAAGATCCACCCCGACAAGAAGTTTAATGTAGAAATCAAAGTTGTGTGGGAAGTACACACATCAGTACAATGGATCAATAATACAATGAAGTATCAACATTTTTCAATGGCTATTCAACGATGAAAGGAAGTCACATCTTTATTTACAGTCAGAAAGCCATTGTGTATTAAATTGTGAATATCCACATGCTGATGACTGTCTACATGTGTCGTAATGCAAGTTAATGTGAACTAGGGCTGTTAAATGATTAATAGATTCATCCAGATTAAATCTTTGTTTACACACAGTATATGTCTGTACTGGGCATATTTATTTTGTATTTATAAAAACATACACATACATATATCGACTTAAGAAAAATATAAAAATCAATAAATGTATATATATATATATATTTGGAATTTATGTAAATGTACATACATGCAAATTGCTGCTAAATATTAGGGCTGCCCAATATATTTTGAAATACCGCAAATGTGCATAACGCAATATTTTGCAATAACTGATGTATTTTTAAAAAGTTACACACAGACCACTTTGGATGACGTAAACAACGCTGATCCAAAAGAACTTCCTGTTCCAGTTTTTTAACACTACACAATGACTGAAGAAAATGCAACAGAACATTTTTAACCAAAATCGAAATGTTAAACAAACATCTTAGTTTCAATTATACATGTGAGATAAAAAAAAACTGATATCGGAAGTTGGTTCTGGACCAGTACTTGTATCTTGCGAAGTGCTCTATAGTCTGTTAGTTTTAGGTTGATGCAGACAGAAAAATAAATATCATATCGCATCATTTACCACAGCCCTAATAATTATATACATAAACATGTGTACGTGTTTATACATACAAAGCAAATATCTACAGTACATAGACATGTATTGAAATTTGTGTGTAAACACATCGAAGGCTAAAATGATGACTATGGGTTTGTAAGAGTAAAGCACTACAATTGTCAAACCAAATTAGTGTTTTTGCAAGCAGAGAAGCCTGGGAAACAAAGCCAGCTAAAGCTGCTTGAGCTTAAACAAAACAAAACATACAAGGCATTGCTGTGATTTCTTACTTTGACTCGGTGGACTTCCCTCTGTTCCCAGAATGCCATTCTCCTGCTGGGGTCCCAGGATCTTCAAAATGACCTGTGTGGCACCCAACCGTGGCAGTGTAACGTGAGTCAGGTGTGGCAAGTCATTCTTTTTGGCGAAGGCCTGACTTGTTTCTCGCCTCTTTCTCAGGAAGCCGCCCTCAGGAAACAGTACGATCCATTTCCTGTCTCTGCTGTAGTAATACTTTTCCAGGTGTTCCTTCAGGTAAACCAGCTGTTTTTCTCTATATGCTTTGCCCTGTAGGTGATTAATGACCAGTGTGTGTCAACACAAGGTTAAAATAAATTTCTCTTTGCACTTAGACACAATTTGTCTAGGTCTTCATTAAAAGTGACGGATATAAGTGACAACTAACCTGTCTGATGAAGAAATCTCCATGAATCAGGGACACAACTCCAAAATTGGTATATTTAAAAACATGGTCCATTAACCACATCATCTTTCGTACAACCTGGACAGGAAAGCATTCAACACCTGATTACAAACCGGAAATATGTGACAAAAAATAATATTTACAACATAACTTGAGTAGAAGCAATACCCCAAACCTAGCATCAGAGCAGAGCATGCCCCCAAACCAACCCCAGGCCAACAAGAGGAGCGCTTACCGTGCCCTTGTCCTGCAAGCACATCATCAAAGTGCAGACATCACCCGTGGCTTGATGGTTGACTATGACCATGGCTTCTTCTTCAGACATCGGCCTCACATCATCTCCCCATTCTGTTACTACAGCCAAAAGAAACACACATCAATCAGACATTCATATCATAAAAAAACGCCATATATTTAAGTTATACTAGAACTTCCAAGACTTCAAGATTGCTGGATAGCGGGTCAAAGATCCTTGTTCCACTACTCTTCTGTACTTTGCCTTAAAACTGTTTTTAAAGAAGCCTGTGAAGATACGGAAACTCAACGACACTTACGGAGAGGTCATGGTGGGTCATGGCACGGATGACTGCCTCTGCTGTTACCAGAGACAAGAATCACAAACGGTTGAGGTCACCTGACATGACCAGTTACGGTGGACCCGTGTTTGCTAAAAAGGAACCCCTAGACCTTGTATAAACAAATTGTATTTGCTTACAGACTACAGGACATCAAGCAGGGCGGCTACGATTTCAAAGTGGACCTGCTAAAGTGCTGCCACACAAACTGCAAAACTCAAGTGACAGAAATGTGTGTACACAGAAAGGTTATTGTGGGTTGACTTAATTATGGCCTAATTTTGGGATGGTAAACAATACCTTTATAGACGAACACAGGTAACATCTATAGTATCAAAAAGCTGACAATTCAATTAAATCGCTAATAATCTCATCCAGAATGAAAATCTTTACATGATAATGTATGTCTGTGTACTGTTCAAGGAATTTGTTTATTTATAAACACATACATATTTAAAAAATATATACATTTTAAAAGTAAATACATGTTTATATAATATTAATAGGCGGAACAAGTGTCACAGCAAAGATCAGCAGGAGGAGTCAGATTTTATTCATCTTGTGAGGAGATAAGAGAGCTGACTGACAAGATGATGGTGGAGGCTTTTGTGTAAGCAGTGTCATCAAGAGCTGGTTAAGGGTTAATTTTCCTTTTTGTTCTAATTTTAAAAAGCCACGTATTTAACATAACATTCCCTTTCTTATTTATTTGCACAGTGTGTGCAGATATTAGGCTTGTCGTTTTATTGACATAGGCCACTTTTTATTTTCAGTTTCTTATTTACTTTTTGCTTAATGCGTGTCGGGATTATTCGTTTTGTTATAGGCAACCTGTCTGACGTTAAGGTTTTTTATATTTGTTTCGTTTCTTATTTTTTGCATGTTTTGACCAGTAGTTATTCGTTTTGAAAGGTCTGTGTTTAATATAAGCAAATGTCATTGTACTTTTTTGTAGTTTTGTGTGTGTGTTTTTTTTTAAGAAAGATATTAAACCCACCATTAATTCAAGCAATTGCTGTTCCCAAATTGCTTCTTATGGTCACATCCCTAATGCATGCAAATATTTTCTAAATATAAACATCTTATGAATGTGTTTCTAAATACAAAGGAAATATGCACAATGCACAGACTAGGGATAGGGATGCAAAAAGATCACTCGAGGTCCTGGGTCGAGAGGCTGCAACCACTGTTCCCATTTTGCCCCAGAGAGGAAGACGGAAGGACAGCGAGGGGAGTAGAGACGAGGATCTGCACTCACAAGCAGGGACAGGCCTATTATTATTCATGAGCACCCTGAATGGTACCTTTTTGGACCGTAAATTTTTTGTTGTTTATTAAATTCCCAACTTGGGTTGCTTTTACTGCTGCTCTGTGTCTGTCAGTTTTTTTAATTATAGAATTTCGAATAGTGTGTGTGATCTTAGCGTAACGTGTTCATGTAACCAAAAGGTGGCGCTGCCAATAATGACGCACCTAAAGGCTGTCAATCAAGAGGACAGTAGAGGAAAACATTCTCTCACTACAATTGTTAACGAAGTTATGTACTCTGTAGACCTGCGTGGCATAACGAATACGATAAATTGAGATGGTGTCAAAATGAGTTTTGTGTGAAGGTCCTTTAATAAAATGAATGAGAATAAAGTGCAGTGCAAATTCTGGAATGCAAAGCGGACTTATCATCGATCAACAACTACGATGCACAATCATTTGAGGGCGAAGCACCCAGCAGGTCCTTCCACAGGTCAGCATTCAGTTGCTAGTTTTATGGTCAGACCAACCAATTTGGATGCCAGACGGGCAGCGCAAATAACGGCTTTAATTACTAAGATGAGCGCTAAGGATATGCTTCCGATCGGCTTTGACGGAGGAGAGGGTTTTAAAAATCTTATGGAGTTTGTACAGTCCGAGTTAACTGTTAGTCTAGAAAAACGATCTCTGCCAGACTGGAGAAACTTTTTCATGACAATAGAAATGGAAGCCTTTTGATCTATTAATGCATGAAATCGTTCCGGACTGTTAATAAATGACATCATTCGGTTTATATGTTTTAACGCGTTTTAAGTCTGGTCTAAAATCTTTATGGCTTTATTATATTTTCCTTGATCATTAACACTGCTGTTTTTTAGTTGGTATAAATGTGCATGCTCATATTTTACAAGGAATCGTCCTAGCATTATGAGCGGTTGATGCTGATCGACGTACTGTTAATTAGTGCCGTCATTCGGTTGTTAATATATTAATGTTTCAGCGCGTTATCTTAATGTATTGCTTAATGTAAGATTGCCTATTCCCTAATAAATAAAGCAGTGTGGCGTCACGGGTTTAAAGCGTAAATGGTCTCTCTCTCTCCGTTTATGTGTGTGTAATTCTGAAAATGCGTCCATGTGGGGGAGGCGTGCGAATTTTGAATAATTTTCGAATAGTTCTCATCGATCTTGGAATATTATTTTTCTTTAAATGCCCATACCTAGTAAATTCGCAACACGAGGTTCAAACCAGCGACCTCTTGTACCCCAGACTTTCGATTTATCGTGTGTAACACTCAGTAGTCATGCTAGACCCAGCATCCCAAGAAGAGCATTCAGAGGGTCAAATATTGATATGTGCCAATCCCGAAGGGGCTGAATCATGAGCGTAGAGTAAAAGTGGTAGAAATACAGTGTATAGGAGGAACAGATGTTTAATGTGACAATGAAAGAAAGTCATTTTGTTCCTACCTTGTTTTTGTTCGAATACATTTACATGTATAATTGCACTACATAGATCGCACTTTATTTTATTTTGTTACTAAAATGACTTAACATTTTGTTTGTTTACATACTTGCACTATTTGTGCATATACTTGCAAATTAAAATGTAAAAATTTGCATCGCGAGGTTTGAACCAGCGACCTCTTGCACCCGAGAATTGCGAATTTATCAGGTGCATCACTTAGTTGGTTTGCTTCAACCAGTAGCGTTCAAGGGTTATGAAAAAATATAAAAGAGTAATATCTCTAGTGGCGCTGTTTTGAAACTTCAACGGTACGTTTGGGCTTACGAGTTGGTGACGCGTGTCAAATTTGGAGGCGATATATCACACGGTTCAAAATATACCGCAATTTATAACCCTATTCAAAATGGCGGAGGAGCCGATCGTTTCCTACGTATTTTCCTGTGTACGATTCAAAGGAGTATCATAGACACCCATGGTTAAGAAAAAGCAGCAGAATAATTATACTGACAAGAACAATAGATGTCATTGCCCCTTCGGGGCCTAGCCCCTAATAATTCAATAATACATTTTTAAATGACTAATATATGATCAATGTTTTTAGTTTTCTCTATGGTGTTAACTCACGGAGCATGCAGACATGTGCGATCAGGTGTAAATGCCCTCAAAACGTTTTGGAGACAGATTAATGGCCGATTATCAATGTCGAAATTTTTTCGATTATCGACATATGTCATGTTAAAAGCCGATTTGTCGATAAAGTAATCTAATTTTGAAACGCGCTATTTGGCTCTGATGCAGCCAAGGATTAGTGAGAGCCATCGGCCCGTGATTTCCCTGCCTTCTTTTAGACATGACGTACAAATACAAATGTGAAGTATGAATAAGTAAAAACTAATGTTTGTATATTGCGTGGGTATAGCAGATCGGATTTATATCGGTTTAGCCAAGACACATTTATGCCCTATTTGAATATAAATCCTGGCTGGTGGAAAGCAGATGAACGTGCTTCCTGAGGCGTTATCTCTGCATTCCCGGGACATCCAGGACATCCGAAAGGGTGTTTTTTTTCTGTGGGTCTAACTGTCAACATGCAACAGACTGTGCCCACAACACATAAACATGTTACTTTATTTAATAAAAACTAGCCGAGCTTTGGATGGATGTAGGCCTGCTATTTTTATTTGATGAAAGGACTTTCTGACATAAATAAACTTTGCTGGTTTCTGTGTTTTCGTTTTGTCTTAATTTATTAATTATTTAAGTTTTTTTTTCCCTGTTTATTTTATGCTTTGGATTTATATTATTTTAGTTTTTCTCCATTGTCCGGAAAAAACGGAAAAACAGTAACAGAAAAATCTGAAGGCTGTAAGTCATTTTGACGGATCACAATGAGGGCAGTTTGTAATTCCCCTTTTTGTCGAGTTGGTAGCATCCAATCAATTGCTTTCATCATAACATGATTGAAGGGACGCATACGTTTCCCATTCATTACTCACAAACATCTTGTCCATTCAGGGAAGCCCACTCAGGATCATGGGAGACTCACGGTGCGGAGCCAGGGGCGTGTATAGATAAGACGACTATGAAGGCCCACCACAGTCTAATTTGTTTCGCCATAGTTTCAAACACAGTTTATAACACAGCGATTTCTTACGTTGTTTATGGCGTTGTTTTTGGATCTGAGTCTGCAAAGTGTGCATCTGTCATTAAATAAGACCCTCTGGTCGCATGTTTTTACTTACTTGACAAATGAACATTTGTTTGTAATTAGTATTCAATGTCTGACAACAGAAACATTAAGTAAGTTAACGACTTTATTGGGTATTATAGAGTAAATTCAAAGAACGTGTGTACCTAGTGATGAGATCACAAACATGCTAATTAGCAGTTGGCACGTGATATAGCCATGCACTATAGTGACGGGTAAAAATGTATGACAAATTTTTTACAAGCCTGTCCAATGTAAAAATGTTTACCACAACCTCGGATGTGAATCCTGGGGCTGGATTCACAAAACATTCTTAAGAAGAAAATTATTCTTAACTGCCATGTTTTCTCTTAAATTCAAATTTAAGAAAAAAGTTAGGAATGTCATGTATTCCCGAAAAAACCTTCTTAAGACCGTTCTTAAATTTTTTCTCAAGATTGATCTAAGAAAAAAATTAAGAAGAATCCAAATTCTCAAAACAAAAGCGGTCGTAAATGTCATCTTAAAATTAAGATAGCTTCACGGTAGTCTTAAATCAGTATTGTAATGAGCCAGAATCATAATTTTAATGCCGTTTAACACATTGCATGCAAATATATATTAGCTACATAAGAATGCGATGTGCTTGCTACACACATTAAGTTTATTGTATAGATAAACATATACAGTTACCACACTAGCAAGTTAAATTATATTTTATTCTTACGACAAAAATTAAGATGTTCTTAAGAAAATATTTAAGAAAGAATGTTTTAAGAAATGTTTGAGAACTGCACTCACGAACATTCTTACGAACTTTCCTATAATTTATCTTACGAAATTTCTTATATTTTGTCCCAAGAACATTTTCATGAATCCAGTCCCTGGTGCTGTTTATAATCTATTCGCTATGCTGCTGTGTGAATGCTAAAATAAATCTGTATAAAATGATTTTGTATTTTTTATATGTCACAGACTCTCTTCAACTGTAGCTGTGTCTCATTTCGAAGTCTTCGTCTTCCGGGTGTTGCATGCGAAGGGGTATGCTGCCAACAAACGCGACCTCGGGAGGACGCAGCCCTCGAAATGAGACGCACTATGTTTTCTATTTAATTCCAATTTAATATTAAAATCTTATCAGTTAACGGTTAATGTAAAGATAACGAGCTTCATTTCTCGGATAGCGAAATTAACCGAAAGGAGTAGCCCTAGTACAGATATATATTATGATATGTAAACACATAATTTTGTGCTGGATGAGAATAATCACGACTAATCGTTTAAGAAAAAAGTAATGCAAACAACTAGATAAACTCATCGCCCTAACAATGGCTCATGCAATCACAATTTAGAAAAATATTTTCTTGCCACTTGATATCGAGGTAAAAAAAACGAACACACCAACATGTTGTTGCCCCTTACGACAACAACAGCAAAGTGTTATTTAGAAGATGAAAGTTGCTCCTCGGACAGATCAGCACATCAAAGCAGATTATTTAATAAAACTGCTTAAAACAAGACTGAATGTACAGTGATCATATCAGCTAAACATCTTTTCAATGCAAATCTGCATGATTTTGCATGTAATACAGAAGCTTGGTCATGGAGACCATGTGGTAAAAAGTCATGCAAACAAAATGCAAAGCTGCAGTCCACACCAATCCGAATAACCAATACTACAGCAATATTAACACATCCAATACCTCCAAGGGTAATTAATTTAATGTAACTTTTTCATAAGAAAATTACAATTTGGAGATAACAGTGTGTTAGGAGTACTGAAACCACACATACATCAGGCAGACACCTATTTGATGTCTCTTTTTTCATCTGCAAGACATTTATTTGATTCTTCACTCATCTACGATATGTCTCCGAGACGTCTTCTGTCTAGATGTCTACAAGATGTTTGTAAAACAGCTCTTTTTAAGATGTTTATCAAATGCTTTACATAGCACATGTTTTTCAGACCTAAAGATCTTCAGCAGACGTCTTACGAATCTGTGCTATCTGGGAGACGACTGGAAAGCACAGGGTGGAGAGAGGGTTTGGCAAAGTCTTTGAGCCGGGAATCAAGCTTTAGTTGAAATATGTGTATTGGCGCCGCATTGATGATGAGACCATCGGCTCAGACAAAACAACATTTTGACAAACTTCGATAACTGCTTTCATCTTTAAATAAGAAGATCAAGATGTTTTTAATTAGTTTCAATATTCAAACAAACGCATTTATGTGCGATGCTTTGAAGCATCCCAGCCCGGGCATTCCATAAGAAGTTAAAAAGTCAAAACAGCATCTTCAGACTTCTGCATTTTATTCCATTGCAATGAGCACATAGGGAGTGTTTACATGAGACACGCATCCAATAAGCATCCGGTAAACCTGAAACCAGACTCAAAATAATTAATTTCATCCATTGTGAATCGATTCGATCTCCGTGTTTGCTGCCGTTACGCTACCTTAATGTGGCTTTTAAATGACAGGTGGTTGGAAGGGTGAGGTTACGTCTTTTTTCCACGCAAACTCACATACATCAGCAAAGAGACAGCATTACAGGAGAAGTCAATATCTTTTTTATCAAAGATTTAAAAAGAAAATATATGTATGGATGAACTCATGGCAATGTGCATTAGACAAGTGGAGCGTGAGTTTCTGTATTGCCATCCCAGAAATCCAAATCCAGAATGGGCTTGCTGTCTGAAGCATAAAGAAAAGACAATGCATGTCGCTGACGCTTTACTAATAACTACTCGGCGATAAAAACAGCTCCACCAAACAGGTGAAACCTCCACATTTCTTTCCAGTTCAGAGATGCCAGACAGCAGCTATCAATGCCGTTATCACACCTTAACCTTAAAATGTGTACGTGTCGTACAGAATTTCTGTTGTATATTGTCGCCACGCAACTTTTATGTGATCATAGCATCGTGGCAATCTTTGTTCCAAGTACTGCATTCTTCACTTATCATGTGACCTGCGCTGCTATGTCCAGATGTTATCCTTTATCACCACATGTCAACTCACAGCAACGTTATCTCTGACGTTTATCTGGCATTAATTATGACAGATGACAATGAATTGAAGCAATGTTCTTTAAGGGCATATCAGAGGTATGAACCTGACAGCAGCCGATTGCAAATCAATTAAACTGCTCTGACCTTGACAGACCAATAAAATGATTTATAATGCCATTTTACACTTCCCGCTTTTTACGTAACATTCAAAGCCGACCTCTAAACTTTAGATAATGTCTATGTGGCCACGTCGCAGCTCAACCAAACATGAGCAGGTATTCGACAAGCATCATTATTAATTGAATAGTCTAACATGTTGCATTCCAAATATTGCTTATCTCAATATGTGAAAGTCTAGCTCACTGCTTACTAAGTGTAACTAAAAACTACAGAAAATACAGGTGCAAATAAAAAAGGGCTTCTGGATACAAACATAATCTCTACTCTTTACTAGTGATGCAATGATATGTACATTTATATGCTGATAACAATAAATCTTGAACATTGGAAGCCGATATCCGATATATTGGCCCATACACATAAAATGTTTTGCTAATAGCAGTAAGTGAATGATCATGACAGAACTGTTGGCAACGTGCTGGTCCAGCTGAAATGGTTCGACCAGAGGAAGTTATTTTAAATTTATCAGCCTAAATTTTATTAAAGCACACTACCGATAACATTAAAAATGACCTTTTATCTTCCGATACCGATAATCTATCGTGCGTCCCTACTCTTTACACAATTCATCTCTCGATAAGTGAAGAACGTGTACAAAACATGATGCAGAATTAACAGATATCAAAAAGTTTAACCGTGATTGTGAAAAGGAAGTTGTTCAATCCCTTTATCAAGTCAACAAAAAGTTTCCCAAATTCTAAGGGTTGAAGCTGGTCTCTTTCTTTTATAAAAATGACCACCCGTATGGTCCAGCCCGTGTGCATCTACCTCATGGTCAACACGTTTTTGTGAACATTACATCTAGCTACATGTTAAAAAAAGTTTTTAAACTTCAGGATGCGACACATTAAGCAAAACGGGCCACCACCTCCTCAATCCATTCTCTGATGAATGGCCATGCTGATTCATGAAGAGATAAGTAAACAAATATCTGCCATGACGTTCTCGCCAGGCACTAGGCGGACAATCATATATTCTGGTTAGGCAGATATATAATCATAGTTCATTGCATGCATTTTACTTTCATTAATTGACAGATAATTAATTATTTAACATATAATAGAAACATGCATTAGTTAGTATTTCATTTTTTATCATTTATCTATTGGGATTTATATGGTCAGCTGGATATCTTTAGAGGAGCACAAGAAAAATCTGGGGGGCAATGCTCTCCTGGCCTCGTTTCTCGCTGTTAACAGTACACTTCATAAAAGCAAAAAGGAACCAAATCATCTTATTCAAACTTGTCTGTAAACACAAAATCAATATGAAAACAGGAGACGCTAGGCAGTGCAAGTCAATAAAGACTCACGAACGCTCAATAGAAGTGCACTTAGAAGTCAAATTTGGTGCCACTGGATGAGATTCTGGCAGAAAAACTAACCCAGTCCAAGGCTCCGCTGAACCACAAATCAAAGACATTTCACACATCAAACTCGACATTCGCGGCACTGTTCCCTGACAACTGCATAATAATCCTCAGCTTTGTTAATTAAAGTTTAACTTTGAATAAAACGATTTAGTTGATAAACAAAAAATCCGGTCTTACCGGTGTAACCTGCACACCAGCCCCATGAAGCCACCATGGCCAGCAACCATCTGAACATGACCCCCTCGATGTACCAAAACGTGGGGGCATCCAGAAGTCTCAACGGCTGCAGTACTATCAGGTAGAGGCAGTAGGACGGGATCGCGACACAGTTATTGACAAACATGAAGGTGAAACGCAGCAGTGACTTCAGCAAGATCCAGGCCAGTTTGCGGGCCGCGTCCAGGTGAGGAGCCATTCTGTACTGTCCTGGCTGTGGGAAATAAAAGCAGAGCAAATTCAATCTCAACCTGACGCACATTACATAAAGCCAAAGATCACAAGACATAAGTTGGCAGATGTTGAATAGAAATAACTAATGGAGATATAAACCACACGCCTGAGCGCTGCTTTACCAACGGAGCTCAAATATTAATGTGCTGGCACACACTGACACCCAAGTTAGACTTTGATATCTGTAAATCACGAAAAACAAACAATGACCAACTCTGGTTGATATTAAAATGTATTGCCTGAGGCATGTGACGAGGAGCAACTATAGGGAACTGTGACCAAGATACAAAATACAGCATTTCAATAGAGATAAGCCAGAATTAATGCTGCAATTGCCGTAAAAAGAGGATATAGGCATAGTAGCCATAACAATAAGTGTCGTTTAAAAAGGAAGCTTACATTCAATCGAATTAAATAAACATACGGTTTGATCTCATGCTTACAGGTCCTGATATAGTTTAACATACCCCCCAAAAAAAGAAATTTTTATTTGCATGACTTGTATGCGTTTTATAATGAACTATAAAAAGATCCTATCAATGAAAGGTATTTTTTTCAACCGGGAGACTGAATAAAGCGCTAACACGGCTAAAATGCTAACGCTACATCCAGCTTTAACAGCCGCTTCCTCAGCATTGCCAATCACCTCAATCGAGTACCATGTTTAACGACCACAATACAAATTCAGGAATACACAAGAGAACATCAGTAAACTCTTGCTGTATAATAAAAGGTTGAAATGTTTCGGTCGGGCGCTGCTGTGCTAGCATGCTAAGCTAAGGCGCACTCAGGTCATTAATACCGTTTAACGGTCACATCATACATCTGATCCTTCTTTAATTCATTTAAAATCGATGTATTTTAGTGATCGGTTTATTAATTGTGGATTTGATATTTAAACCATATCCCTAACCCTGCACGTAAAGTGACCGGAGTCTGGTCGATGCGGGTTATTAATGAGATTTGGATTTAACGTTAAGTCCTTGTCGGATACGTCAACGCTACACACACGAACCGGATCAGAACACAAATCCAGATTTAGTCAAAACGGCTACGATGACATCAGCACGGAAGTCTGTTTATTGCCCGTCTGCTCTTCTTGTGAAAATGTGTTTTCTCACCGTGCTAATTCACAGCCCGCTGGTGAAGCTGCCGATGGATCCGGGTGGTTCGGATCGGTCACATGTAGCGAAAGATGGTCGGTGAACCCGCGAGCTTCTGATCAGTCTCGGCTCCGAGAATGCGCGTCCTGTTCGGATGCATACGCTTCAGCTCACTGCGCTCATGCCGCTACCGTTACCGCTGGAATCACACGGCCGAACCTCAGGATCTGGATGTGATCTCAAATCCCCGAATCGACCACAGCACACGTCTGCGATCAGACTCATGAGCTCATCTTTATATTTCGAACGAGGCGTGTGCTCGCTGGGCCTCACCTCCGGGATGGTGATGATGATCTCGGCTCCGTTATTCTGAACCTCCTCCTCCTACTACAGGCCTCGGGCACGCGCAGACTCAGTGAGAAAACGCGCACCGGTCTCGGCGCAGTTCTACCACTGGAGAACCCAAAAGATGACCTATACGGTACTATGGACCACATTATTT
This sequence comes from Triplophysa tibetana, assembly GCA_008369825.1. Lineage (NCBI taxonomy): Eukaryota > Metazoa > Chordata > Actinopteri > Cypriniformes > Nemacheilidae > Triplophysa > Triplophysa tibetana. The sequence goes on along the minus strand of CM017910.1, from coordinate 21,067,447 downwards.
AGATATAAACTCTTAAAATCTTGGTCTATAGTATTTTCCTCAATTTCCTAAAATATATTAGAAAAAATAAAGACATAAAATAATCCGAATCCGAATCTACATATTAAAATGAAACCAAAGATATTACAAGTTCTGTACCGTTGTTCCATTACATTTAGTTGGGAAGTTGATCAACTATGACCCCCTGTGGGCGATATACAGTATGCATGTTACGTATTTATGTGAAATATATGTATGAAATAATTAAAATATTCTTTCCTGGGTTTGAACTTTGTCTATTTAATTTGTAAATTACCAGCTATTCAGAATTTGCACTGGTAACAAAAACAAAAATAACAACATTTTTTGTGTGAGTTCGTGATTCACAGTTTTTTTCTGGTGTGCAAGTTTGAAATACATTAATCGTGTTTAAACATACTGTATATTTTAACCTTTATTTAGTTTATTAAAGCTTTAAGAGGCAGAGACAAATATTTATAGTGGAGTGGATTGCCAGATATTGACCTATAGCCTAGTTATTCATAGTTTGGAAGTTAGCATTTGACATTAAAAGTAGTATCGAACAAACAATTATATTTACCAATATTGCCAATTAATTTATATTTTGTTGATTTTAAAGTCACGAGTCTATTGTTCTATACATACAGTTACATTCCATAAGGGATCACTGATAAAATATTGTAAAAATATGGTGTGGTTTTTACCCCTTGTGTGAAGAATCTGTTACACTCAAATGAAAATTTTTGTTTTTTCTTCCCGTTTTTTTTCCACATTTATTTCTGTGTACTGATCATTCACTGTGGTAAATTACCCCTTCAGTCCAGTATCACTATTACTTTTTTATTACTTTTATTACTATTACCTTATTTCAAAGGCTGTTATGATCTTCAAAAGTAAATTGATGTATATTCTAAACGATATTATATTTTAATTGTTTAGATATGAATAGGAAAGCAGTTTATGTTTTCCATCTTAGAGTGCTGGATCATTTCTAAATAACTACTGCCCCCTGCTGTAGCACAAGCAATGTTCTTGAATACAAATTGCAATGGTAACATGCTTACACAAGTCTTAATACTTTACACATTCAGAACAAACTCCGAAAATACAAGAGTTTGCACACAGCAAATTATATTTTAGTGGATAGCATTTGTGAGGTCAGTTCCCCCAGATTTCACACAACTGGATATTTCCAAAAAAGGTTTGACAACAAAATAACCAATAATTTTACACTGTACAGTATAATTACTTTTGGAGCTTTTTAATTTACGGTTACATTTATCACATATCTCTACTCAGGACTGCTCACATCATGTATTATCAGTATATCAATATTTTAAAGAGGTTACACGATTCTACCACATTGACAGTCGTGGCCAAAAATATTGAGTGACATAAATGATGTGTTTTGCAAAGTTTCTACTGAAGCTGTTTTGGTCTTCATTCACATTGTTTAAAGATTATTATGCAGATTGAACCAATGCATTTTCAATTATTTCCTGTAGCTCAGTGGTTAGAGGTGCTAGCTTCGATGGATTGCACATAATCAGTATCAAAAATGCAATGTAAATCGCTTTGGATAAAAACGTCTGCCAAATGCATAAATGTAAATGTGGTCAATCCTCAAAAAGTGAGTGGACAAGCAGAAGGTCCGAAATTGTGATCATCTCAGAGCACTAATAAGGCAAGGAAGGATCGCCATCAGTCAGGATTTGACCCAGAAGCGAATATCCATCATACCAGAGCCAATTACAAAGGTTATGAAAAACAAGTCCCAACACTGTAAATACTGACTCTTTGGCTATATTGTGTTTTTGCCCATGAGCGCCTTTAAATGCTAATTTAAGACGTCCAGTATAGAAACGTGGGAAAATAATCTACAAATACAGAAGCAGCAAACTTAGCAAAACAAAAAATGTATGTCACTGCCAATACTTTTGGCCACGACTTCATATTTTTATCCAAAGCATCAAATAGACATTCAAGCTATACATTTTATAAATGCTTGTGTTGGTTGGGGGTTGAACCTTCAGACTTTTGCGCTACCAAGGCAACGTCCTACCACTACACAATTAGAACAACACAATTACCAGATAGATAAAAGATAAAAGAATAACAAATTTACAGATACATGACCGGTTTCACAAATAAGGCTCGTCCCAGACTAAAATGCTAATTTGAGCTGTTTTAACTGAAAATAACTTGCAATGACCGATCCTAAAACATTTCACTGTTGTCTTGTCTGTATTCACACTAGCATAGTTTTTAATATGGCATTTTTATAAAAGCTTAAATATCCTAATTCAACTGTAAAGACTAGTCCTGGCTTAAACTAAGCCGTGTCTTTGAAACTGAGCCATATTCCTTGATGAATGTTTAAAATCCCCTTCTGTTCAAAAAAAGGATTTTGGTTGATGTAGAAGTTTTTTTATTTATATTTAGGAATTGTATTAACATATCTGATATTGACGAATCTGACATTGTTGTTTTATGGCATAAACAACATAGAGCAGATCTGTTGAATTATAAACTGTCTTCTGTTAAAAGGTCTTTGAATGATGAAAGGTCTTTGAAAAATGAACAGTTGAAGCATTCATCATGACTATGACAGGCCTCCTCCAAGACCACATAGTCATGTAGTCAAGTTTTTTTTTGTACTGTTCAATGTCATTTCATCTACTCAAAAGGTCAAATGTCGAAGCAGCATCTTTATATGTCTGTGACCTTGAGAGAAAATAAATCACAGAACCTTTGTGCTTAAATTTACATTCATTCATATGTGCTTTCATTTCGTGCAACAATGAATTGTATTTATTCCACATATGAATGAATTACTGCAGTTAGCCTATGTTGTTGTTCAAATTAGCAAAGTTTATTTTACATAAAAGATGATAAAAAATAATAAATAATTTACTGGTAATTATATTTTCATATATTTTATTCACACTTTGCACATTTACAATAAGAAATTCACATATTTAACAGGCTCAACTGCGCAACTGGAAATGCCCCAAAGCCCCTGACCCAAAAAAATGATTGGCCCGAAAAGATTAATGGCATATTTGAAATTGGGGAGATTAGACAGTGAAGGTGAAACCCGGAATCATTTCTGGCATGATATAAAAATGGATACAGGCCTATTAAATCTTCTTGATTCTGGTTAATTTCCATGTGTTTCTTTCTGTTTTGTTTTCTATTAAATTTTTTCTTGTAATTGTGCTAACTGGATGGTGACATGTTTAATTGTAAAAATGATACTAATGAATGGACTCAATTTTAAACGTTGAACAATAAAAAGTTAGATTACAAATATATATACATATGTATATAAAAATGTGAATATTTACACATAATTTCACATTTATATGATAATACATTCTGGAATCAAAGAGATTACTTTTGTGGTTTTCTTCGACGTGTAAATCGTGCATTTAAAGGTTCAAAATGTCTGCAGAAAGAATGAGTGAGAAGGAGTGAGAGCAAAAGGAAAGGAGAGAAAGGCACATAAATGTAAGCTATATCATAACTCAAACATGACCGTGTGTTCACAGTCGTATAAAGGCGCACTGATGTTCAGATCGCCTGCACTTAACTTACACACGATCATCTGTTTAAAGAAAGGATATATTCGTGGCAGTTCATGCGCACAACATGTTTACGAATACAACAAGTCACGAAGAACTCAATGCAAAATACAATCTGGACATTTTTACCTCGAAACTTGCACCGTTGGCTGATATTGCTGTCGGACTCGCCATCATGTCAATAGGTGAGTTTGATATTACGCCGTAGTTAGTTAATTTTTGTATAGTTTTTCAGTTGACACGTTGAACTGATCGAAAAAGAGCTAACGAGATATTATTGACCAAAGATTTAAACCTCCAGAATAATAATAATGTTAATCTTACCACATTTTGAAGCGCGCTGTCTTACACGTTTATATCAAGAAACAAACATAATTAGATGTGGTTTTATTCAGGAGGTTTGTCATATTTAACTAACTTTAATTCAATGCAATGTTTAAGGCTTTAAGATACGATAGGCTATAGTATGCAATGAACAGAAAATAAAAATGTGCATGAACTTGAATCAGTAAAACCTCTGCGAGTAACTAAATATCCTACTTGTTATTTGTATAATACATTTTCTGTATTTTCATGTAAAAAAAAAGAAGATTTCTTTTGTAATCTAACAAAGATTGTACTTTTAAATATTTGGTCACTACCCTGTTGGTAAAAATATGAACAATGTAATTTAGCATACACATTACATTTACATGAAGTAATTTTCCATTAATGACAAAAACGACACACACTATAAATATGTTCTTAAATCAATGATGTTCTTATCACTTCACTCTAAGCAATAAATGTGCAAATCCTCTCAACTAAATGCAACTTCTTTTGTTTCAAATTTTGTTTCTTTACATTCATACATTATTTCTGTTTGCCATGACATGACTTCATTCCTGGAGTGTCACTTTCATAATTGTTTTGAGCCCGTTCATAGCACTATAATTACGGTGTTTTAGTTTTAGAAGATATGTAAATCCTTCTCTGTGCATTTTTCTGTATATTCTCAGTATGTCTTTCTAATACTTATTTGTCTTGGGCTGCAGATACATCTGGTATTTAGACATTTGCATTTAGAAATTGTTTAAGGAAAAACAATTTTTTTAAAACCGAAACTATTGCAATGTAATTTTTATCTGTAAAGAATCTCCAATATAATTCTTCAAAATATCTTCTTCTGTGTTCTGCAGATTAAATTAATTCATCCAGGTTTGGAATGACATGATGATGAATCAATGATAACCTCTTTTGGTTTAACTCACAGGTGTCAAACTCAGTTCCTGGAGGGCCGCAGCTCTGCACAGTTTAGCTCCAACCCTAATCAAACACCTGATTCAGCTAATCAACATCTTCAGGATTACTTCCGAGCAGGTGTGGTTTACAGCTGGTTGGGGCTAAACTGTGCAGTGCTGCTGCCCTCCAGGAATTGAGTTTGACAACCCTGGTTTAACTAAACCCAAAAATCAGTTATATAGTTTTTTATAGAAGGTTACCTACTGCATTAAAGGCGTCATATGAAACGGCTAAAATAAATATTATTGTTTATTTTAGATGTATTAAATGTGTACGATTTAAGGTTAAAAAACGCTGTATCTTCCACATACAAAGCTTCCGAATCAAAGCTCATCGTTCTGAAAAGCGAGATGTGCTATGATTGGCTAGTTAACCAGTACGTTGCGATTGGTTGAAAACTGCAAGCATGTGAGGAAAATGTAAGGCCTCTCACCATATTTGGAACATCAGGTTCCAAAGCAATCGTACTGACAGGGTACACCTTACTTGCATATACATTTGGGCGGTCTTAGTCAGATCATACCACACAATTGATGTAGATTTGTGGGGGTTGGGTTACACGACGCATTTCATGCAGGTCTACGTGAAAATTCACTTTTAGATAGAATTAATCTTTTGTTCCGACACTTTAACTATTCGCAATGTTACGTGTCTAATACATGCATGGGAAACTTATAACAGACCAAAGACAGAGAAAAACATGTGTTTGACCCCTTTAAGAAAATCAGTTAACAACAAAAAACTACAATAAATATCCAAATAACATTTCCAGAACCCTTTAAGATAAACACACACTTCAAACGCAAGCATAATATTTACTTACCTTCAGCTGAGCTAAAAATACACATTTCTCAACTAGGACAAAAGTTTGAGCATAAAGCAGAGCCATATGGAAGCATATGTGGTGCAAAATTCAATTTGCAATGTAATATGCAAAATGGCAATGCAGTATGTAAATTGACAATGCAATTGTGTATCTAAATATACATTTCAAATAACGTATGCGCAACATAAGGTGCAAAATGAAAATAAAAATTCAATTATATCAAATACATTTGTCAGTTCCTACACTGGTTTTAATGTTATTGAAATGGACATTTTTAACGCTCTTACGCAATGACGCTGTACCGGGGAGGGGGCGTGGTCAGCTCGAAATGCATTTTCAAGTCCACATTGAATTTTGCACCCTCAACCCGCTGTGTGTAAATGAAAATGTAATCCCAAATGTTGACCTGTTAATGTTAATGCATTAAGGGAAAATGACATTAGAATTTTCTTTTTGCCACAGTTTTGCTTGACTGTCTTAAATATGTATAATCAATCCGGGAATGCATTTTCATTTTAATTTTAGAACTTAAAGAGCGTTAAAAATATCCATTTCAATAACATTAAAACTAGTGTAGGAACTTACAAATGTAATTGATATAATTGAATTTTTATTTTCATTTTGCACCTAATGCTGCACATACGTTATTTGAAATGTATATTTAGATACACAATTGCATTGTCAATTTACATACTGCATTGCCGTTTTGCATATTACATTGCAAATTGAATTTTGCACCACATATGCTTCCATATTGCTTAAGCCTCTGATGCTACCTACTTCTTCTACATCATAAGATGACATATACAGAACACCTTGCACCCCGAGTCCCCCTAGTGGTGAAGAAGGGACAGTTCAACCAATTGAAAAAAACTCAGCCCAGCCCTCTAACAGGCTTGTGGCTGTTATAAAATGATGAAAGCTTGATATTACAAATGTCTTAATAGCACTATTTATTAATATTAAAGTAACAACATTTAACGGACCAGTCAGTGAAATCTAGTGGCTTCTAGGGGTGAGGTTGCAAATTGCAACCAATGACTCAGTCCGACGCTGACCTCCCCCTTTGAAGCACTACGGTGGCTAAAACGGGACAAAGGTGTTGTCATGTTTTTCTTTGCCGAGGGAGTATTCAATGTGCTCTTGTAAGCAGTTTGTAGGTTTAAGGCTTGTAGACACAACATGGTAAATTCCATGTAAGTGGATGTAGATAGAAATAGATCATTCAAAGGTAATAAAAACATAACGCTTCATTATGTAAGTTCCTCATACACATCTGAACACATATTTATGTATATTATATTGCATTTCTGTCCATAGAATGAAAAAGTACACACTGCTCCTTTAATTTGAACACTAGGCTTTTAAAAAAATCACAGTGTTCTCAATAACTTTTTAGTACCACAAAATTTCCTGCTAGGATTCATCTGCTGATAGTAATATAATTTGTGATCATTCATGTTTGGCAGTTTGATGTATAATAGTGATGTTTGATCTGTCTGCAGTGATACTGTCAGTGGTGGGAAATGGAGTAGTGCTTGTGATCTCTTATCGCCGCCGAAGGAGAATCAATGGCTCAGAGCTGCTCTGCGTTAATCTGGCAGTGGTTGATTTCCTCTGCTGCATCTGCTTCTACCCGCTGTCAATCACGTCATCCTTCAGTCACGTATGGCTGGGACGTCACACATCCTGTGTTTACTATGGCCTAGGGTGCTTCATCTTTGGCTTGTGTGGTATGTTCACTATAGCTGCCATCAGTGTCATCCGTTACATCAAGACCTGCCATGGTAAGATCATAGTATAGTGAGTAAAGCGTGAGTAAAAGTGAGTAAAGTGTTTATGTAGGTGTTTATATAGGAAGGGTCCTGCTAATGTCCATTTTTTTACTTTCCAGCCGTGTGGATAGAGGGATCCGTTATCTGTCTGGTGTGTGCAGTCACATGGATAACAGCAGCCGTTTGGTCATCATTACCGCTGTTCGGCTGGGGCGAGTATGTGCCCGAACCGTACGGCATCTCATGCACGGTGGCCTGGCGTCGCTACCACGCATCACTGACGGATGCAGCGTATGTGATTTGCACCTTCGTCTGCTTCGTGCTCGTCCCCGTGCTACTGATTGGGATTTTGCAGTTCAAAATTCTGCTTAAGGTCTTCCACTTCTCACGCACACTCTCCACCAAGGGCATCCACAGCAACCTCCAGCAGGCAGAGAAACAGCTGTGTGTGGTGAGGCAAGGAGAGAATGGCAATATTTAAAGGTCCAATGTGTCATTTTTGGGAGGCTCTTTTGACAGAAACACTGTAAAATAAGTAATTTTACAGTTTGACTGATTTGTTATGTAGCCTACTTTTGAAATGGGGAGAAAAAAAGTCAAATTACAGAAAAATACTGCAAATGTACAAGTAAAACAGGGAGAATGTAATTTTACAGGGGAAATTCCCAATTTTTTGTTATTTTGCAGTTTATTTCTCGTGGCGCAGGTGCCAGAAATGTTCAGATTTCCTTTTTTACTGTTGCTTTACAAAAAAGGTAAAAAACTGTCACATTACAGAAAAATATACCAAATTTACTAGAAAAAACTGGGAAAATAATTGAATGTATCCTTACATCCTGTAATTTTACAAGGGAGGAAATATGTATTATTATTATGTATATTTCTGTTTCACCCGTTTTTTAGTTTTAGTTTTTAAACATATTATTTTTACAGTGCATGTAACATAATATACATCATTTTGTCTTCAGAGGTGTATAAAGAACTTACATAATGAAACTCTGCTTTTATTACCTTAGAATGAGCTATTTCTATCTTCATCGCCACGGGTCCCCTTACATGGAATTCACCATGTTATTTCTACAGTAGCCCTAAACGGACAAACTGCTTTAAAAGGGCGCGTTTCTTAAATACGTTATCTCCTTCAGCAAAGAAACAAAACGCTACGACATGTTTGTCTTGTGTCAACTGCCGTAGTGCTCCGAAAGGGAGGAGCGGAATGACCTGTTGATTGCAATTCGCAACCTCACCACTAGATGCCACTAAAATTACAACATTGCTCCTTTACCAAGTTACAAGAGGAAATAAAGCTTAACCTCACAGATGCCTTAAAGTAGACCATGTTAACACCAGACATGAAACACAAATAAGTTTTTAATATAGAATATGCCTTCAAGTTAGTTTAATATAATTTAATTACAAATGACTTGTAAAACCAATTTGATTTAAGCTTTTGACCTACTTGAAATACGTACATTTTTCAACCTGTTCTCAGGTGAATTCGCAACTTTTTTAGGAGGTGTCTAATTAGTATCAATTCGTACGTTGTCAATTGTCTAAAAATGTAAGATTACTAGCTAAAAGCAATACTGAAGCCCGCCCCTCTGGTGCCAAAGCAAATCGTACTAAAATACATGCATGAGATCGTACGAAGTCATACGGATTAGCCGAAAATCTAAAAGTTATGTTTTTATGTGAGATTGTGTTGGAATTCTGTACCTATAAGTGATAAATGTATGCATTAATGTAAAAAAAAATACGCAACACACTTGCTCTTTTTGTTCAACAGATGTTTGGGTGCATCAGCATGGGTTTCGTCATTGCCTGGGCTCCCTACACCGTAGTTTCCTTCCTGTTTATCTTCCACAAAGTTTCGTCTTTCCTGCGCTCTTTGCCAAAAGCTCCCACATCTACAACCCCTTCATTTACTTTTACTTCAACAGAGGATTCCGACGGGAGCTCCGTAGCCTTCTGTCTTCGGTGTGGCCGGGGCTGGTCCCTAACCGTGTCGGAGTCTACAGAGGTCACAGTGTCAATCCCATCCAGTTTCAACTCCAGGAGCAGAATGTGGACCCTGAACAGGTTCCCACCAAGTGTGACCATAGGCCTGGTCTGTATAGTCACGTAGTCTGCTGGGTGTCCAAGATACGAGTGACACCAACCACCAACCGTTTACCCACTTCAACTTAAAGGGATAGCTCACCAAAAAAATGAACGTTTTGTTTGACTGGTGAAAACACATACCAAAAATATGTCCATATTAAATGCCCTATTCATGACCTTATCTAAAGCATCTGTCAAAAACACAAATGTAAAGATTCTGTGAAGTCAATATCGGAGGGTGAGGGACCATGTAAAAGGTCACATATTTTGCCTAAACAAAACTCATTTTGATTGGTGGCTTCGTTCAAATGTAATTTCATGACATCACGTGCAACACGACACGTTTTTCGGCTGTATAATGCTTAATTTTATAAAGAAACTAATAAACTGAATGCACAAAAGACCTATAGGGGGTCGTTTTTGGAGGAGGACAGGTTCGAACAAAATGTTCACTTTAAGGTTTGCTGAGATATGTTTGCATATTATGGGTGTAAACCTTGTATGTTCAGATTTGCTGTTTATTTTTAAAAAGGGAAAGAAATATACTTTTTAGATGAATAAATACTATGTTGTCAAAGTTGACAAGTACTTTTTAATCCATGTTATTGCTTAGATAATGCTAAACCCTGTGACAACATAATAGGTGACTTATAATAATGATATATGGCATAAAATTTAAATCACAAAACACGTAGAAACAAGGATTCAGGACAGCAGCGATTTGGGAAGCTGTGATTTAAAGGGCCATGACCAAAAGGGTAGTATGCATAAAATGATTTACATGTGATACAGTATCTATTTGTTTATTGAACTGTGAAAAATAACTTTTAATTTATATGATATTTTGTGCAAAAAAAAACCTGCTATCTGTGGTTTTCCCATATCATTACAAATATTTCCGTTGCATTTTCATATATTTTTTTTGTTTTCTATTAATATAAAATTAAATTACTAAATTGCTGACATTTACATTTAGTCATTAGCAGACGCTTTTATCCAAAGTGACTTACAAAGAGTTAAGGGATTAAAAAGCAATATTTCATATACAGGAGGTATAATACAATATGTCCCAAAACAAAGTTTTCAACAAAAGCTAGACCACTACCTGTTGAGGGAAATAGAGGGTTAGTCTTTTTTTTCCTTTGTCTGTCAGGTATTCACAGAAGAGATGGGTCTTAAGTGTTTTTTTTAATGTTGTGAGAGATGTGGTTGACCGTACTGAGGAAGGAAGAATGTTCCACCATGAATGAGTTGTGAATGAGCGGGAAAACGATTTACTGCCCTTTTGAGAAGGCAATACAAGACGCCGCTGGTTTGCTGAACGCATGGATCTTGATGGGTGTAGGAGGGTGAGAAAGTATGCCGGTGGAGATCCAGTGATAGTCCTGTAGGCAAGCATTAGTGACCTGAATCTAATACGGGCTTCAACTGGTAGCCAGTGGAGAGAGATGATAAGGGGTGTCACATGAGCCCATTTGGAGCAGTTTGATAGCCTTTGCAGGAAGACCAACCTTGAGATTACCAGGGCCTGGACAAGAAGTTGTGACGCATGCTCAGTGAGATAGGGTCTAACCTTTCTAATGTTGAAGAAGGCATATCGGCAAGGACAGCTGTTCAACAAGTATGACTCCAAAGTTCCTGGCTGTTTTGGAAGGAATGATTGTGGTATTGTCAAGTTGGATGGTGAGATTGTGTTGCACTGTGGGTTGTTCTGGAAACACGAGTAGTTCGGTCTTGGCTTAGTTTTTGAAGTTGACGTGTGGAATCGGTCAAATAAAGATACATCAATTATTTCAAAGAAGCCTTGAACAATATGATTATGATTAATCATTTCCGTGTCAGTACTACCGAATGGAACTGCAGAACTATACATCATTTTTTTAACAGCATTTTGATACAGCCTAGCCTGCCATTGATTGAATAAATAGTCTTGACCCAACCTCATTTATCTGTTTTTTATTTGTTTTTTCAACATTTCTTTTACTCTACTTCAGTTCAGGGTCAGTAATGAATGAACACATTTTTTTCACCCTTGAAGGGCATCATGGGAAGGGCATGTTATTCACAAATGAGTCTCTTCATGAAGGGCTTTTCCACAAGGCCAAGAGTACATTCAATTATCACTAAGAAAGAAACGTTTCCGTTCATGGTAAAATAATGATCCTGGACGGACCATAAACTTGACAGGGATTTCTCCTATACACTCCTGGACTATTTTAAATATTCCTTACATGCCATATCTACATCCTTTAATGATGGTTAATTTTTACTAAGCAACACACAGATGTCTTCTGCGTATGTAAATGTCAAACTATGTATTTGCATAAAAGTGAACTTACAAATGTGCTATTTAGATGGAATGATAACAATGGAAAGAAAAATAGAAACGTTTTTTGTTGCGCTTTTTAAATGTTTCAGGTACACACGTCAACGTTGTCAATACGATCTGCGTTAACATTGATCCGTGAAAACGAGGAAGAACCCTGTATGCACGCCAGGCCAGTGGATGGCGATGTCACTACGTGCCCGCGCACATGCACATCCTCATGTTTCAAAGCAAAAGTTTATGTGTGTTTAAAGTTTGATATATGTAAATAATGTGTCGTAGCTCGTTGTATTGGTGCATAATATCTATTGGTGTAGTTTTTTGAAATTGTACAATTTGACTGTGAAATACCCAGACTCTTAATTTGCAAAAAACACATTAATAAAAATAAGCACAGCCAAGGACTACAACGGGAAGAGACAACATTACATTCTGAGTTCAGTCACGCCCCTGTCTGCCTCATGTGCCTGTTTTCCCCTCGGACTACGTTTCCCAGGATCCTTCGCTCTCATCTGCCATCACTGGCAGTGCCAGTCATGACCATCATTACTTGCCTGGACTGTATATATACTCCTGTGTTCTCTGTCTTGTCTTAAATGTAACATATACTGTATGTATCCAGTGTTATTCAACTCGTATGTTCCTTATTAAATATATAACTTCTTGGGTATCGTTTGTGGTCAGTGGCAGCTTCGTTACAAGTTCTTTATATATTTTAATAAAACGGTTAATGACTATGCTTGCAATAAAACACAACTATGACTGCTTTACCTCACGATTCTGTGCAGAACCCTAAGAAACCAACCTTAGAAACATGAACAAAACTTTTAGGTAAAAAAAACTTGTAATTTTACAAAATTTTACTGTTTATTAACAGATTTTTATGTAGGCCTTTGTTTTAAATACGTTAAAAAGGTTAATTTCTGGCGCCCTAGCTGCGTCTGTTTTTTATCAAGATTACATTTTTTGCAGTTTGTTTTTTAAATATGGTCAAAAACTGTAAAATTACAGAAAATGACAACAAATTTATAAGAAAAACAGGAAACAAAAGGATTACATGTCCTACTAGAATTTTATGGTACATTTCTTTCGCTCCAGCTGATTTTTTTTACAGTTTTCTGTTTACAGTCATCCATTGACTATTTTTCTCCAGCGGAAGGACGGCTATGAGTGATTTTACTTCATGAAAGTTGCAAGGACATACTTTTCAATTTAATATTTGTATTGCGTTGTAAATGTTTTATAAAAACAACAAGGTTAGAGAGCTGTGCTTTATCGTGAAGTCATGAATGAAGGGCGTTGTTAGGCAAGAAGCGTGAAAGTACACAGCCTCTGCTTACATATTTTTTAGGGGCATTTTTGCCTTTTATTGGACAAAACCAGTAAGATAGAACACGAAACTATATCGTAGAGTGAGGGGAACCACCAAAGAACTCGAGCCGGGATTGGAGCTCGGGTCACTGTATGCACATTGGTGCCACATGTTAAAAACCCGGCAACCAGCTCTAACAAATGAGTAGACTTTAACCAAAAAGGAATAGATACTTTAAAAGAGCTATTGGGATGCACTCGTGAGTTTTAAGAGGTTCACATTTTGGAGAGTGACCTCATCTACACTTTATAGCTCAGTCTTCCCCAGAACTTTGTGGTTTCACAACATCGCACTATTGGTTAAGTCTATGTTGGTTTCAGGTTTTTAAATGGCAGAATTTTCAGCCGCAGCATTTACACATTTTTATGTGGTACTCCGCCTAACTTCTTTTGAGATGTCTTTGGATATAAAGCTGTATTAAAATGAGATATAAAATGTATTTTAATAAAAAATGTCACTTATCCCCTTTCAAATTGATACATGAACTCTTTACATGAACTGTAAGGTTAAAGTTCAGCTAGGGTTATCTCGCTGGCAGGGTTTAAGTCATCCCCATTCAGCTTATGATTTGACACTATTAAGGCCTCTGTGTTGTTTCTGTGAAAGTTGATCATCATTAGCCTGTAAAAGGCAGCGGCCGTCTCAATTGTGTCAAGTCAAACACGACTGAAAAAGCTTGAAATAGTGGTTGGCCCAGGTCAAGCGGAACCGCTCTCCCATCCGTATTTGTTCTCGCTGGTTCTTTATTGTTCTCAGCCTCATTAGTCAGTGCAGAAGGTGCCAGTCAAGAGAACCCAGCGTTCATTTCAGACAGAAGGGAAACGGGCGCTGAAAACTCCACTCAAGGGCTCTGTGGGGAAAAGACTCCTAAGGAGGAACGCTGTGAGACTCGGTGGAGACCGCTGCATCTGACAGGGAGTTCAGAATGAGACGGGGAAGTTATGATGGCTCTAATGCCTCCATACAGCCGGTGAGTAGATCTGATGGAGAGGAACGCCAATGTCATGCTTGCTTTTAACAAACAAAAAAATCTATAAAAAGATCTTAAAATGTATTATTTTTTCTTTAAAAATTTAAATATATGAAATGTAATTCAGATAATGTTTAACAGGTTTAGATGAACTATTAGATCATGTAAAATAAGTTTATGTTCAAGTTCAACTGTTTAATTTACTTACTATACTATCTCTGGATAAAGTGATTTATATTTAATATGGTCAAAGCTTGAAGTACGTAGCTATTTAAAAAAGTTAGCATGGCATTAGATGCATTGGGGCATTAACATAATCATTTCAATTTTATTTATATAGCGGTTTCCACAATGTTTCATTGTTTCAAAGCAGCTTTACAGGAAGAAAGACAAACACAAACCAAAGTTAGTATTAGTAAAATAACAAGGGTCCATCTTTGCTCTATAAATCAAACATTAAACAAACATAACATTAAACATAAATTGTAACATTAGGAAAATCCACGTTTTGCCAATAAAACATTTGTATTAATTTATTTAATAATATTTAATAAGTTCATTTATATAGTTATTTTAAAAACTGTAAAAGTGATTTTCAAAGTCTATTATAAAAGAAATAGAGAATGTGATACAGTGAGATAGTCCTGCTACTAAAAAGTCCTTAAAGCATTGTTTAGATTCTCAAAAGAGAGAGAGAAATCCAAAGGCATTGAGAAAGTTACCAATGAATAAACTGCTTATTTCTCCTTCTGCAGACAGACTCCATTGCCAGTGTCAGACAGACTGATAAATTGGCTCCACGCTATTCAAATGACACAGACTTGTTTTTCAACGGCTGCATGAACAAGTAATCATTGTTCGGGCCACATAATTGCCCCAGAATGCAATAGTGCGGAAACGGGTTCTGGGCCGGCTCTGTATTTATGCCATGTTGCATTAATATATAGTTAATAACTGATGCATGCTGGGTTTGAATTATGTTGGCCTCCCGTGGGACTGATGTCAAGATTCTTGAAGCTTTTAGAGGAAGCGCATAATTGTTTACATTTGAATGCATAAGAAGTTGTGTATGCAAAGACAGTCTATAGAGTCATTTCAGAAATTCATAAAGCACGCTTGGTTTCGAAAGCAGAACATTGGGAGACAATTCAAAGACTGAAGTTAGTTTTAAGAAAAGGCCAAGTGACATTGCTCCTGTTATTTTGCTGTGGGGATTTTTGTGGGAGAGCAGTGCACTGTAAAGAACTGTCATTTTACAGTTATATTTTACAGATTTCATTTACAGTAATAGACTACAAATTTACCTATTGAGTGTAAAATAATATGAAAACATGTCAATTTGAATTTAATTTAAATACGATTTTTTCTGGCTCAGACAGAAGATAGCTGAAGGAAATATTACTGTTTTTTTGTTCTTTTGAGTGTTGGCCCAGACATTAGACCTGTTTTCTGCATTAAAGATCATTCATTCATTTAACCAACAGGAGGTGCACAAATAAAGAGTTTATGAAAGACAGGGCTGTTCAACAATTACACAGTGTAGCAATTTTTGGTTTCACCCAAACTTTTTATAGTTCTTGTAAAATTCTGGTGCAAATTTTTGAGGTAATATTTATTGTCTTGTAGCATCAATATTTATTGTGGATTTAGCTCAAGTACAACTGAAGCGTATATCATTTATTACGATATATCGCTGTAATGCGAATAAACAAAAAAACTGTGCAAATTTGTGCATATTTTAAAATTATTTTCCATTTGTCACTGTCAGAAAACTCTAGAAATGTCTATAATACAGGGAAGGTGGGATGAACCGATGATGGGTGACTACATCTGGAACTTGGTTTGTGAGGACAGTTCTAGGCATAAACAACAAAAGCAATCAAATGTACACTTCTGAAGTTTTGGTCGACTCTTTTTTTAGTTTTCTGCCGAAATGTATAAATGTGTGAAAACATCTTTTCGTTTTTTGTGAGTATGGAAAAAAACAATTAAGTCCGATCAAGGATAAAAGTTTGTATTTACATAAAATTATTTATTTATTAGATATGATTTATTAGAACGATCTTGCTTGGTCTATAAACACCATGCACTGTGTTTTACCTTTCTGTGTTTTACTGTTTTTCTTATTTGCTCATGTGAAGCTGCTTTGGAACAATGCCCATTGTGAAAAGTGCTATATAAATAAATTGAATTGAATAAAATATGTCTGTGCACTGTGACATATTGCTTTAGTATTTACACATACCTTTTGTTCAAATGCAAAAGTAATATGCATATAATGTAAACACAAACTTTTTTCTGGATGCGATTATTTGTTGAACAGCCCTAGGTCTGAGTTTAAGAGTGATTGTAGAAAGAGTAAACAACAAGCGAAGGAACACAGGTGACCTCTCCTCTTCCTCACAGCACTCCAGATCTCCGCTGTGTTAAAGACCCACGACATCATGACCTCAGGAAATTGCTTTTCACTGTAGTGCATTTCTTTAATGATTCACATCTATTTCTGTCACGCGGCCTTTTGCGTGAAGTTGCTTTGTATTGACGTGTCCCACCTGCTCTGAACCAGTTTCAGCGTTAAGGAAACCTTCCCATCTCTTAAAGGTCAGCATGCAGTAGCCTCTCTATTGACCCTGGTTGCTTTGGTAACAGGAGCACGGCTGAACATTTCCAGCTCTCGAAAGACATAATCTTGTTCCATACAATAATGTAAACTAATGGGATTCTGAGACCTTTGACAGGTCATCCCTAATTTCAGCCTATTGACTTTAATTGGGCCACCGACTTCTTATTGTGTGGCTTGTACGAACTGTTCTGACACTGGAAGTGAAAAGCCGAAATGATTGTGTGAATCTGATTTGATTTGACATTTTAGATAGTAGCTTTTTTCTATAGATGGCTGCTTTAGTGGTTTAAACCTGCTGAAAACACAGTTACGTGTCTTTTCTTTTTCTCTGTTTTGTGGCTGAATGAAACTAAAAGGAAATAAATTCAAGACTGAGTAGATGTAATGTTTTATACAGCATGTCCGTGGTCTAGCTCAGAGGAGGCGTTCTGCACCGAGCCTGCTGCTGGGGAAAGCTTTGGGAATGTCATGGAGCCCGATAAGGTACGATGATGTCATATGAAGTGTTAATTTGTTGATATGTATAAATGACCTCCCCACATCAGTATTTCATGTGACGCACTCGTACGGGATGATTTTACTCAAATCTACTGACTTATTTCCTGGATGTGATGGCAAGGTTTTGCATATAGTTTGTATAGCCTATACTTGTATTGCGTTTAATGATATATGACCGTACCTTTCAGCATTTGAGACCAATGATCCTGAACCAGACAATAGATCACCGCGATCGCGGGTCTCAAATGTAACGAGAGTTTCCATGATAAATAAACAAACAGGAAACTCCCAGTAACTTATGGATGTCACCCAGCAGCCCAAATAATACCAAAAACTTCAAAGCAGCCGCCGTTATTCGCAAACGGCGGATAAAACCTTGAAAAATTATGTATGAGCCCACAGAGATGGCGATTTGCACGGGTTTAAGATCGCAGACAACCTCTGTAATTAATACAAATAACTAGAGGTCACCAGGTAATACTAATCTCAAACGAATAGTGCTCAGGGCACATCAAGCGCTCTCTAACAAAGCAATAGTGACGCCTGGTACAACTTTTTTTTACTCACATAAGATTGCTGCGCCATTCCTATCGGATCCAATATTGAAGGCCTAGTCTAGCATTTAAACTCTCCACAAATTCCGTGTCGACCTGTGCCTCGTTCACGAAGGAATCCTTGGACGAATGAAACAAATAAACGTCCATGTTTTTCCCACATGAGCTGGAAGATCTTTTGAAATAAACTTTAACCCTGCATTCCTAATGTCGGAATCTGAAGAAAGCTTATACAGCGACTGTATTCTTCAACAACCAGGGATGGCACAATATTTAGCTCTCTTTAACATCATGTTTGTTTATTTGATCACTCGCTCTATCTGGTTCCGCGTCAATGGTTGTGTCATGTGCGAACCTGGGGGCGGAGCTAGAGAAGTAGTCATTGATATTCTTTCTGTGGAGGTGGTGTTCAAGCTATCAGTGTCGTCATAGATAGGTGCATTTTAGAACCTGGCGTTCGCTGGGCCTGGTGTCAACAACAGATGTAATCTCAGTAACAAGAGCGTTTTCTGTTCTGACACTTCTGACATGACGTTCGCTTGAAAACGATTCCCTCTTATATAACAAAAGCTTGGGTTAAAATTGTGATATTAATTCAAGTCTCCTTTAATAATCTTACAACACAGAAATGTTCTTTGTCTTCAGGGAAGAGACTCAATGTTTGGTTGCAGTGCATCAGTGTCCCTTTGTGTTGGGATTGACCAATGAGAACTCAGAGCTGATTCTGGACGCATTTGCTCAACTGACTGTAGGACTAAAGACTAGAGAAAGACATCTTTTCCTTTTCACTGACGTCTTCGTCATTGCCAAGCTCAAGTAAGAACTGCTATATGTTATTAATGTTTCAAAAACACATGTTTCTGATATACAGCCATAACTAAAGCAAGCGTCAACATTATTTTTATGAACTATACATAAATGTGCATTAACAGGCTCGGCATGCTAAAATTTGACCTGTTGCATCTTAAATGACCCCACATACGCATTTTCATTTGCAAGGGAAAATATTTTCACGGGCGATGCTTTCAAAGAAAACACAACTAAAATTTACCAAAATCTTCTTCTTTTCATTAAATAACACACCTTCATGTCTTTCATTCTTTCTTCTAATGTTTCCAATAAAGTCCATGATATTATTTCAACCCAATAGACTCACTAACACAGTGATGACCTCTGCCAAGGGCATTTGAATAGTTTCACTTTTGGAATGAAATGGGAATCACCCAGTAAACAGAGACATTATATGGGTTTCCCCCACAACTATTTTTATATGTGGCTAAACTGTTTATCGTTGAATGTTGCCAACGTGTATTATTTGACCTTGTTGAAGACTCAGAATTAGATACACTCTTATTATAAACAAGGATTCTATATGCATGTAATGTTTTTATTAGTAAATTATAAAAAGTGTCCAAGTAAGGATGAACAAGAGATAAAATAAAAACATCAAGATTAAAACATCACCACAGTTTAATTAGACGATAAAAACAAATGAAAAATAATTGTTGGCTTTAGGGAAGTCGCAACTTCCCCAGTAGTGCATTGAACTGACACTGACAATGCATAACTACATGAAAAAAAATTCATAAACATTTCAATTTGTTCTGAAAGTCAGTCATGTTCAGTTGAAGACTGAAAAGGAATGCTGTTTTTTTACCAAATGTATGCTCTTGCTGTATTAATGGGCTCACAGTATCCATGTACAGGTATGACACTCATTCACTAATATACTACCAGTCAGAGGTCTGAAAAACTTTTCTGTTTTGTTAATTTGACATAAGAAAACGATAAGTTTTACGGTGTAAAAGATATAAAAATCACAGATGTGTAGTTTTTAGGAGGATCTATTGACAGAAATGCATATTCTTTAGAGGTGTATAAAGACCTTACAAAATGAAGCTTTGTGTTTAAATTATCTTATAATTAGCTATTTATTTCCCCTTACATGGAATTCACTATTTTGTTTCTACAGTAGCCTTTAAAGGACAAACTGCTCTTCCGAATGTGTTTCGTAAATACCTTATCCCCTTTGTTAAGGTACGAAGCGAAAACATGACGACATGATTGTCTTGTGTCAGTTGCCATAGTCTTTTGTAAGGGAGGGGGATTGAGCCATTGGTTGCAATTTTGTAACCTCAACACTAGATGCCTCTAAAATCTCCACATTGCTCCTTTAACAATAGAAAAAACAGTCGGTGTGGCTAGGTTCATGGTCCATAAGGGTTGTGCCTGTTCTCTAAATGAGTCACGGGTGTTTTAGGGCGTAACATGCAAAAACAATTTCATAGATTTCTCTCTGCTCTTTTCTTTCGACTGGTTCTGTTTTGATCTGTTTGACCTGTTTGAATATTACAGAGAGCAAATAATGTCAGTAGCAGTTAGGACCCATGGTGTCTAACCATATATAAACAAATAATCAAAAAGTGTCAAATTGTAACTTTAGCAACCCGTAAATGTCAAGGTCAAGCTAGCATTTGACCACATTTTGGTTTCTAGTCGTGTATGATCATCATGAGCATTACACATAAGTGCACTCACACATTCTTTAAAACTGGGAAAACAGCATGTGTGTGTGTGTGTGTGCAGGTCAAATGAAAGCTACAGACTAGAACACAGGATAGATCTAAAGGACTTGTGGGTGTGCAGCTTAGAAAATGATGAGGAAGAGGTCGAGGATTACGATACAAATGTTGCGTTAAGGACATCCATCGTACTGGCCTGGTCTTTCTCTGTGTGCCTGGTGTCATTCAGGTGAGTTTCCTTTTCCTTGTCTCTGCGATGTTCTGATCCAGAGTGGTTTGTCCATATTTTACCCAACCATTAGTGGAAACAACCCAGTATTTGTAGTATTCTTATTTTCATTTAAATTCTATGGGGTCGGTTATAGGGTAATGATCCCGCAACCGGTGTGCCAGAAAAAAACCCCATAAATTACAGATTTTGTAAAGTAAAAATACATGTTTTTAATGTTATTTTACACCCATTTCTGTAATTTCACTTTTTTACCGCATTTCAAAAATGTGTGATTTTTTTATTCTTTAAAGCTTTTTTCAGTGAAGTCAAATAAACCCTTCTATACGTTTTTTACATCATCGTCCAGAGATAGTTGTGAATGTCCATAGTATTTTCGACCTGATTTCATAACTATTTTACGAGCAAACTATTATGTATAAATGTTTACATGAATTGTAAAAACAGTAATAAAATAAATCTAAATCTGTCTCTGTTGTGAGAGCAGATTGTAGCAAAACGTTCTAATGACACTGTAAGAATTCATACAACGTACCCACCATACTCTTTATGAATTGCCATAAGATTCTTGGTCTCAGACCTACTGTCAAATGCATCCTGTCATGTGCCCTGCTGTAATGATCCAATGAACGTCAAACTTATGTTTCTTTACGTAACTGCACCACAAGAACTGAACTGAACCTTGATCATCCCAATTTCAAATTCAGATGCTACTGTTTGTTTATAAGAAATGTACACGTACCCAGGGGCAGACTGGCCATCTGACATACTGTGACCTTTTCCTGTGGGAAACAAACAAATGGGCCGACCAACGTGATACGGACACTTATGCACGGAACGTGAATGTAGATAACACCACCGAAAATGGAGAAGAATGCCAGGGCGATTTGAAGTTCCAGTCCATCCCAACATGTACCACAACAAACACAATGCAATCATATTATGTGCAAGGGAAAGGAAGTCACTGTGAGTTGATATGCTGTAGGTGAGACTTGAGGCTTCATTTGCAAGCAACTAGGTGGTCAATGAACCAGAAGTGGCTTTTCTTAGAGTTCTTCCTCTTGTTCAACTGATTCATGCTCTTTTGCATACAGAAGCATGAATGTGTGGTTTCAGACAAAGAGATAACTGGGAAGTCTGTGGTGTATTTCCATCTGCATTAGCAGTTAGTATAACAGGAATACCAGTGAAGTAGTGCTGTGGTCATTAGATATTGCTAAAAAATATTGCCAATTTAGTCCACGCAAAGCAAAACGGTCAGGGAAAAAGCTATGCAAAATCAACTGAGCCAACCAGAATCTCTCTTTGCCTGTCAATCATATTGTAAGTTTGAATTTGTCGACATCAGGTTGTCTGACATGTGTGAAGGGTGGGGTTCTGGAGTGTGTTGAGAGAATGAGTGGAGTTTCACTTGCATTTGGCAGACAGTTTTAGCCATACGCCATGCTTTTAAAGGGGTCATATGGCGCAAATACATGTTTTTCTATGTCTTATGTGTGTTAATAGTTGCCCATGCATGTCAAATTGCAAAAATTAAAGCGTCGGAACAACAGATGCATTCTATCTAAAAGCAAATGCTCACCCAGACCTGCCTGAAATGCCTCGTGTAACAGCAACCCCACGAATCTACGTCAGTTCGTGGCATGAGTTTGACTAAAGCTGGATTTATACTCGAGTGTCGGACCGACGCCGTAGCCTCTATGCCATAGCCTACGTGTCGGTTTGTCGTTGTCCGCGTCGATAGGAAATGACCACTAGGCGTCAGTGTCCACGGGCGTGTTACTTGTGTAACTAAGACAAGAGCCGCAGAAGAAGCAGCTCGCTTGAGAAGCATTAGCATTGATAGAGGCAAGTAAGCAGTCACTTTTGCTGCAAATTCGAGATTTTTAATAAAGAATGTATACGCAAGTAAGGTGGGCGTACCTGTCCGTACAATTGAAAAGGAACATGTTGTTCCAAATATGGTTATAGGCATTACATTTCCGTCACACGTTTGCAGTATTCCACCAATCACTACGCACTGGTTCACTGGCCAATCATAGCACACCTCGCTTTTCAGAGCGATGAACTTTGTAATAAATCAACACATTTCAGAGAGGCGGGGCAAAGAGGAGACATAAACATGCAAGCTATGTGGAAAATACAGCGTTTTTAAAAATTAAATCGTGAAGACACATATTGCATTACATCTAAAACAAGCTATAATATTTGTTTTAGCCGTGTCATATGACCCCTTTAAGGTATACGTTTGAACCGTATGCAGGTTTTCTTGGCAATTAAACTTGTGACCTATTGCTATTTAAAACTAAAGTGTTACATATTTTACATTTTTTCAGGAAATCCAGAAAACAAAAGTAAAATGTTATGTAATTGTGTTCTTTATAAATACAAACAGGAAGTGTGAAGGGCAAAACTGAAAACAAAAAATCACATATTCTGCCGAAACTGTTGATGCTTCAAACTATTCGAAAACACCAGTGTTTACCAAAATCTACTAACTCTCCTCACCTGCTCGTTTCAATCTACCTTACAACTGTACTTTTACTGCAATACACGACCAAGCTGCAGTGTGAAAAGAGGAAGTGGTAGATGTGATGCTGTTTCCTGCCCCATGACATATCGAGACTTTCCTGCTCTTTTAGTTGTAAAGAGGTCGAGCTTGTGTGGCCTCACATTCACAACATCTGCATGTGTTATGAATTCTACGTGTGGACTCGTTCAAACTCATATCATGCTGTTTTCTCACTTGTAGTCTGCCTGAGCTGAAGGATCGCTGGTTAGATACTCTACACAGGTGAGATATCATTTAATCCATCAAACTCTATCATACACATCAAATATAAAAATGACTTAACACTTAATGCCAGTATAGAGCCTGCAGATCAATGGCTGCGTAAAACCATTACTCTAATAATAATGTATAGTGGGGGTTCAGAAGTCCACATGGAAAATGGATTTTAAATCTATTTTAAAGCTGTAAATAAACTGAAAAACATTTTTTTTAAAAGATGTTAATTTTTTATTGAATAAGTATAATTTGGATTTCTATGTCGACCGAAATAAACAAGATGGAACATTTTCATATCATATTTGAAAAACAGCCAGTTTTGCACAAATGTGTGTAGTTTACAAGTAAGCTTGGGTGCGTGCTATCTTGAAAGCATCATTAAATTCACTTTTAACAGAATTTTTATAACAATAATGTACTTTGTTTAAAGGAAATACTGTGCACAAGACAAGGATTATAGTGGACATCTTAACTTTTTTGGTTGAAATATGTAGACGTTAAAAATATCGAGACATTTTGTTGCTGCAAGTCGGTATATGTGTGCAGCTTATAACAGAAAATGTTTGCCAAAAATTCATTTCATGGCAGCAAAACTGCAGAGGCGAGATTGAGAGCAGGCATCGCTTCACCACCGCCCAGCATCCTCATGAAGGTGCTGAGTGGTAATACCACGGTACACAAATCATTTTTCCTCACACATAAACTTTACAAATTTATTTCATAATGATGTGTTGGAAATTTTACTTTATGGCTTTTTCATCTATAAGATGACATACTTAAATACAACGGATTTTATGGAGACTTGAACGTGACTGAATTTTGCTTTCTTTCAGAATAAAACTCTAAGTGGAGTTGGGATGGACTCTGTCCTAGAGCCTCTTGATGTAAGCATTGAAGATTTTCCCAATTTGTCACTTCGTATTTATGCCTATATAAATTCATGTTCATTTTTAGTTTTAAAAGTTGAAATAAAGTACAAAAGCCAGTCTTATATTTTTGATAACTGCATGTGCGTAGAAGTGTGAATATCAAACACATCGAGTCACACCCTTCTGTGACTTCATGTGCTCGTGACAAAACATGTGCCTGTTTCCAGAGCAACGGCAAAATCTCCACCTTCTCGAGGCAGTTTCATAACCAGGAGACGCATGTTCAGCAGCCGATTGGTGAGTTTAAACCAGTAGACGTGGCTGTGCTCAACCACATGTGGTTAGTTGCCCGCCAGAATCGACCAATGAAACTAAGTGGGAGTAAAACAATTTTGCAACTTTGAAAACAAACATGAGAAGCATGCAGTGTTGAAAGTGGTGCCTGTTGAGGTTTTGTGTAGTGTAAAAGTATACAAACCGCTTTGATAAAACATATGTTACGTTACTAAGATAATGTAAATTAAGATAATTTGCATTTGAAGGAGAATGTGTTTAAAATCTCACGCAGTTTAATATCTTTCTTGTCCTCAGGAGAAAATGGAGGCAAAAAGAGCTTGTTCTCTTTTAAACTGAAGAGAAACTCAAGCGCTGCTGCACAATCCGAATCGACCTCGAAGAACTTGCTGTTTGGACGACAGCTTCAAGATGATGCCACGCTTCCAAAACCAATTATTGTACGTCCAACTGCAGCATTTATGGATTGTTGTGTGCAATATGTGATGTTGTCTTCCACCACAGTAGCAATTTGTTGAAAACATGATGATCTTAAAGATCGCAGTCTTGCAGGCTCTCACAAACCTTATCCAAACCTCAGTCAAAAAATATGGTTAAAAATATGGTAGTTTTCATAGAATTTACCAAACCCAAGCTAACAGATAGAAGATAAAAAGATCAAAAGTATAAAAGGAAATGCAAATTAACATTAAAACAAATTATATAACATTTACAAACCATTTTGGAGAAGTTTGAGATACGAGAAACTTAGAAGGCATTTCCACAACAGTTTTTAACAGAAATAAAATATGTATTTGGAAGTTTTTATACTGATAACATGTGCGTTGAAAGCCTGAAAAAAAACAGTTTTAAAAGTGCAAGTTTGTGAAAACGTTAGGCTACCATTGTTCCTCGTAAACTGCACAACATTTTTTTTAAAACTGTTACATGTTTAGAGTTCATTGCTCTGTTAGACTGTGTATGAAGGCGCGTAGTGATTCTTTCAAAGTACTATTGTCAACCTCTTGCCTGGCACGAATAGAACAGAGAAAAAAAAATACAATGCCTGTTTTTCATGGAATATTACAGTGTTTATTATAAATAGTTTATCAGTGTGGGTCATTCTCTTACTCATGTGTCCTCCTAATCTTCAAATTAAATCTAATATCGCACTCCCGCCCTCTAGTGGAAACCCATTTCCGGTGACATCAGCTAGACGTCTTGGCAGGGCATCCATAAACTCCTCCCCTTTATTTGTCAGTCTGCTTCCCTTTCGAAATGAATCGGCCGTTTTATGCATCTAATCAATTTGCAATTGAAGACACAAGCCACACCCCCATTTTTCAGATTCGGTTTATTCTGTTTCACTCAGAAACGCGCCCGAATACGTTAAAACCATCATAACTTCCGGTACAGGGGGACTTTAAATTGCCTTTGTGATAAAATCTGAAAGAAATTTAAAGATGAAAAAGACGACGCAATTCAAATGTAAAAATACGGTAAATCTCGATTGCATGATCTGCTGACCTTTTTGAAGATTTCTTCTCATGTTTTGCTCCTCCGCTAGGAAATACTCCTTATGTTGTTCAAGAAAGGTCTGTTCACTGAGGGAGTCTTCAGAGTAACCTGTAACATCAAAAACCAGAATGCCCTCAAAGAGCAGCTGAACTCCGGTGCTGAGGTGGACATGGAAGCACTGCCTGTGACTCTCCTAGTTGGATTGCTGAAAGTAAGTAATGCTCGGTCTTGCCTTTGCCTAAACACTTCCAGTTGTGATGTGTCTGAGCGACGACTGTGAGTCAATGACTTTATTTTTAAAACACTGACAGGTTTTCCTGAAGGAACTCCCCGGAGGCCTCCTTGTGTATGAGCACTATGATAGCTGGATCAGCGCTCTGGAGAAAGAGAGTACGCAGGACATTCACAGTGAGCTGAGAAGGTTAGTAAGAAAGTTGTGTGACTAAGCAGTTACCTCACTGTAACCTCGCAGCAGATGGCCAAGAGAAAGTGTTGGCAGCTGTGAAGACTGGTTAAAGAAAGTCCCTTGGTCTCCAGTTAGAGTCGTGAGGGATGGGACTTTTCGGTGGGCTTTCTATGGACTCTTCAAAAACATAAAAAAGGGAAACCAGTAGCTGAAGTTAGACCACAAAATGTCAGAAACACAGTTCTGTTTTTCTCCTTCCTCCCTCATCAAAATGAGTGGATTAAACAAACACCTTTCTGTTCTCCAATTCCAGAGTGGCGGAGAAGCTGCCAAAAGCAAACAATCTTCTGCTACAGCACCTGCTGTGTCTGTTTCATCACATCAGCCAGCGTTCAGACACCAACAAAATGACTGCCCAGAACCTGGCAGTTTGCATCGGCCCAACCCTTCTTCACCGAAACAGCAAGAGTCTAGAAATGGATGTTGTAGACAAGGTCAGACACCTTGGATGGGTTTTCCCTGAACACCATATCATCTACTGCCTTTTTATATATATATTTAGTATCACCCACAACTTATTTGACCTCTGCTGTACACTTTAATACTAAAGTGCTAAACCTAGAACTTAACTTAGTAGTAAGACGAGACTATGCATCATGATTGAACTAGAATATATATCAGATGTTTCAAGGTGTCTTTTAAACAAACACCTCCGCATTCTCGTTTTGAGTGATCTGTTGATCAAAGTTCAAAACCTGGCACTGTCGCTGCATGGTGCGGTTTTTAGATGCGCATGAAACCACAGGATTGAAAGCACTGTAACATTTCTTTCTTTCTGTGAGATGCAAGGGAAACACTGTGTAAACACTAAAATAACATTACATCATGTTTAATAGAAACTGTTATGGGCTTTTGGTTTTATAGGTCGCTAAGCTTATCCAGTTCCTCATTGAACACTGCTCTGATGTATTTGGACATACCATCCTGAGTCTTCTTGGGGATTTAGAGGAGCAGGAGTCTATTGACAAGTCTGGTAAATATTATCCTTCAATATACCCAATCCTACAGTATGCGTACCTCTGATGGACTTTTTCTGATGCACTATTCTCAGGGTTAGTAAATACAGTAGGAATGTGCATATTTGAGCTAAAGTGTGTCTTTAATACGTTGTGAACACTTTAACATTGCTTGATCTTCTACAGATTCAGCGTGTCTGCCGTCCCCCGAAATATCCTTTGACATCCACCAGCATGACTCTGCATACGACAGTACAGATCCCGATGGTGACGGTCTGGATGCTGATGGACATGCTCAAGAAGATCACATGCTGTCACACGGAAGCCCAGCGATAAGTAGGATGGGACTTTCTGACATTCATTGTTGTTCCTCTGATGCTATATTTGAAGCTTTTACGAAACAATTCGATCGACGTTGCTCCGAGCCCTCCCTCTTCTCCTTAGCCCCCACAATGGGCTTAAGAGGATTGGCCCGCAGCCATGACAACTTTTCCACAGAGAAGGAAGACCTTGACGATCAACCGCTGAAGAAGCAAAGTTCTGATTCCTTCTTGCATCCCCAACGCTGCAACGACAAAAGATCACAAGCGACCTTCAAAAAACTGGTCGGAGGTTTGAACATGGACTTACCCATGAGTGTTTCTACTCCCACGTCTGAGGCGGGTTCCTGCCCCTCCTTCTGTTCGTCAGATAGCACCTCTTCAAATCTCTCAGAACAGTCGATAACCTCGTCACCTCTTCCATCCCCTGAAAGTCCCCGCAAAGGTCCGTCTACCAGGCACGCATCCTTCATGAGCAAGACTAAAGCTAACCCCGCCAAAGGAGAGCTGGAAGGGAATCGGCGATCTCTCTCGATGAGAGCCAAAAGTCTTAGCATTATCTTCCAATCCAACAGAGGAAGTCTGAAAAAAGGCGAATCCCAGAAAGACGTCGTCTTTCCATGTGGAACTCTTCCGGAGGACTCGCAAAGCGAGGCGGAGAACCCCGATGAGCTGGTTCGGCGACGAAGGCCTCTGTCCGCCATTGAGGTCTTCCAACATGTGGACAGTCGGATGCCGTGCAACCCCCCGTCCTATGAGCAGGCAATAAAGAATGGAGCCCAGGCAGCCCCCCCTCAGTATGGAACCATGACGGTTCAACGTGCCAGATATCTGGGCAGAAAATCTCGACCCATCTCCATGAACGATAACCTGCTGGGCATTTGTCAAGTTACCGAACCCACAGAATACGAAGAAACATTTGAAGAAAGCTCTCAATTAGAAGAAGCGCAGCCGGTTACGTTCCGCCAAAGAGCTATGTCTGAATCAGTTCACCAGTCGAGACATGAAAGAGCGTCACATAGGTGTAGTCAGCCCGTGTTTGAAGAGTTTTCCTATGCAAAAGAATCTTCTGTGTGAGTGTTTCTTTATTCATTGCAATGCTATACTCCTTTTAGCATTGATGCAGAACTAGTCTTTAAAGGTTAAGCTAAAATATTTCACTTAAAGTTGTTTCATATGCTAATATTGTTTTAACTCTGGCCAGTATGAAGCTATGTAAATAGACAAGTTCCTGTATTGCAATTGTATAGTAAAATTATATACAATGGTAACAGAATGAATAATTTGGATATAGTCAGACTGTACAGTTGTAAATTACAGTGTTTTTATGTCATTGCTACTCTTCTTTCACTACAATAAAGACTTTCAGAGGACTCATTGTTGGTCATTTGTGAGAGCTGTTTACACGAATCATTATGTTCTGTGGACTTCAGAGACCTAATAATCTACATGTAGAAATAAAAAAAGTTCCTATGACCTTTTCCAAGCGCAAGCAGATATGTGTTATAAAGTAATCGTGAACTTTTCGAAATGTGACACAGATTTTACAGTCATACATTTTACATCTGTGGTCTTTGAGAGCCCAACCACAGGTAATGTAACCATTCATACAGGTTATTTAAAACCAGTTGTCAACATGTCATGTTGCAGAAATCAGTTCTTTTGAGAATCGTAAGGGTTAGAGAGTGTCAAGCTGATATTCCAATGTTAAGTAGATTTTTAAGCTACCCAAAATCTTGGGGTTTCACTGATCTCAATGGGAAGAAATAAGAGGAACCGACAAGAGATGGGTCGCTTTCAAACAGACGGTTATTTTGATTGGCCGTCTTCCTCATGCTGACATGGGTTGCATAAGATTGAGAACAAAATGTCAATGAGAACAACGTGTTCTGTGTTGCAGCGGAAGTCGACGATCATGTGGACTGATTTGGTTTTTCGCTGAATTTGGTCTGTTGCTTCACTCGGCTGCTATACATATGCCCCCATTTCCTCTTTTCAGCCGTACCGAGAAACAAACTGCACAGAGTCAGATGTCTGTCTCTTATGGTTTCTAGAGTAAATGTGCTCGCATCGGTCTGTACATGGGTAGAGTTGATGGCAGCCTTTGAAGATGCTAATGCTCTGATAACCCTTTTAGATGTACGGAAAGGTTTTTGTTGCATATGCGTGCAAAGTTTTTGTAAGTTAAAAAAACTGTTGAAGGCTAAAGCGCTGTGGCAGATATGACCATTTGCACACTTAACAAGGCATTAGCCGAAAAGTCTGTAACTTTGTCCCCCAATGATTACATAAAACATATTTTGAGTGTGAATAATTTTGTATGAAGGGATACATCATTTACACATCTAATATATAAGCATTTGAACATTCACTACATTCATCTACACAGCCTAATGCTGCTAATATATAAATAAAAATATGACATTTTCTGGTAGAACAAATACCTGTTACAATATCAAAGGATTTTTTCAATACTATGTCAATACATGATGATAACCGACTCATTTGGATGCTTAACAAAATGTATATCAGCAGACATCCTATGCTTTAACAGACAATAGATAAAGTTTTAAGATATGTTTTATTTTACTTTGGTGAGACCGCATCTCATCGAGGTCTTTCAAAGTGAGTCAAGAGGACCACCACTGGTTTTCCTTTAAAAAACATGCATGCATGCATGACCCATCTGCTAAGCTTGTGTTGCAAAGATCAGTTTTTGTTCTCAACTTCAATGAAAGTATCTTCCAAACTCTTCATTATCATTGGTCATGGATTTTCTTTCGACCATTTAGATTGTAGTATTATGATAAAGGTCAAAGGTAGATTTAGTTTTAGGACTGAGTCAACTATTGTCTAGCATTCTTATGAACCTATTACTTCTCTGAAATGTTAGGGGTGAGTTTTGAGGAGAGTTGAGGTGTTTGACAGGTATTTTGATCCAGGAATACATCATGAAATATTACGTTTCACATCCCATGACAGGCAACTTAATAGAGCCCTCATTATTAGTGATAGGGATAAAGTAACTGCAATGGTTATATAATGAAACTGTGAGCATGCGGTCACATATACAGAGATCTCGGTTAGATTACACTGCAGGTTTGCATTCTGATGCCATGTGCCCATGGCTGCAAAGTCCATTGTACAGTCATGAATGAGCGCATTATGCAAAAAATGCTTTGATTCTTTATGCATTCAAATTAACAACCAATTAGTGATAGTATGGCAAGAACACACAACTCTATAAAGGACACATTGAATGACACTTCATTGCTCAAACATACAGAACAAACCAATGACACGTCTTAAAAAGGCAACTGTTAAAAGAAATTATAATTAATGCAAAGAGATGAGATTAAACTAGATCAAAAGTTCAAACATAAGCGTACAGTGCTGCACATGTGCAGAATTATGTAATGAGAACATATGCATAATCAATATGAAGTGGGACATGAAAGGATGGTGTAGGAGTGCCATATCATTTCCAAAGATGGTGCACAATAGACTATTTTGTAGCTGATTAACTGTGTGTATAAAGGTGGCTGCAATAGATATCTTGTACAAATACTCTTTCTATTGTAACCAGGTTAAGGTAACCTGGGATTCTCACACCTGTATTGCTGACTGCCGTATTTGTAGTGCTACATACCACAGATAGATACAAGGTATCTTGTTTTTACACAGAATTATTATTAGACAAAACAACGCATGTTTTATCATGTCTTAAATACTGTGCACTGCTGTGGTGTTAATGCAGTAAATGCACATGTTTACCAAGCTTTACCATAGCAATAGTATTTTTTATTATGATTTCTGATGTGCATTTGTGGTGACCAAAATGATTTCTGTTAGAGAGCCCAAGACCACATCCTGATGTCTCATCTGTCATACATTTTTGATAAGTAAACAAACCATCCAGGAAATATTTGTATGAACATACGATTTGTGTGATAAGAAGTGTTTTGAGCACCAGTGTTATGGATGTGATAAAACTCGAAATACAAACTCTCAGAAAAGGTATTTATTATCAATATTTTGAACAATATAAACCCCTGTTGATAGATGCAAAAGTTCGTCATTATGTTTTCATATTTGTTATATTTTTGTAGTGTTATTGAACTTCGTGTAAACTGTTTTGAACATTTGCAATGGTTAATATTTACTACTTTTACATGGACTATTTTTCCATAGAGTTTTGGTAAACTTTATAAAAACCAGTTATGGTCAGTTTGATCTGCAAGTAATGTATTATTATTAATTGCAATAATTCAACTCCTGAATAAATATTTGCAACATAAATGTTTTGTCCTTGTCTTTTAAATTATTTATTATAACAGATAAGATCTCATTGATATTTTGACCATTTAACTAGAAAATGACCTATGTAAAATGTACAGGATAAAGCAATGTAAGTCGCTTTGGATTAAAGCGTCTGCTAAATGCCTGAATGCAAATGTAAATGTAAAATGTCCCCGGTTTTCATTAAAAAAATCTGGTCACTTTATCCTAAAAAGCCCACATTGCTCCTTTAAATGAAAATAAAATTTCTTTCAAATATTTTGGAGCTGAGAATCATAAAGACGATTACTTGGAATGCTCTGTGGAAAATAATATTACCACAAACCGATTTAGATGTAAAGAAGCCGCAGACTGTAAGCCACTGAGTTTAACTAAAAAAAGTAACTCTATAAACATTTTTATAAACTTACTCAATGTAACCTGCTATTTTACCTATTGGCGAATTTCTACTTTTTACGAAATATTCATGAATATTATAAACACGAGTTTTAAAAATAAACCAGCATTACGTTTCATTTTCATTTGGCATAAATAAAAGTCATTTATCGACCCGGAAGTAACAGTGACAGCGGTCGTTGATATGGCGGCCACCGATCGCCATGGCAACAGAAGATACAACAACCGCCACCGTAGCGAATGCTGAAACGAGCAGAACAAGCTGAATTGAAGCGCTTCATCCATCAGTCACGTATTGGATATCTTTGTTTTAAAGGAGAACATGGCGTCAACTTTACAGCCTCAACACGACACGCAGGGCGGCGTTTACACGTTCTCCAGCCGCCCGCGACCCGTTCCCAACCGAGCCAAATACAGAAACACCGCTGAGCCTCTGTGAGTCAACTTAACGCCATCTGCTGCAATGATCTAAACATTAAATCATTTAAATAAACATCGGCTTTAAATAATGCTTTTAGTAACTTAATACCGGTTATACACCAGTATGACATTGGCATTATCAACCAACGTATTCATAAAAAACACATTCTTTAGATAGGTGACCATGATCATTTTATTCATTTTAAATTATGTTTTGCAAA
This sequence comes from Triplophysa tibetana, assembly GCA_008369825.1. Taxonomy (NCBI): domain Eukaryota; kingdom Metazoa; phylum Chordata; class Actinopteri; order Cypriniformes; family Nemacheilidae; genus Triplophysa; species Triplophysa tibetana. The sequence goes on along the minus strand of CM017910.1, from coordinate 21,034,261 downwards.
ACTTCCAACTGTAAAAAGGTTCAAATAGGCCTACGGCACAGGGCCAAATAACACACAAGAGAGCCCCTAAAAACTCATTTTTTGAGAAGCTATACTTCATTTCCTTTATACATAGAATGTTAAATTTTCACTAAATATAGTTTATAAATCTGATCGCGTAAAGAGAAAAATGGAGTAAAAAACTCTTCACTGTCTGATGCAGAAATGAAGAAGAGGGCAGTCATGGAAACATCATGTATGATAGACGTGTTGTCAGAGGAAATACATACGCTCAACATATCCTGCCTGTTGTGAGTATTACTACACCCAGAATAATCTCTGTTGTTACAGGGTTGTGTTTGTAACCTAAACGCTTTGTTTTCTTTTATTTTAAATTGTTTTTTGCTGTGCATTGATTTGCTAAAACTGGGTGGCAATACCACATTGATGACACTTTGTTGTTGCATTTAGGTATTTGTCTTTTGTCTGAATCTATGATACAAATGATGAGACGAATGCCAATATGTTTAACAGACATCTCAGCCCGATCCAATGGAGTTCCTGAGACAACAGGAAGCCAGAAGAAGAGCGATGTCCAAGAAACGCTTGAAAGAGCAGTTTGGCCCAAAAACCCCAGAACCACTAGAGGGCAGAACAAACATAGATGTGCAGACAGGTAGATGGTCCTTTTTGGAAAGTAAGCTTTGATAGTGTGACATTCATCATAGGATGTTGGCCTGCTGGTGTCCCCGTGCCGACAGGCTTCTGAACATCACTAAGCACAAATGAAAATTTGCTCGAAGCAGAACTGAGATCCTCTGATGTACTTGATGATTCATATTTTAGAGATGTATCTGGAAGAACTGAGCGATCGTATAGAGGAAGTGAGCGTGGAATGTCAAACAGACATGTTCCTGGACAAACCCGCCACCCCCCTCTTCATTCCAGACAAAACTGGTCGAGATGCAGCAACACAGATAGAAGAAGGAGAGGTGGATTCCCTTTTTTGTCAAATACTGCATGAATATTTTATTTCATCAACTGTCAACTGCTATCAGGCCCATTATTCACAACGAGCACTTTCACAATTATCACCCTTAAAAAATGATTACTGACCCGTGTTGATTGGAGAAAAATGCAGTTAATACATGTTTGTCCTCCCTGCAGCTGTTTGATTTTGACGTTGAGGTTCAGCCCGTGCTGCAGGTGCTGGTGGGTAAGACGATCGAGCAGGCTTTGCTGGAAGTGATGGAGGAGGAGGAGCTGGACAACTTGAGAGCCAGGTACCAAGCGTTTATGGAGATCCGCAACGCTGAGCTGGTGGAGGTACAGAGGCTAGAGGAGAGGGAACGGCGCCTCCATGTGGAGAGGGTAAGAATTACACCTTCTCCCATATAAAGTAGACATCTGGGTGATGCAGCAGTTTTAAAAGTAAAAAAATATGTTTTCATAACTGCAGGAGAACCGGATAAAGCAGCAAAAGGCCGTGCTGGAAAAGGAGAAAGAGACCGCAGATAAAATCGCTGCAAGAGCGTTTGCTCAGCAGTACCTCACAGATTTACTGCCCTCTGTCTATTCAAATCTAAAAGAATCGGGCTATTTCTATGACTCTGTGAAGAGAGGCAAGTTAACCGGCATGTGAACATATAAACAAACTCTTCATTTTACAAGTTGAATGAATACTCATCTATCCGTTGCAGATCTAGAGACCGGATTCCTCCCCTGGCTGATGGAAGAAGTCAGCAACACTTTAGAAAAGAGATATGTAGCTCGAACAGTGGTTGACCGTAAGTAGAAACTTGTTCACACAACTTTCTTCACATTCAGATGATAGAATGAAATAATCTGGTAATTCTGTGGTCTTCATATTGAAAGTCATTTCTCCTTTCATTCTATAGAAATCATTCGGGACGTCACTTACCGAAGACTTGAGGCTTTTCAACAACAATAATAAACCTTTCCTTTCAAGATCACATGATAGAACATGTTTAAATAATAAAAAAACATGTAAAGAAGGTAGAGTGTGGCCTGCGTTTACACGCTTACCTTATGTTACACATCACTTTTCCTTTTTTTTCAATTTTTTTTTCAAATAAATACTTTACAATACTCTTCTACCGACACAATGCCATTTTGATCCCAAAGCAATGTTTAAATAAATCAGACTGTTTTATTTCAACTTTTACAAAGAATTGTCGAGGTAAGGAATTAACCCTGTTTTTCTTTATTATTTATTTTATAAATAATACATCAGAAAACTACTTGAGGATGTTGAAATGCATCTTTAAAAATATTTAAATTATCATATGTTTATATGAACAATTTTTGTTGTTTCAGTATTTAATCAAAAGCTGTTTTTACAACATTTTATATTCAAGCTGTCATCACCTTACTGTACAACACCTACACTTCCAATCCTGTAGATGGCGCTGCAGAGTTTGCACATATGGATAATCGTTTCCGATTATTAATAATCGTCTCTATTTTATGGTTGTAACACAAGTACTGTAAGGAAAGTTTGAGACAGGCCCTCGTGGTTATATTTAGAGTGTGTAAAACAGCATTACACTGTGTTTTGTGAAATTCTGTTAAAATGATTAAAAGTGATGCTATATACTCAAATAAAAGGTGTTCTTGAAACAGAGTTCACCATTTATTATATTTCGACAGAATAAACATTTATCAACTTCACAGTCCCATTGAAATGAGAGTTTTATTCGCCGTGTCTCTGACTAAACACAGTGACATGTCAACGGTTTGACGCATGAGATTTCACTCAGGTCGCCTTTATATAGCTCTATTTTAACCACGCGTCCTCATTGGTCGCCTCTCACCTCTGACCACGCCCTCTAGGTGATTCGGAGTTTCACTTTGGGCGGATGCGGCTCTTAGAAACACAAATAGAAACATGGGTGTGCTGGTGTAAATATAACGCAAGGACAGACCTGTGAGTCACATCACACTTCATTGACTTGTTCAGACCATCGAACGATGACTTAAATTGAGTTTCATTATTAATGGCTGGAGCTATTGTATTCAGAGTCCTCACAATGGGCAAAGTCACAAATCAAATATAATTATTATCGCAGTTCACTCTCTCTGTCTCTGTTCTCTCGCTGTCTCTCGCCTTCAATTCCCTTTAATAATTTAGCACTTTGCGATAGTAGTCTCATTGAAAGTGCAAGGGAAAGTCTGCGTGTCATGCACACTGTATACTGCAATATTAAATAAAAGCTCATATGTTATCCTGGACAACAAAAATTGTCTTATGGGTCAATTTTTCGAAATTGAGATGTTGACATAATCTGAAAGATGAATAAATATAATAAATACGATTTCTATTGATGTATGAGTTGTTAGAATAAGACAATATCTGGCTGAGATACAACCGTTTAAAACTCTGGAATCTGAGAGTGCAAGAAATCAAAATATTGAGAAAATTGAGTTTGAAGTTGTTAATCAGGGGCACTGGGGCAGGCCATCGGCTCACAAAATAAAGTTTTAAGGTAGGAAATTTACAAAATAAAGTGTAAAAAATGTTCCCGTGCTAGTTAAAACTAGTTTTGCTATCCAGGGTCACATATATTCTTTCTTTTAGTGTTTAGTTATGTAATGAGTGTAATAATAGGTCTGTTTAGTGAATCACATAGCGTGTCCATCATTCCTAAGGATAAGCCCAGATAAGAACACACACGAACACATGTGTACCTTATTTAAATATGGAAATATAATATGGCTCTATTGCTTTTACACGAAACCATTGGAATATTGTAATCATGTTCCTCTTAATATTTGACTAATATAGGCCTGACACTAGCTCAGTTTAGGTCTGAACAGAGAGGATTGACGTGCAGATTTGTGTCGGCGTAATGAATTTTGTGTGTCCTAGAAAGTACGTAAAATTAGAGCGTGACAGGATAGCCCACATTTATAAAACTGTGCCACTATGCTCCAGTTAGGCAAACTGGTGGAAGGAAATGAAGGTGGCGTTGGAAAACCCCATCTATTACACAAGGACTTCCAAGTAACTGATATTAGCTAAAACTCACTAACACGTTATATACTAAAGCATTATGTGTTTTCTGAATAGCACCCCATGATAAGAATAGATTTGAGAAGGTGATGACAGTAATATTTTCCACCTGGTTATTACTCAATGATCTCACATGTTCAATGTCCCGATGAATAACATCTGCCATAATTCTCTGAGCACCTGTCTGTCTGTTTGAACCATTCGGGAGTTTTGCAGGTTTATTATTTGTGCCTTTGAAATTGAATAATAATACGATTTAAATTACTAGACTGGGATTACAATAAATGTCCATTACAAAACAGGAACACAAGAAACCTAAGATCTAAAAATAATTATTCTATGACCTAACCGAGCAAATATTTTGACCACGTTTCTTTATTCCACGTGATATTTGTACATAAGGCACAATGAAACTTTCAGCGGATAAGAAATAGTGCAGGGTGAGTGCTCTTAAAGGGACAGGCGCACGATAACTCGATAGCCTGCGTGCTGCTCATGCGTTCGCAGGGCACCTGTCTCTGTTTCTACTTTATTCGTGTGCATTGCAGTCGTTTCTTGAGCAAACACGCTGGTTGTGTTTTTTAAGCAAACCGCCAAGTATTTCTCATGACGCGAGGAGCTCCGCGTTATTGATCTCATCCGCTGCCGTGGGCGTCGCACCGCATCAGTGTCAAACAGGAACTGTAGCCGCTGTCTTTCATCTGAGCGCACAAAGGTGAGACGCACCGCACCGTCAGCCATATTACTGCCGCAGGACTCCGTTCTCGGGACCGCGGAGGGAGGGGATATTTTTGGCTGAAGCTTCGCCGACTCACCGCAAACTCACCTGCTCCGGTAAGACGTGTCGCGTATCGATCGATTTTCCTGCGGGAAACAGTTAGTTGGTGTTTCATTGACACGTTACTGTTAGGACAGACGCCGCCCAATTCAAAGATAAATCTCTACCAACAGGTGTTGCTCTGATTATTTTTGCGTGGTAAGCCTGGATCTTTCCTTTCAACAAGAACACGCGTTTACTTTGCCACGAATATATAGCCGACAGAAAATAACCTCGATGCAAATGGTAACATTTTAACCCAGATCAAGCACTCTCTTGTTGATTTCCCTTCATGCTAAGTCACACAGATCCGTAAATAAACAAAACATGTTCGACTTGTTTCGCAACATTTCAATTTACTGCCATCTATAAAGGGTTTCATTGAAGGTAAAATAACCCTTTTATAGTTTTAATGCGACGCGTGATGAACATCAAAACTTCGGAATAACGATATTTGCGCATCTTTACGCACGCGCCGCAAGAGTGGATCCCGAAAATTCGCTCTATTAAAGTTGGTAGTTTTTTTGCATTCATTCGATAATAAAGTAAAATCTATGGTCTCAATTCGGTTTTGAGGTTAAATCTTTGGGAAACGGAGACCGGAGTAAATATTTGCAGAATGGGGTGGGGACTCAAAATTGAGAGGCGGTGTTACCTCTTGTGGCATTTTGGGTGAGGCTCTGATCATCTTGAGTTCCAGGTTTAATCGTGATTCATAGAGCTGAAGATTGTGCGTCAGGACTCGCCGATGTTTAAATGACAGCTGTACGTGAGTCAGTTTCACTCAAACGCGTTTCTCCTGTTTCTGCTTTACAGTCTCCGTGGAAAGATCCGATTATTCTGACACTTTGACAAGAGATCTACAACTGGACTCAAGATGCCGAAACCTGTAAGTATCCACCTGTGCTTTCCTTGTAGTTCTTAACAACTTGTTAAACATTGAAAGTTTTGACTATATACTTTGACTCTTTATTTTCTTGTTGACAGACGGCAAGTCTTCTTTCTTGACTTTGCCTTGTATACATGTATAATGTTCATTCATATAGGAAACTTGTAATGTTTACACATACAAAGCGATAACTGTGTTCTCATTTACACTCGTGTTCAGCTCATTTGTCCACTCGTAATAGTGAGAATGTGTGACTTTTGCACAGCTTTAATGGATGGAACGGTTCGGGTTTTGAATGTTATCAGTGTCTGCTTACGAACGCCGTGCCAGACGTTCTTTGGACATCCAATGCCGTCTGAGGCATGTGTTGTGGGTTTGTTGGGATGGTTAGGCGGTTGTCAGGAGCAAGACGGGAAATGACATCATCGTGCCGCTTTCCTCAGAGCTCCTCATTCATGCCTGGCCCACTCACTGCATGCTCCGGCACTGAATACAGAGACTTGTTCTCGGTGTCAGTATGGGTGGAAGGGGAGGATTTGCTAATGATTTGGGTTCAAAAGAGTCCTGTTTCAAGACTTTCGGCTAGAGTTATCTGTGAATTCCTTGAACATGAAGACGATAATTGCTGATTCCCCATATATTTGCTTCTTTTAAACATAGAGCCGATTTACTTTACGTTAGTTTGCTTTAATCTCTCTCTTGGCATTTGCATGATTTTTTAGAAAAGAGCAAATCATAATGTCAAAAGAATTCTGAGAACACGACGATCACTCGTATGATATCACAAAGAGCGAATCAGGCTGGATTTCAGTTTCGAAGGAACACTTGACGATGACTTGGTGTCTTCGAAATTTCTCAGTGGTGTTTCAGAACATGTTTCACGTTTGTTTAATTAGCAACAGAGGGTGTTTCCTCTCCACGTCCCAAATCTTTGTTATCATTTGTTCTTCTGAATAATTGATAGCCAAACAATGGCTGTTACGCCCTTTGGTGATGCAGCACAAAAGCTCATTGTGTTGTAATCAATCCTCATGTGCGCTTTGGCTTATGCTCATGGCGGCTCAACGAAGGTCTAGCAGAGCTGTCCAGATCACAACTTGACGCAAACGGCAATTTGTAGACACCTTTGTCTCCTTTGCTCTTTTTTTAAATGTGTTTAAGACGGCTTTTGCTGAAAGAGGTGGGAAGGATTCTCTGCTCTTCAGTGGTCATGATTTCAGTCCTTACTGGGTCCTTAAGTTTTCAATTTTTTTGAAGTTTCGTCATGTTTAACCATTGACAGTATATAGAATGAAATGCTTGATACGAAACACCAAGGTATGCAATAAAATGACACCCATAATAAAGGTAAAATGTAGAAAAGATTAAGATTAAAAAATATAGAAGAAATTATAGAAAAATTGTAAAACAGAATTGTTTGGATTATGGAGTTCTCTTAATCTTAATGTTCCACATTTTTTGTTCATATTTATGAAAAATTAAGGAAATATAAATGTGCTTGTGAGTTGGCTGTAGTGTTCTTTTCAGATCAAACCAGATGTAAAGTTTAAAACTTAAGTACATACACTAAAAAAGCTTCTGAGATTTAAACTTCAACAGGCTTTGGAGAACCTTTCTGAGTTACTTGAGCGAGTTTTATTGCCAGTCCTCCACTGTCTATTCGGTGTGATGTCCAGTAACGTAGATTTATCTCATGCCAGATTGATCTGAAGACGCAAAACAAAACCTGATTTCAGCATGCTTGAGTGTCCGCCCAACCTTTATTCTGCAAGCCGAGCGATGCGGAGAAATGGCGAAACTGTATTAAAATGCAGACTGATGCAGGAGGTGGATCGTTGGCTGGGTGTTTCTGAAAGAGGCTCTTTGTTTAGTTGTGTAAATGGATACCCCTCCATCTCCCCCCTCTGTGGCTACTTGTATAGATGGCAGTCTTCAAGCTCAACTCTTTACCGCCAGATTTCACAATCAGGGCATGCTTACAGTATGATGATCTGTGTGTTTTTAATCATTGTCAATAGAGGCTTTACTTCAAGTTGTTTGTTTTAAATATTTGCAATAGTATATTTAATATTAATTTGTGAATAGCAGGTATGAATGTGTCATTTGTGCATGTGAGTGTGTGTGAAAGCCTGATTGTGTGTTTACCGGGCTTGTGAAGCCGCTATCACAGTGCTGTTTTCATGGTTCAGGAAAGGTCCCAGCAGTCTTCGCTGAGCTTAGTACACAATGTTCTTTTCGCATTACAATGATAATCTTGCATATTGTTCATTTGCAATGGTGACAGTGAATTAAAATTGTCACGTCTTGGTCTTGACCGGAACCGTGCTATGCAGAATATTACAGTAAATACAGAAACACATTTGTTTTGTATTTCTTTTATACATCAGTTCTATAAACATGCTAAAGCTGCAAACTGTAACCTTTTTTTTAAAAGAGCAAAAATTGTGTAGCGTGATTATAAAAGTAATTATAATGTGTGCTGTCGGATACGCTTTTGCCGTTTAATAACTAATCTCATCCAGAATAAAAGTTTGTATTTTAGTAATATATGTATGTGCACTGTGCTCATTGATTTTGTAGTTATAAACACACACATAAATGCATATATTTAAGAAAAATACAAAAATGAGTAAATGGTTATCCTGTTTATAATTTCGATTATATTACGATAAATATTACTATATACATGCAATTTAACTAAATTCACAGACATGTAAACATAAACTTTTATTCTGGATTAATAATGAATAATCATTCAACAGTCCTAACGTTAAGTAACCTGCGATTTTACAAAAAAAATGAATGGCACTAGAAAGGATACCGTCCATCACTGTTGCTCCTCGGTGCCCCGCCTTTCTGAAACACCTTGATTTTTAACAAAGCTCATCGTTGTGAAACACACTGTGTGCTCTGATTGGCCAGCTACCCAGTGCATTGTGATTGGCCGAATACCTCAAGCTTTAGCGGAAATGTAACGCCCCTTACCATATTCGGAAAACATCAGCGGTGAAAGCATATTGACAGGTGATAATGTCACCGGTTCGTGTGAGTTCAAGCCCCGAATATGTTACAGAAAATGCATCTGACCAAGCGGATTTATCAACTTTGTAGATCTGTAAGGTTTTATTTTTGGAAACTGTTAGGTTTAAAAATGACCTAACTATAGCTAACTTCTTGAGCTGCCTTTGACGCTGTGTCTCGACTCAACGCGACAAAGATAAATAAAACATATTAAAACGAGGCATTAGTTGCATCCAGCAGGGACATATTGAATATAATGATTTATATCAAACGTGGCATTTAGGCAGGTTTGGATGAGCCTCTTCTTTTAAATAAATCATCTGTTCTGATTTGAGACTTTTGTTTTTGCAATTTTACGTGTCTAATATATGCATGAACAACTTGTAACACACCAAAGGTACAGGAAAACAGGAAATCGTGTCATATGAGTCATCTAATATAGAACAAAAATGTGATACAAACGCTGAGGCGTCCCGGTGCTTTAATGCAAAATCGAATCACTCGACATTGCAATTCAATGCTTAACATGCAAATGAAACATTGAGGATGTCTCTTCTGTTGCTTGGACTGCTGGGAAATTTTGTTTGATCTGCTTTTTGTTTTGGCTTGAATTGTTGAGCGAGTATCTGTTTTGCATAGTTCACAGCGAGACATTTGTTTGTTTTAAGAGCACTTACATAATTATGACTTTCTTTTCTTGCTTACCAGACAACTCGATGCTCACACCCAGAACAGCTTGTTTTGTGATTCTCCACCAATTGTCAACACTCCACATCTTTTTGTTCGCCCACCTTCATGCCTTTAGTTTTTAACAGTGCCCATGAAATCACACGACTTATCCATGGATTCAGTGATTCAGAGTCGGCACATTGCGATCGGTCTTGCATGGCTTATCTATTCAATGGCAATTGTTGTCTAGTGAAACTTCCTTCAGACATGATCTTTTCGTGTTTGAGAGAAAAACAAAAAAACAGCTCTCCTGTAGACGTGAATTGGTTCTTGCAGTGGACACCTTGTCCCATGATTCTGTGAGCAAACGGCCTCGGTTTCATGTTCCATGGGAAATTGTTTGAAATTGACTCTTTGTTACTCTATAAAATGCTTAGGTTTAATGTTTGTTTATTTAACCCGTCAAACATTTACTATAGGATGGAGTAGAGTTTTTACTTTTCAAAAGTGGCCAAGCTGCATTGTTCTATTCGGCCACTCCTGTGGGGTCATGCTTGGGCTACACAGTCACTTTTCAACTTAATCATTAATGTCTTTCTCAATGGGTTGGTTATGAATTGTCAACATGCCAGTCTTTTTTTTCAAGAATTTATGCGGCTTTTGTGTGTAAGATTTCCAGTCTTATCAGTAAGAACCTTACCAAATATTGAATGCTGATGGGTAAACCTTGTGAGTTGCTCTTGATCGACCGATATTGACCGACCACTAATCTAAATATTTGGGGGATGTCAATGGACCTGCTTTTTAGATTTGTGCTACTGTAAAATGGACAGCTTTCAGTGTCTTCGACAGGAGCGGTGGTTGTGTTTGCTAATACGTTTTCTTTCTCTTTTTCTCCTCAGGTCAATGTTCGAGTCACTACGATGGACGCTGAGCTGGAGTTTGCCATCCAGCCCAGCACAACTGGCAAACAGCTCTTTGACCAGGTCTGCACAGCTACGCATCTACACAAGAAATGACTAAACTAGCATGGCTTATAATGAGCACACAATAAAATAGATGCCATGTGGAGATGCATGCTTAAAGGGATACTCAACTCAAAAATGAAAGTTCAGTCATTATTTACTCGCCATCAAGTTGTTCCAAACCTGTTGACATTTCTTGTTGTGTTGAACACAAAGAAAGCTATTTGGAAGGAAGTTATAAACGGACATTTCTGGGCTAGGATTGATAACCATAGTCATGCTGGGTTCACACCAAACACGAACAATATCGTTCCACACTCTTTATTACTTGCTGGAAAGGTTCGTTATTTTCATGTGAGCTATGCGATCTGACAAATATTTGCAATCTTTGCAAAAGACTAGATTGAGTTCGCATCTATACACCTCTTTGGGCTGATTTTGTATGTAATTTACTCGCGCAAAGCGCTTAATTCGCGTTTGGTGTGAACCCAGTGTGACATTCTTTCAAATATCTTTCTTTGTTTTTAAAGGAACAAATACGTTTTAACAGGTTTGGACCAACTTGAGGGTGAGTAAAGAATGACAGAATTTTTATTTTTGGGTGGAGTATCCCTTTAAACTGTTCAGTGGTCAATAAAAGTCTCAACATTTACCGACCAACTATTAAGACTCCATTTAAACCATTTATTTGGTTATTAAAACACTTTGAGGTTGCTCCTGCAGCTACTGTTAACCCGCCCCCGGTTGATGATTGGGTCTTTTTACTGAAAGGGGGGATTTCCATCGAGTGGGTGATTCCCAATTCCTTTCTCCCATTGGATGGTTGAAAATGCCTATCCTGTTTGGAAATGCTCAGTAATTGAGAAATGGGCTTTGCACTTTTCTCATTGGATTATTGAGGAGTGTCTATCCCTGTTTGTATACGGACAATAATAGTTGAGAAACGCCCTTTCCCTGTTCTGCAGAGACCTGCATTTCCTTTGATGAAGAAATCTTAACCTTCGTCATAATTGAAGTTCCACTTCTCATTGATAAAAATCCCTAATATGAATACAATGGCTAAATCATTTCCTGATTTTAAGTGACTAAACTGTAAACCAGTGACCCAGATGACCTAGCTCTCAAAAGGTCCTCAAAAGTGTGTCAACGTATACGATCTATAATCCGTCAGCATAATCCGTCAATGACAGCGGCCCATTTAATTCCCGTGATCTTAAACTAATTTATGTCTCTCAGCTTTTGCGAAGAGAAAAAAGAGGTTTTGAGGATTGTTAACAGTTAGTCTGAGGTAAGCCAAGACAAACAAGGGAGCGATTTCCATTTGTTTTCGTATACCACACAAACCGTCATGCAAATACAAGCAGGTCAAGGTAGCACATGCAACGTTTGAACGGGTGAACGAGAGAAAACATTATGTGAACGAACAATAAAAATATCTGTTAAATCATAGACCTGAGCTGATCAATCTATATTCATTTGAATCTCCCAGGATAAACTCCCAGAGTTCATTTGGAAAGTGTCTGTCAGTAGCGCGGATGCCTTTGGCCTAATTTAATTACTGGCTTGGTGACATGGAATAATCCCCTGTAAATAGCAGCAGACACACAGTAAACCTTACTGGAAGGATTTTTCTCTTTAGAAAAGCCTGATAGTGACTCATCGAGCGCATCTGTGGGATGGTCGATAAACGCATCGGCGGTGGGACCGGTGAATAAGAGTTGTTCCCCTCCAAACCCACGGCTGAGTGGTGTCAACTTCAGACGGAGAGCTCTTAAAGACCCAGTCATGAGCTTTGAATTGCAAACAAAACAGATGAGAGGTTTTCACTGAAGCCCTCAGGAAATACAGCTGGCCGGACGGACTTTCATGCAAAACACGACTGCATTTGTTTGAAAGCAGAAAATCTGTCATTTACTCACCCTCATGTCTTTCATGAAATCCTTCCGTTGAACACAAAAGGAGACTGCTGAATGTTGGTTTTTCTTTTTTTCCAATGAATGTGAATGGTGACCGGGGCTGCTAAACTTTAAACATGTCAACATTCACATGGCTTATGAACACTGTATGAAGCGTTCAGTGACGTTCTCATGAATCTCATTTCTGTACATTAAAGGGATAGTTCACCCAAAAATGAAAATTCTGTCATCGTTTAATCACTTTTAAGATGTTCCAAATCTGTATAAATGTCTTTGTTCGGATGAACACGGAGAAAGAGATTTGGAAGAATGCTTGTAACCAAACAGTTCTTGGCCCTATTGACTCCCATGGAAGGAAAAATGACTTTATAAGTGTTTTGTACTGATGAACACAAAATAAGATATTTTGAAGCATGTCGGACAGCAAACAGTTCTGGGCACTTTTGACTACCATTGTCATTTTTCCTACTATGCATTCGTCCAAATATCTTTCTCTGTGTTCAACCAAACAAAGAAATTTGTACTGGATTTAAACAACGAGAGGGCGAAGAAAATCATGACAGAAATCCCTTTAAATATACACGTTTGTTTTTGGTGGGTCGTAATCTTAAACTGACACAAACCAATAACAATCTGGCAACGCAGCTGATGTCGAGCCGGGTCGACACATCTTGACGTGCCAGATTTTAAAGTCACAGTTATTGCAATTTTATTTCTTGTGGATTGCTGTTGTCATAGTTTTATGGTGGTTTTATTGTCATTTTTGGTTTGTAGTTCAATAGCTGTCTCGGTTGAACTTCATTATGTGGGAATATCCTGCTAATGTCGACTTTTGTGTTCTGTGAAAAAGAAAATGGTGCTGGTTTTGAATTCTGCGACAGCATTTTTAGTTTTACAAACGTCCTAAAATCTCAAGTTTTATATAATAACGTGTTCTTAATTCATAGACTAATAAACATGAATAAATAAATAACGGGTGATTAAAGCCCGTCCTACTGTCAGAAGTCACTTCATTTTACTTTCTGGAGGTAGATCTGCTTTTGGCGTAGAGCTTTACCTTCCAGTTTTCTAGACGCTGGAAACCTGTTCAGCTGGTTTGCAACATTTTTGCTGCGCCTTTGTTACCAGCTTATAAAAAGCTTGGGATATGATCTGATTTGGCTGTTGATATAAGGCAATAGAGAAATGAAAGATGACATGATGTTACTGTTTAAACGCTGCCTTTGTTCAACTCGGATTTCTAAAACGTTTGTCAGCATTGCTGGAATGAGACATTGTGTTTCTAGCACTGTGAGTTCTAATGAAACCAAAGTTCTGCTGGGATCCTCGGATTTGAATCCCAGGCTTTAATTTTTATTATAATAACAAACAAATGTTCTAATGTGAAATAATATCAGAAAATCTGTACTATTTCGGTCACATCAAAAAGTTTGTGACAATGTGTCCATTTGTATACAAAGTCAGATATTCATTGAAAACACAAGATGCTTTTTTGGAACATTTGCAAATTGGGTGCATTTTAACCAGAGGTCTCAGACTTTAGAAACTGGACGTGCTGTGTGTTCAATGAAAGTTTTGCTTATGTCAACTCTGTAAATCAGTTATGTCTTGTCCAAATGTGAGGTTTTCAGCAGAACATTCAAGAACAACTGAACGCGTGATGCACCAGAGCCTCGGGGAAACTGCACACGCATAATAGACCCTTTGATATCTAAAGTTTTGCTTTGAGGGTCTCTGACGTTTTGTCTCACCCCCACGTCGACCTAGTTTTTGAGGGAAGAAGACAAAAATATCTTCTATTACTCTGCTTCAGCATTATGTTCAGTGTGCTGCGTCTTATCTAGACTTTTGGGACTGACCCTCTCTGCTACTTTTTGCCATGGCCAACTTTGGCCACACCACTTTATAAATGTTTTACGACACGTTTTACAGAGCGAGGATTGTCTGGGAGGTCTTTCATGTGTGTGTTATGACTGACAGTCCAGAAATTTGATATCCGTAAAAGAAAACTTAAATGTCCTTTGCTTTTTCAATGGCTCGGGGTCCATTCTAGTAACCTCAAGAAAAAATGCAAATTACAGGTTTTCCTACTCCTGACATTTCAAAGAATCACAGAAACGGGGGAAATTATTAAAGCGATGCTGAATAACTTACAAACTAATAAACGGAAACTGACAAGCAGCAGTATTTGAAGTCGTGGATTCCAACCCGTAAACCCACACGCTCAATGTGGAACGTTTCCCACTAGAGCGACATGTCATACCTAACATTCATTCTTTAAAGGCATTCATCCATTTTCTTGACAGCTGCACGCGACCCGTTTTTGAAAAATGTATGCGCACAATCAACCAGCGTGTGCCGTAGTGTTTTTAAGCACAAGACATATAACCGTGGTAAAGCTTTCAGCAAGTATTTAATAATTGATAATTGTATTTATTGTGTGTTCATTTTTCTGACAGGTGGTGAAGACCATAGGCTTACGTGAAGTATGGTACTTCGGACTACAACATATGGACAGCAAAGGCTACCACACGTGGTTGAAACTTGATAAAAAGGTACAGTACACACATTTACAGCAAAGTTATATAAAAGATATCAATCTTAAATGAAGATGTACAGATTCACACACACATTTTTAATCTCAATGTTCACTTTTAACCTGGAGGATGAAAACATAGTCACATAGTCATTAAGTTTAGAGTGTTTCCTTGATGTTGTCTTTAGCATAATCCAACGCATTACAAAGGAATGAGGAATTCGTTGTTGAACTTAATTGACTTTTGAGTTTCTGCTCAAGAGTATGCTTAAGTATACTGTAGATTTACAAACATTTACCATGAATTTACTCCCACCAACCAAAATGTAACTATGGAATTTGTATTAAAACTACAAACTTGGCTTTGTTTGACGAAAGCAGCCCTTCCCAAAGTCCGGACTCCGGTCCGGATTCAGACAGAGAGGATATTTGCTCCGGACCCCACAAGCTCAAAATAAACACGTATGCTGGCACGCGTGTACACACACACACAGATGCGCCACGTGCACAAACCAGTGTAGGGGACCGATCACGTAAAAATCGTTTCTTGCTGTTAGACGCTTTGTAATTGTTTTCAGTTGGCAGAGAGCGGTTTATTTTATGCGCGCCGGGCGTCTTTAGTAGTGTTTACCGAATTCTTTGGATAAAGCGCGTAGATAAAATGTTCCCGGTACAGGCCTGCGAGAGAATCTTTCTCTTGGTCTATATGTGCAGGGACCGCCAGAAAGCAGAAGCACATTCAACCAACCGAACAAAACGACGTTTCCTAAACTCTCTCACTGTTTCAGACTGCCTTGGGATATGAAAATGCAGCACTGTATGTAACAGTTAAGATAGTAAACGCAAGTAGGACTAGATGACGCCATGAATAGGATGACCAGCATATGAAGAGTTGATTTGCAAAAAAATTTTTTATTTTGCATTCAAATTAATATCAATGAAACTGCAGTTGGGTTCTTTTGATTAGCAGATAATATAAAATACAGCCAACAAACACATTAAAAACATGATTAAAAAAACGAATTAACTGAGTTATCCGTTTTTCCAAATATACTCTTCATATAGAGTTGATTTGTTTTTTTAATTTATTTAAAGTTGTTTATTGAAAGCAAGTTTTGTAATAATAATTGTACCGGACCTACAACGTTGACAAGAATTCAGATTCGGATCTTTGAATATAAACTTTGAGAACCACTGCACTAAAGTAACCATAATTTTATAATTAAATTGTAGGAAAACTATGGTAATACAAATGGTTATCAGTATTCCAAAACTTTTTACTAAAAATACTGGTTAGTACAATTTCTCCATAGTAAAAGCATAAATAATTTAAATAAGACAAGCAGCCTCACTTGTGTTCTCACACTGAACCGACAGCATTTATGTTGCGTAAACAAAACTGTCCCTTAGGCTCAGAAAGTAGAATTGACACTCTGCTTCTCCACACTGATGCCAAAAGTGTACCTAAAACCTAAGTATAAATCATCAACGTAAATATTTTTTCTGTTAGGTTTGTTTATCACTTGGACAGGACGAAGGAAACATTCAAACAAATGTAATGTGTGCTGTTTATGCATGCATTGTTAGACAGAAGAGTAAAAACTGGAGAGGGGCGAGTAGTAATGTGGAACCTCTGGTTTCAGTCAACGAGTTGATAAAAGCATTTTTCCAGCTCGAATTCTTTAAAGAAAAATGCATACTCCTTGAAAGTGTAAAGGAATGTACATCCTACATAAGAGGTGAACTATTAAAGTGTGTACAGGTGAAACGTATCACATAAATCATGAAACTTGTTTGGCTTCATTCCTTTGGTAAACAGCATACAGATCTCAAAATGAAGGCTCAGGAGAGCATTGGTTTAACCCTGAAATGCCTGGTTTGTTTCAAATGGAAACTTGCTACAGGTTAACATTTTATAATTTAAATAGGGAAATAGATTTGTTTGGTGATGGTGGATAGATCTACATCTAAACAAACATGAAAAAATTTAAATAACATGTTTAACTGTTGGACCTTTTTCGAAAAAGAAATGTAATTCTTACTCCAGCATCTCCTGACTGTTGCCAAACTTGGTCAAAGGAAATTTCAAGACTAGTTTTTTTCATCTCCAAAGAGGCAGCTTTTAATAAGAAAATGATGTGGTGTGGTAAAGTCATTATTAAATTAGCATAATCTTCACACACTTGACTCAAACCTGCCGTTCACATGGGCTGTCACAGCACTTCTGAGACTACATACAAAAACATCTCACAATGTTGGTTTTTTTGTCATTTGAAAGGTTTCGTCTCAGGAGGTGAAGAAAGAAAACCCTCTACAGTTCAAGTTCCGGGCCAAGTTCTTCCCAGAAGATGTGGCGGACGAGTTGATCCAAGACGTCACTCAGAAGCTGTTCTTCATGCAGGTGAAGGACGGCATCCTGAGCGATGAGATCTACTGTCCTCCGGAGACCGCCGTGCTTCTGGCCTCCTATTCTGTGCAGGCCAAATTTGGCGATTTCAGCAAAGAACTTCACAGGCCCGGATACCTGACATCAGATCGCCTCCTGCCCCAACGGTGAGGAAGCTTCGGCTTGTTTGAGTTCTATCTGGTAATAAAATCTAAGTAAGGCCTAAAAAGCTCATTTTAGCATTGGAGAGATTGAGAGAAAGACTGTCACGACTCGTGTCATGCCATGGCCTAAATTCCTTATCTTGATGTAGATCTTGATGTAGATTATTTAGAAAATGATTCCATGTCTGTCCTCCTGTTTCATTTTTCACTTGCACTGTCCATTGCTCTACAGGGTTCTGGACCAGCACAAGTTGTCACGTGACCAGTGGGAGGAAAGAATCCAGGTGTGGCACGAGGAGCATCGTGGAATGCTGAGGTAAGATTATATTCACTCAGAAGATATGAACGGCTCTCACTTCTACTTGTGTTTGAGCTGTAACTGCACTTTTTGTGGGACGTGTTGATCAGAACATGCAACATTACACGAGGTCCCACAAGTACTGTTACAGTCGACCAAAAAGGATTTTCGATCAGCTCTGTTGATTATAATGAGAGCAATTATGTTTTGATGCTTTTTGACCCGTTCTCGTGTCAACTCTGTGTAGAATTTTAAAGCGTAACTCTAGGTTGTTTGTGGCTTAGAAATGATAAATAATGCATGCATCTACTATTCTATAGATTTAGGGTTGTTCAACGATTCATCGCATTCAGAATATTAATGTTGTTTTATAAACACATACACGTAAATGTTTACAGTATAGATTTTTTTTAATTATATACAAATATAAATATATACATGCAAACATTTCTTATATGTACGTGTATGTGTATATAAATATAAAATAAATATGCACAGACATATATGATGTAATCAAAACCTTATATCTTTCATTTAAATTATTAAATATTGTGTAGTCAAATTTGACAAGCACTTTTTAATGGTTAGATATTAGCAAATCCCAGTGACAAACGTATTATCGGTCATTCTTTATGTTTATATTTTATTGAATAATTGACGACAGGCCATTGAATTAATAATGCACTCCACGAGGTGGTTATGAAGCCACAACAGGTCGTTTACCGTTACCTTTGATATATGCTTTTGTTTTTTCATCTGGACAGTCAAGTACAGCCGTCGCAACATTGGTGCTTAAATTTTCTTGTGGCCCATAAATATGAATGGTTATTTCTTCTCAGACAATGAAAATTCCTCATCAAATTTTTCCGTTAGCCACTACTATTAGTCACCCTTTCCATCTGTCTGTGGGTTTTGCATATATTTAAACGATGAAAAGTATTTAAAAGAGCTTGTGACTAAACCTTTGTAACTCGAAATGAATAAAGTGCCGCACACATTTTAGAGCGTCTTTGAAGCGTAATGGTACATAAAGAACTGGATCTTTAAAAATAAACATTTTCTTTAGTCGTCAAGCACTACCTTTACAAACATACGTTTTTGTGGTAAAAGTGTAGTAACCGTGTTTTTTTTGGTGCATTGATTACTATTGGCCAAACCACGGTTTTAACACAGTAACCTTGTTTTTTCTAGTAAAACCATGTTTTTTTGCTTTAAATCATGGTTCATTCTCGTAAGGGTATTTATATGTATATGTACAGTATTTGAAGGGTGGGCTTTGAAAGCAATGTCACCTTTGAATAACCTTTTACATGTATATGATTCGTTTTGTCGTGTGAACAGAGAGGACGCAATGCTGGAGTATTTAAAAATCGCCCAGGATTTGGAAATGTACGGCGTGAACTATTTCGACATCAAGAACAAGAAGGGGACAGAGCTGTGGCTGGGTGTGGATGCCCTGGGCCTGAATATCTACGAGAAAGACGACAAGTGAGTTCTCTCTTGGCCCACAGACATTTGTCAGTCGACAGTTTTTGGCAAATGCTACTTCTCAGTTAAGAGCATGTTTTCTTTCATGTAACCTGTATTTTATTTCCATTGTTTCCTCTTACAGCGATTTTGGTGTGTGTACAGTTTAGTGGCAACTAATAGATTTTCCCTACAATGGCCTCTGTGTTACCCGTAGCAACAAAGACTGGTTTTTCCAGCTGCGCAGTCCTTCAGAACGTTGGGCAAGAAATGCGTGTGCGAGACAGAACGAAACTTTCATAAGCACACAAACGTGAAGATAAGAAATCATGTCGCAAGTAAACTCGAGAAATAGTTGAAATTCGTTGGAGCCTTGGTTGTGTTGTGTGGGAGGCTTGCCGTGTGTCTTAAGATTCTGGTTTCTGCCGAAGGGTCAAAAGAGCACAGCGGGGCTCGCCGGCGGCACGCGGTCACAGTTTATCATGTTATAATTGTCCCGCAGTGAACTTAACTTGTGTCTGTTTTCTTGTTGACATCTGCTGTCCTCCGCTAATCCTCCACACACACACACGTCTAAAAGAAGTCTGCTAATTCCAAACAATTCAACGTTTAATCTCTGTTAGATGTTAGCTGAGATAAAGAATATTTAGTAGTTGTTTTTGTTTGTTTACCTCGAAGAGGCTATGATTGAATCCTTTTTGAACATTTCTGTATTTAAAAAATCAAGGTGGTAAGATTCCAAGTCACTCGTCGAGTTTAAAAAGGTTTGTAATGCGCGTCTTTAATCCAAGCCTTTAAGATAAAGACAAGCTGTCTGTTGTCATAACATGAAGACATAAACTAGCTTTAGTTTGGCATGCAGTTGCTGGTATAGAATTCAAATAAATTTAGGTAGTTGTAATTGTAATAAAAATAAGCAGTATGAAGTAAGGTGGCACCGAATTATAATATTCTAGAAATATTCGGCCGGAAACAGCAAAAAAGTATGTTCGTGGGTTCGACATGTGATATGATCAAGCAGGAACCAGTGCAGAGCGCGAAAGAGAGGGCGAGAGAAAGAGAGAGAGAGAAAGAGATGAACAGTACATTCTTTCAGCAGTCAGTCATAGGTCATTAAAGAAAGGAGAGTTTTCAGTTTTTGTTTTTAATTTAGCCTACTTGTGTTGCTCAATTTTAATTTGAGTTTTATTGCATTGTATTCAAAAGCAAGACAAAATATAAAAAGCAAATTTTTACCATTCAGTTTATGCAATAGTGAAAAATAGTCTAAATAAATGTAAGTTTCATAATTATTTCATACATATTTATTTCATTTCGGTGCATGCCTAGTCTGAAGTGAGCTTTTGTCCATGAGAAAAAAACAAAGCAGGTTATCAAGGTGCAACTAGCACCTCTATTCCATCTAGATTCGGTTACCACGACGACCTCTCACCACAGTATGTTTCCCCTAGAGCCAATCAGAGCCAAGCATGAGATGTGACCTCACAGACGAGCGGACAAACATTAAATACTAAGATGATGTATAATTTCTATCACAGCAGTAACAATATTTTTTCAAAAGTAATTCAAGTAATTGAAAAATACATAATTATGGGATTAAACGCATTCAAACGTTGCAAACTCAAATAAAACGTTGTGATTTCGTCGTTTGTGTAGTGCTGTACCAATAACTATAGCAAAGGCTTATTCATATCCAAACTTATACATTTAAATTGATCATTTGGGTCCACACATGCATCTACTATTGTTTTTATTATTACAGTATTGTGAAAGAAAATATGTCATTGCATTATTTTCTGTTAAATTACTAGATTATTTTGCATAAATGAAATTATGAAAACAGTGTATATGTATATTCAATGTATTGAAACCTTGTATGTTCCCAATTTCTCATTAATTTAGGTTTTTAATCAATTAACACCTGGTAACGTTATGTTTTTTCTAAACCGCGTTTTGCAGTTTCACATTTTAAAATGTGCGAGCCCTTGCATTCGAATGGATTGTGATAGGCTGTCAATGTTTTTATCGTAATGATATCATTCGTCTCTATTGTTAACAGGCCGGTTCTAGGCTGGCTCGATTAGGGGCGCAATTAAATATTCTGGTTGGGCAGATATATATAATCCAATTTTATGGCACGCATGAAAAAAAAATTTTGTGGTGAAATTGACAGGTCGTTATTTAAAAGATAAAAATTTAAAACAATAAAAATCTGGGTGACAATGCCCCCTTGCCCCGATTGTTAGCATTATAGTTGTGGTGTTTATGATGCTATTTCTTGTAATTTCTTGTAACTGTTTTTGATTATTTTTGTTAAGGCCTTTAGTCTGGTATTTTGGTCTTGCGTATGGTTACCACTATGCATTTCTGTAAATGCATCTAAAAAAACTAAAACTAAAATAACTAAATAAACCGTAAATAGTTACGAAGTAATTAGTTACTGTAATTTAATTGCTTTTCCCTTGAAATAGTACAGTGAGGGATTACTCTTATTTTTCTTTAATTATATAAGTTTCTTCTAATGTAATTAACTAATTACTGTGTGTAATATTTGTGTGTGCAATAGTGAAATTTACATAATAACTCGAAGTCTAACTTTAAAATCCATGCTTTAATGTATAATTCTCACATTTGTAATACTATTTGTAATAAGAGCGTTTCATGTCTCTCCTTGAATCACGTAACTAATCAGGGTTGATATAGGATATAGAAAGTAGATAGTAATCAGTCATTAAACAGTTTTGAAGAGAGTAATTTGTACAGTAATCTAATCACACTATTGAATATGTCATTAGTAACTAGTAATTCATTACTTTTTCAGAGTAACTACACTGGTTGCGATCAGTAAAGCGTTTATGTCATTTTTATTGGCGAAAGGCTGTGCCGTGTGTCATCATACGGGGTGACCACAATGACTTTGTATTCTCTTAGCTACGTATAAAGACAATGTAACATGCACGCTGGATGGCGTAATCGCACCGACACTCCCATAAACTCACAGAGATCACAGAGCTCGATTCCCCCCCACTTTTGCGTTACATTTGCATGACTGTATGTTTGGGATGAAACATGTCTTTTTGTCATTTCTACAGACTTTCCCCGAAAATCGGTTTCCCCTGGAGCGAAATAAGGAACATTTCATTCAACGATAAGAAGTTTGTCATCAAGCCTATTGATAAAAAAGCTCCGGTAAGTGAAACGGCACTTGCGACAAGACGCCTTCTTAACGCACAAGCACATGTATGTCTTCTGCCCTGACATGTTGCGAAAAGATTTGAGCCAATGTACCAGAATTATAGTAGTATTTTCTATAGTAAACTGGAGTAGATATTCTAGTTATCACTAGACTATAGTATTCCTTAGTGTGGACTTAAGTTAAATTTTCATCTGTACTAGGCATTGAAGTATACGTAAGTGTTTTTTACCTTTACTTTATTAAACGTTACTGTATCTAGGAATTTCACTACACTTTACCATAGTAAATAATAATGTAATACTAAAGCTGTGAAGAAAGGGTGAAATGTTTGGTTGGGACATGTATCTTTGGTTAAAAGCAAACAATAAATCAGTGTAAAGACATAGTAAACACAGATATGGTTGCAGTAGCAGGACTGTTTTAGCTGATAAGTGGCAGCAGTTTGTCGTCTCTGACATCCAGACCTTCATATAATGTTATCTGTGAATGTCAGACCCCGTCTGCGACTGCGGCTGCGCACGGCATCTGCTTTACATTCAATTCGCTCTCAAAGCAGATCAAGTGATTTAAATGCAGTGTTCACATTTAGCTTTCTTACTGTCTGATTTACGGTGGATTATATTTTCCGCATCACTTTTACATAAATGTCATTTTCCAAACTCATTTGGAAAAGCAGTTCACATTGAGCCCCCGCATGTACCTTTGTCCCCTGCAGGATTTCTTGTTCTACGCCCCACGTTTGCGCATTAACAAACGCATCCTGCAGCTGTGCATGGGGAACCATGAGCTGTACATGCGCCGCAGGAAGCCGGACACCATCGAGGTGCAACAGATGAAAGCGCAGGCACGAGAGGAGAAACAACACAAACAGATGGAGAGGTGAGGCTGAATCGCCATGGCGACGTGAGGAGTGATGCTGTCACTTTGCCAGATGCTGCAGTGTGTTCAGGCGGCCGTATTCTACATTTTGTTTGCGGATATTTAATCCAAATCAAAAGGAAGACAAAAAAGTTGGACATGACGGACTTTGAAGTTCACTTGAAAAGGCTTTTTTGTTTGACGGTCCTACAGTCTGATTATTATTTTAGGCCTTACAAAGAGAGAGAGAGAGAGAGAGAGAGAGAGAGAGAGAGAGAGAGGCGAATGGATATATAAGTAGTTGCTATGGGTTTTTTTGACCATTTAATCGACAAATGTTAAGGCATTAAATGGAGGGACGGTTGCTAAGGTGCTTTGTGTGGTTGCTAGGGGGTTGTTATGCGGAACTTGAGGCGTTCTAAATGGTTATCAGGCATATATAAAAGATACATTTGTGTTATTTTTTTAATTAAAATAAGAAAAGTTTTTTTTTATACCATTTAAAACTTTCATATGTAGATGACTTCTCTTACGATTGGTTAACAAGTTATTGTGACCTCTTCAGGAGGTTTTGATCAATGCAGAATAAAAAGGATGTGGCAGTGTGTCGTGACGTCTCTTTGCTCGTGTTTCTTATCTGCAGAGCTCAGCTGGAGGGTGAGAAGAAGAGACGAGAGGCCATCGAGAGAGAGAAAGAGCAGATGGAGAGAGAGAAACAGGATCTGATGATGAGACTTTACCAGTTTGAGGAAAAGACCAAAAAAGCAGAAAAAGGTAAGATCCCGTTTTTAGTCTGCACGTCTTTATAGATCAAACTGAGTGACATTGAAAGAACTATGATAAATACAATTATCTTGCATTAGCATTATATTAAAGATTTTACTGTGATTTTATTTATGAGATTATAATTTACTAGGGGTGTTGCAAAATACTGTTTTCAAGATTCAATACAAACCGTGATATTGGGATCACAGCATGATATAAACAAAACTTTCAATAGCGTTTTTCTTTTTCAAACCTTCTGTATGTAATTAAACTGTATTTAAATGTCAAGTTAAAATTAAGAAATTAATAAAAATCAATCAAACAAAACCTTAAAATAGAAATGTATAATGTAGTAAAAGCACACAAAAAAACATAAAACAGGTCACATTGGCAGCTTAACCAATAGGGATACTACACATGTCAGATATTATAACCCTGTAATTCACAAACACAGTTCAAATTAGTGGTGGGCATAGATTAATTTTTTTAATCTAGATTAATCTAGATTGGCTCATTTGAATTCTGCCGAAGGCATTCAGAATATGTGTGCTACCCAAAAAATGACTAAAAGTAAGTCTTTGAGAACGGGTTTCTCAAGCCAGGTGGCGCATTAGACCAGGGGCTCATCTCCTGTTTCCAAAATGCATCACAAACTGCTTGAGAAAGCTGTTCTACTATGATAATTTATGATGAAAATTAAATTATGTTCAATAAGATTTACTTGTGTTTACTTCCGCATTAGCTAAGGGATGCTTTGCGTTTAGGTGGTACTTGAGACTGGAAGAGCTCCTACAGTACATTTACATTTAGTCATTTAGCAGACGCTTTTATCCAAAGCGACTTACAAAGAGTTGAGGAGCAACAAGCGATATGTCATACAGGAGCCATAATACATTAGGTGCCAATACAAAGTTACTGGTTTCAATTAAAGCTAGACCTGTTGAGAGAAAGTTTTTTTTTTAAAACCAACTGTATGTAAACCAATTCCGTACAGTAAACCAATTCCACATTGAACAAAGTGAAAACAACCTTAGTCTTGTCGAGGTTTCCATTGTGAAGCTTCTTAAAAATAAATTTTCCCTGAAGCAAACCCGGCGGCTTCATAGCTGCATCCATGTTAGCACGTCACGTTTGATGTGGTCATTTCACAGTAACGTTATATTGTGTTCAGACCAAACGCGAATGGCGCGTCAAGCGCGAGTGATTTACATGTTAAGTCAATGCAAAGACGCGATTGACCTACTTGCGGCGCGAATCGTGCGAATGAAGCCCTGGTTCTGAGATGATGAGGCGGCGCGAATGACGCGAATGAAGCCCTGGTTCTGAGATGATGGGGTGGCGCGAATGACGCGGATCACGCGAGTTGAAGACTCTCGTTCTCGCCCCCTACAGTGCAATTAATCTAGGTATACATCCGCGCTAAAATATCAAGGTGAAAGTCATCATAGCTTGTGTAGTATAGACCCAGCTCCCAACCCAACTTTGAGAATGGATTAACGGCGACATTTTTTTTATCGCGCGATAACAGTCTCACGTTAACGCAGCACGTTAACGGCCCACCACTAGTTCAAATACTTGATTATTTTTTGCTCTCAAAAATTTCAGTTTTGATCTGGATTAAATAACGTTCCTTTATTATAAGATCATTACATATGGTCATTCATGCTAGAATCCTCAGACCAAGACTTTTAAATGTCATTTTGGGATGGGGTTCATGCGGAGACATCACTTCCTCTGTTCTACCAGATTGAGGCCCACAAGATGTTTGCAGTTGAAAGTAAAGGTGTGGATGTGTGTTTCAGACTTGCAGGAACAGACGCATAGAGCCATGCAGCTGGAGAACGAACGGAGACATGCGGAGGAAGAGGCCATCAAACTGGAGGCCGAGAGACAGGCCGCCCTGCTCGCCAAAGAAGAACTGGCCCGACATGCTCAGGACCAGATGAAGGGTCAAGAACAGCTTGTGAGAATTCAACACTCCTCCACGGAATTTCCCAGTATTGCAAAAAGTCATCATTCTTTTCATTGACAATCATGTTTGTTTTCCGTGTCTCAGGCCGCTGAGCTGGCAGAACACACAGCTCGCATCGCTCTTCTGGAGGAATCCAAAAACCGCAAGGAGCAGGAGGCGATGACGTGGCAGCACAGAGTAAGATCATACATGTTTTAGAGTGACTTGTTATGGGCGCTGTACATGCCATATTTGAGTTCTTCAATGCTTGGATTGGTGACTGATAGTGACCGCCGGTCTGTGATCCTTCAGGCGCAGGAGGCCCAGGAAGACCTCATTAAGACCCGCGAGGAGCTTCACATGGTGATGACGGCACCGCCTCCCCCTCCGCCACCTCCCGCATACGACAACTACGTCAACGACATGGAGGACGGGGAGGAGAGCACCAGCACTTACAGCGCAGAACTGCAGAGCGAAGGATTCAATGACCACCGTTACGAAGAACAGCGAATCACGGAGGCGGCC
Organism: Triplophysa tibetana; assembly: GCA_008369825.1. NCBI lineage: Eukaryota > Metazoa > Chordata > Actinopteri > Cypriniformes > Nemacheilidae > Triplophysa > Triplophysa tibetana. The sequence continues at coordinate 21,007,826 of CM017910.1, read as the reverse complement.
AAAAACGAACGAGTCCAGAAGCAGCTGATGGTGAGAGGGAAACACATTTATGTCTTACATTTCTTCATTCAGTTCCAGCCTCATTTAATTGAGAAACATGCATCTGAGCTCCTGGTTTTCTTATGCAAATAACAGCGTGGTGCATTGAAGAAGTGCTGGAACTAAACTCGGCGTGATCTGGATTATTATCCGGATGTACGCCATCTAGTGGTAAAAATAAAAGTGCTAAAAAGTTTCTTCACAGCGATGCCATGGAGTCTTTTATCGCCACAAAGAACCTTTTGTAAAACAGAAATGTTCTTGAGATGTTAAAGACTCTTTATGGAACCAAAAGATTATTTTTTTAAGAGTGCAGGAAGAGTTAAAAATCCAGTTTTGAAATAAAGCGGCATCTAGTGGTGAGGTTGGGAATTGCAACCAACGGCTCACTTCACCCCACCCGTTTGAAGCACCGCGTAGGCTGACACAGGACTAAGATGTCGTCATGTTTTCATTTCTTTGCTGAAGGAGATAACATATTAACAAAAACGTGCTCTGTAGAGTAGTTTGTCCGTTTAGGGCTACTGTAGAAACAACATGGTGAATTCCATGCAAGTGGACCTGAGATGTATGTAGATAGAAATAGCTCAATCTAAGGTAGTAAAAACATAACGTGAGGTCTTCATACACATCTGAAGACATAGTTATACAAATAATAGTGAATTTCTGTAAATGGATCCTTCAATTCAATCCTTCTTGGTTCGAGGAGTAGGGTTATGTTTTTAGTACTGATCTCATAGTTCTTACAGAAACAACAAGGGGACGGTAATCCAACAACCTATCCTGTTGGATAATCACATTGTCTTACTCGCACAAAGATTACCGTCCTGCTGCCCACAAATCCTTGTTGGTCCTGGGGAACATCTTAACCAATCAGGTTTCAGGATTAGGATTTGAGCTAGACGTTCTTATCAACCTGTCATTTCCATCTGCATTTACGAGTAGATAGTTCCTTGTGGTTTGTGTTGTAATTCAAACTCAAGGTCTTGTTCGACGTTAAATATAGATTCCACTGTGATAACCTGATTTTCTTTTCCAGGCTCTGACCTCAGAGTTGGAGGAGGCTCGCGATCACACCAAGAAGACGACGAACGACCTCCTGCACACGGAGAACGTCCGCGCCGGCCGAGACAAATACAAAACTCTCCGGCAGATCCGCCAGGGCAACACGAAACAGAGAATCGACGAGTTCGAGGCCTTATAAGAGGACGGGCTTTCTGTCCTTGAGTCTGAGTGGTGAATGCAAAAGGCGTAATCTGCGTTAGACAACACACACGTTGTACAAAAAACCACAAGTTTATTTTCATACGAGAGCACTCCTTCAACGTGCACAAAGAACTTAAACATTTTAGACTTTTCCAATAATGCACAGGAAATATTGTCATTATATACACTTTACAGTAAGGTTGCATACATCAATGTTGATTTATTTCACAGCGTTTATTTCGATTCATTTATTAATATCGCTTCATGAGCATACAAATGGGAATGTTTGTGTAAGTTGAAGCTGTCATCAACCAAGATGAATAAATGCTGTGAAAAGATCATTCGGTTCATTGTTAGGTCATGTTTTCTACGGTACGGTTACAAACACAACCTTACTGTAAAGTGGTCCACCGTTGGGTTTATTCACAGGCTGTGCTGAAATAAATCTTCTGACGCGAATGATTTGTAAACGTGCCAACAATGCCTCCCCTTTTTGGTAATAACTGGATCGTTTGTCATTCGATGATCTGAGCAAATTCTAGTTTTATCCAGTTAAGGGTTGTAATTTCTTTTTGTTTGTTTGTTTTGTTGATCCACTCAGCGCAGGGTTAGGCAGTATAATCTCAACTCTTTTATGTATTGACTTATATTAAAACTTTCATTCATGTTGAATATGACTTTTGCCAGGCAATTTATTATAGTGTTTATTTATTCAGTTTTTGGGATATTTAAGAGGTTTTTTTTTGGCTTCCCTACTAATAACAGTACAGGTTTATATTTCTTGGTTCTGTACTGACCACCTAATGATGATTAATATTCTTAAAACTACTACTAGACTATTTGTTTAAAAGATTAGTAAATTATATAATTCATACATATACAGTATATGGACTGTTGCATGTAAAATCATTAGAAATGACTAAATTCAGATTTATAAATATTCAGATTTAGTCCTGATCATCTCCATAAGGATCTGACATAAATTAAGACGAGCGTATCTTTATATTTTAATGAAACCTGAAAATTAAACAAATGGACACTTTTGACGGTACAGGCATTCAGTGGTTGACATAGAAAAGAGAAAATGTCATTTATTGTTACGGTGTTTGTGTGCTGCCACTTAGAAAAAAAGAAAAATGTTGTTGCGAAAACTTTATTGTTGCTGTTACATGTTTGTTTCCTCCATATGAAAAAAATCACTGTTTTTCCCTATTGAAATCAATTTTACACTTGTGAGCTGCTTAGGAAATATTTTTATAAGTCTCAAGGATTCATTCATTCATAAGCCTTTCACACTACTTTTTGCCTAACTGTGGGTTGAGTAACATTTGACTCTTGTCATCTTAAGGGCCGCTTTTAACCCTGGGACGTGAAGCCCAACTGTGGTGCCAAAGGTGTAAAATACAGTGTGAGTTACTAACCCAACGTGTGTAAAACATGCTAACCCGGGGTCAAGAGTGAACAATCTCAAGTGTGGGCAAAGCCCGTGAGAATGTATATTAAGAACAGTAGCAATGATGGAGGCTCACATCTGCAGGATTAATTTATTTTCCCCCTGAGAAAAGGTGTTTATTATTAGAAATAAAGATTAATGAAGACCAGATCCGAGTGAATTTCTTTATTTACAAATACTGTACAACAATTAAATAAACAATAAGTTATGTGATTTTTAAAAAAAGGATGTCATTAAAAATAAAAGAATTGTTTGAATGATAAAACGGGCATCAGGATATTATTGAGAATTTTTAAACGCATCTGTATCTGAGACTTTGGGCTCTTATGTTATGATGCCTCTGCATGCAGCGGAAGGTTGTAGTCATTCCACACGCCTGGCATCTGGTGCAGCCGTTGCCATGACGATCCTGATGAAATACACGGAGTGACATCATGAGACTACAATAGATGCATCATAGACTTGTGTCATACTGTAGAAATGAGTGAGACTGACCTGCACACAGTTGTGCTGATTTCAGTAAACGCTTGCCGTGCCTCAAGCTGCCTTTCTCCCATAGACTGAACAGTAACGTGGCCTGCTGGAGATCTTGAGGCGTCAGTCTGCTGAAGTTCATCTGCAGGGTAACGGCTGTCTTCTTTAGTGCTGGAGATCTCTGGACAAGCACTCTGTCTCCAGAAAGACAAAGGATTCTGGGAACAAAAATGATTAATAGTAAATATCAATTGATATAATAAATATACATCATAATTAGGAATATAATTGGATAAATAAAAGCATAAGAAGCTGCTTATAGATATTGGCTCGGACACATCCAGCTGATGTTTACTCACCCCTCAATGTAAGCAGTTTTTGACATGGATTGCAGCTTTGAAACATCACAGATGAGAACGATGAGCTGCCCGTGTGTTCCCATTAAACTGCCTGTGTAGATGAAATAAAAGCCTTTTCATTTTTAAATCATGATTGTTTTATAGTTTTTTACATTGATTTAAACTAGCATTTAGACGATTTGGATGACATGAGTTTCATAACATTTGGCAACAGGTGGGGAACTATGGCGTAAAATGACCGCTTTTAACTGACTTTATTAGTAATTCACTGTAAAAAAAATTGTTCAACTTCAGGTAAAAAGTTACCTGAATGCCTTAAAGTCGTTTGTTACTACTGTTTTAACGCATTTCTGTGTGAAATGGAATTTCTAATGAAAAACAGGGGGCGTGGCTTTCGCCTTTGCTCTGCGATTTGATTCGATGAATAAAGACAGCTTTTTAATTATTAAATGGTACTGGCAGCAGACTGACTGTTGAAGGGGAGGAGTTGACGGACACTCAAGCCGTCTAATATACCTCCTTTAAGACGGATAGTCATTAAAGGAAGTGCATTTTAAAATTTTAACTGAAGATTATGAGGGCACACGAATTTTAAAAAGGAAATGTCCCACATGGATAAACTATTTACAATAAACGCTGAGAAAATTGGTATTGTAATTTTTTGTTTCACAGGGACTTTAACATTTTGAGTTAATTCAACTGAATCAACTCAAGAAGTTTAGTGAACTCAACAAGAAATTATTTAAGAAAACTAATATTTTTAAGTTGAATTAACTTCAAGTTTTAAGGTAACGATTTTTAAGTTGAACCAAAACAATTTTAATATTTTTTTTAAAGTGTTGTCATCTTTTACCCGGGGATTTATTTTCTCATTATTAATACTTAATTTAAAAAAATAAGAATTACATTGACAATTAAATGTTGCATTTAAAATCACTGATTTGTCAACTTGTTCTCTCAGGACAAACACAGTCATTTATATTTCTGAGTTGACTGTAAATGACAGAGTCTGCATGCTAAATAAAGTGTGTGTGTCATACCATCAGTATGTGGGTCAGTCTGCGGCAGGAACTTGACTTTAAGTATCAGCTCTGATGTGTAGAGATCGACATCACCTCCCAGTGGATGATCCTGCTATTACACAACAAACAACAAGTCCTGTCATTTCATTCTGTTCTATTCACACAATGAAATAAATATATTCATGTATTAACCATTTAAGTGACAGGTGACATATTTTGAATTGTGATGCCCAATTTTTAAAAGTTATGAAAATAATAATTATGAATTGTATTATTATTAAGATATCCACTTCCCATATGGCTGTTTGGTGAACAAAAATTACTTAATAGCCACATGGTTATACAGCACCACACAGACCAATGTCATAAAAACTGTAACACTTGCATTTGATAGTGTCTTTGTTATGTGCATTTCCTAGTAATAACTGTAAACTATTAAAAAAATACATGCAACTAAATCAAACAACCCTGTAAATAAGTACATGTTGTTAACAAATTAACCAAACAAAAAAAAATGTTTTATATTACATTAAAATAAACAATTACGAAAGCAATCCGCTGTCATGTGTTTCTATCGGTGTGTTATTTTTGATAGGATCTATTGACAGAAATACACACAACTATGTGTTCAGAGGTGAGATGCATTCTCAATCTCACCGCTAGATGTCGCTAAATTTCATACGCCCTTTAAATGATATACATGTACTCAAGGGCGTAGATTTGGTTTGAACATTGGGGGGGTTGAACGTCCCAGATAGCACACGAACATCACAGAGACGTCTATTTGATGTGTTTGTTTACATCTGGCAGACGTATTTTTTAGAGTGTTTGCTCATCTGCAATACGTCTATAGGACGTTTCCTGTTAGAAGATGTCTTTAAGATGTAATGATTTTGAATGTAGTTTATAAAAATTATTTTCGACTATTTTTAATTGACCAAGTAATCCTCATCAAATAAAACTCATAAAAATCACAGCATACTTTTAAAGATGTATAATAATCTGATGATCAAACATTTTTGAACATTTCTGTACCCCTCCCTGTTTTCTTACCCTTTTGTCTGAAAGAGCTGCCTGTCTGTTGTTGTCTTCTCCCTGTTCCAAACTGTGATAGAGAAAAGCCGGAATTTAAAACTTGACTTAGTATAAAGCTGTTTACTGGAGTATTTAAAACATTAAAGACATTAATGTATAGTCTAACTTTACAAAGCTGCTGTTTTTCTATACCGTTTCCTATTTTATTTTATTGATTGAATGGCATCTTCTTTACATGATCACCTGCTCCTCCTCTCCCTCTGCTGACTTTTCTACCCTGCTACTATATTTACCTCGAATCTGTTAAAAAAACTTGTTAAGAGATTATACACCTCATAACTTTATGAAAATTTTGGCGTACGTTAAGTTACCCGTGTGCTCTCCCGTTCAAACACCACTCGCGCTGTTTTGGGGAAAGTGCGACTCATTGGTTGGGCGTTACCAATCGGTTCAATGGAGGGGGAGTATTTTTTGTCTAATTTATTATGACAAAATTATTGTCACAAAATAAAGTAATTCTACATATTTTTCATTTGATCTACTGTGATTTTCATGTTGAAATATTGGAGGGGTTGTAACTGATGGATTTGAATATTGGGGGGGTTACCTCCCCCCCATCCCCCCCACAAACTACGCCCCTGCATGTACTGTATTAGTTCAGAAAAATGATTTCAATCAGAACAATGTCCAATTTATCCTATGAAGAAGACTTCATGTCATTCAAATTACATCTGATCTCAAAAACGGGTCTAAATGTGTGAACGTGAGTTCAGTTGTACCTTTGGAGTGAGTGTGTACCAGACAGAGTTCAGATGATCTGTGTTCTCCAGACGGATAAACGTCTCACCCAGAAACACTTTCTTCTTGAGTCCTCTGGTGTGCCAAAGTGAGATGTGAAGAACGCTGGTGACCAGCTGCTCACGAGTAACAACACACTGCGAAGCAAACACAAGCCGACATTCACATCAAAAGATGTGCCTTTGCTTGTAACTTTGTATAATATTATTATATTATATTATTGTTATATGATATCCTTTGTTGTGCACAAGATTTGTCGGTGACCTTTTGTTCACTTTCATTGTGAGCGCTCACCGTGAATGTTTCGTCGTAAACTGGGTTATTTCCTGTCTTGACTGTCGTTTTCATATTTTGAGTCAGATTTTTCTTCGGGAGCAAGCAGATGTTCACATACCTGTGTGCGAATGACAAAAGCGTGTAAATTAAGTCTGTTTAATGTCTTCTTGTAATATTTTTCTGCACTTTACTCAAAACAACTTACGGATGACACTTCCTCTTTTTCATATCTCCATACATCAGATTTTTGCAGGCTTTGACAGTTATCTCCAAACAGGACGTCTTGTAACCGATGGCAACGTGTATTTCTCCAGACACACTACTTGTGTTTTCAAAAGTCCCAAAATCCATACTCGTGCTGCTGTTGCTCTCCTGCACAAAACATATTTTGGAATCGATTAATACAGTATTTATTTCTATACATATGCATAATGAGATGCCTCTGCATGTGTTATTTTATAACCGCAGTGTCTTATCAGACAGATGACATGCAAACATCTGCAGAACTTGCTTTCTGTTTCCTGAAAGAAGTGCGTTCGGTTATCAGATGAAAGAAATGATGAGTAAACATGAATACCTGCTGCTCATCGCTGTATTCAGATGTGTGTGACACATTGTCATCTGTAAGGCTCGCTGACCCGCTCTGATCTGTGCCGCTGGACATCTTCTGGGACAGGTTGGGTAAACTTGGAACTTTGCACAGCTGGAATGAAGAAGAAATGGGTTAAAACATCAGTTATAGATAGCTTGAGGTTTGGCAGACCATTGTTTTAACACCATCAGAAATGTCTACATACTAGTTACTCGTGGTTTTGCTACAGTGATCATACTTCTAGCAAAGCCACACTTCTGCAAATTTTAATATAAAAAAACGTTTCGGATGTCAAATCATCCAAAAGAGATGAAGTCTAATGCTGTATTTCCTTGTTAAACCTAAACTATTGTTTATTCATTCAACCATTTATCTCCATTCAAACATCAAGAGAATTGAAGGTCAACAACCTTGTTAAACATCATCACATGGATCCATCACGGCAGCTCATAACACACATATACACAACGTCAAGGGCAAACCGGGTTTATGTGTAACCTGGTGTGTTTTTATCAAATGATTTTAGGTCGACTTCAGTTTTTATTTATCATCCCTGTATTCATTCATTATTATTGTTTATAAATCAGTCCTGTTTATAGACGGCTTCATCGGACGCACGCACGCCTGACTCGCAGTTAACTTACGCTTTGTGTTTGGGATGTGTCTTATAATGTAACCCTTTTTGGTTTATTTAATTTATGTTGATATTAGTTTGTAGTAATATTTTATTGTACAATAATTGTATTAAATTAATGATTTGTTGTGTGTTCATTTTATTAACAATTTGTTGAATGGGGGTAGTGGTTGAGATTGGTACCGCAGTCTAAATAAAACATTTAGAGAGATAAGTTAAGCCTAGTAACGGATGTTCTTCTCGGGTTCTTTTGCTTGTTATGAGAATAAATCGACAGGTACTGTTGATGTGTGCCGGAAGTTAACTGCAGCCCACGAAGGTGTGTAATGTTTGTTTATGTTGTTGCTTTGAAACCGTCTTTTAGCTGAGGTTATATGTATATTTATAAAGTCTACGCAGAAGATTTACGAAACCTGTATATAGATTCATATCATTTAAATTTCATTGAACATTTGACTTCATTGGGTCAGAACTATAGTCACAGATGAAAATGGTTTTGCTCACAAGACGTGAGTAAAAGTTACACTATTGAACAAGTAACTTTTGAATGAAAGAAACAGTCCGCTCTTACATCACAAGCTTTATCGATGGCGCCCTCCGATTGGCTCTTCCAGCCGGGGTTTCGCGCCACTGCATGAACCACAGCCAGGTTACCTGCCCCCATACTCAAATCATTCTGAGATTTGGAGAGTTCTAGAATCAATCACACACAATCAGATTTTGTGGAACATGACAGGAATGGCATAAATATATTCTTAATATGTGACGGAGAGCAAATGGAAACGTTTGCTTCAGTCTCATTTGTGTCTCACATATTTCTCCTGAGAAAAAGAATCAGAAATGTCACAAATGTGTCGGTCATAGAGTTTCAGAGGAGATGTCAAACTGAACTCAGATTTGTTAAGTCAATATTAAAAGTCAATATTATGGAGGATCTCGAAATGAACTCAAACATTTCTATTTGAATTTACTTAAATCCAGATTATTTGACCTCAACAAACTACTTTCATTCCACACATTTTAAGATATTTTAGGAGAGACCCTGAGCCATAAAAAAACATTTTAAAGAAAGAATATTTTATAATGTACTGTACACCATCTTTGGCTGAAATAATCCATATCCTAGTTGCAATGCTGTTACTGAAGATGTGACAGTATAAGGAGCAGGTTTAGGAGTTGATTGATATGTAAAAAAGTCTTGTAAAATGTTTGTAAAAAGTTTTGAGATATAAAAATCTCAAAAGTCATCTGTTTTTTAGGGTTTACACAGATATCGCAGCAAGTTTTCTTACTTTTTATGTGAGTGCTGACAGACGCCATCAGGTTTCCCATTGATTTAGTAAAGGGCTTGGATGTTTTGTGATCCTAGAAATACACAAATGCACAAATATTAGTTGACGTGACTACAAAAAAGAAGAACAAACAAATGATAATTGTGTTATTTACCTCCAGTCTGTGAAATGAGTTTCTCACAGGAGCTTCATAAAAGGGGGGAGGAGTTGGAGGCACAACTCTTATGCAACTAAAACATTAAAAATATGACAACCGGTTAAAGATTGCAACACGAGCATTCATCAAAGCAAGTTTATTTAACGTCAAAGTAGAAATAAAATAGAAATGAATATCATGCGGTCACCTGAACTGTTGATAAGACTGTAGTAGTTTGTCTCCGGTGGTCTCGTGTCTGTTTTCTAAAACAATACAGCAAACAGTTCAACATCAGCAACACACACACAGTACAGTACAGAAAAAGTGTCGTTCATGTAATGTAATTCATATTTCATTTATGAAAAAATCTGTACTACCTTCAGGGTATTTCTTCGCTTGCTGTTCCATAAACCATTCACCAGATTTGATCTTAAATTCCCTACAGAAATCATATTTCATGAATAATTATTATAAAAACCGAAACGCATTGCGTCCGTAATTCAGGTTCAGAAATGAAAGGGTTTTGTGTTTACCTGTATGCGTGACACACGGTGCACTTCCAGTCCTGCGCTGACCGGACGACCCGACACTTGTCGCAGATGCGGTGACTGCATCCACAGCACACAGATCCACAGTCCCAAAACTGTCCTAAAACCCGCTGACATCTCGCACACGACCTCTGACCGTACGGCCGAGCGAAGCTCCTGGTGCCCTGCCCACAGACGTTGTGCAGTTCTGTTTTTAACCTCCTAAAAGGCATATGGCAAATCACATGAAGGAAGTTTGAATGGATTCAAGGATTTGGTTTTAATGGAAACCGTTATGGTCTCTCTGTCTTGGGTTCTGTTTGTGGGATGTTATCTGGTGGATGGAAACCAATAGGGCTCCAATAATCTTACTGAAATAAGACCAAACCCTGAAAAAGTTTACCCTGCTGAAAAAAACATAGAAACCTTCACACAGATTCTAAGGGTTTGCATTGGTGTGATAGTATCCATCACAACAGTAGACACCATTATAGTTTTCATTAAATCCCTTCAAAACTATTTTAACTTCTTCAATAGTTTCTATCTTTTTTAGCAGGGCCAGCTGATGGTTTATAATGGTTTGTAACGGAAACCATTAGAGTTTTGTCCGAGCAGAATGAAGTTCATATTTGTACCTGATTCTCTCGGCTTCAATGGATCTCAGCGCTTTATCTCTTCTCAGAACCTCCAGAACACTTTCCCTCTCCAGAGCCTGAAATAACTCCAGATCTGTGGTCCAGAAGCGTTGTTCTAACCTCATTTTGTCTCCAGGCTCAGAAGGTCCAGCTCTGCTATGAAAAATCATGAAACAACTGATGTAAAACAACACTTGATGCGATGGAGACGGTAAGCAGAACAAGAGTTTGAAATGATGCTGGCTGTCTGAATGACTACACGAAGAAGCGGTGGTTAAACTGAGTCAATGAAATAGAGAGACTGTCAGTTCCCACGTTTCACTTTTGATCATTTACGTGAAGTCTCTGTGGGGTTTTGAGGGAAACCACAAGGTCCGGACGTGACAGATCATGTGAGGGGCTTCTAAAAGATCACCTTCCAGGAAACACATACTGTATGATGCACGCAACCGAGAACGCTTCACACAGATCAAACTCAGTAAATTTAGATGTTCTTCTTACGTTTTGACTTCTTTAGCATATTTGAGATATGCATGTGATCGAGATGCATGTGCACGACTTCTAACAAACATTTGAATTTTAAAGTCAAACACAGAAAAGATGAAACTGTACTATTTATAATGACATTTCCTGGTAAGAAAATGCAAACACACAATCAGATCATTGCAAAGATATATAACTATGATAAATCACACATAATTAAAGTTGAAACTCATACTTCTCATCCAGTTTGACGTGACAGCTCAGAGATACAATCACAACCCTGTTTAAAGAGACACGTCGAATCAGTTCCTTCCTGAAGAGATGAGTATGACACCAGCCCTGTTATACTGAAACTAGCACAAACCACCAGCCGGTCTGGGGTCCCGATGAACCCGAGGGGTCCTGTGACATGTTTCACTGCTGGAAAATGGAAATAAAAACTCATTTTTTAGAAATACATTTGTCATTACTGTTACATCTTTATGAAGTTTTTGAAAACTTCCTGCTTGTTGGGTAAACTTGTGGGTTGATTTGATAACTACGGATACTTTAAAACAAAAACATTCAAGAAATATGATTTACTTAAATACTATTATTAACCGATTTTTTTCTGTCCCTGCTAAGAAAAATAATAGGAACCCTGTCAAAAACCCTTTAAAATGTATTTGATTTAATGCTTACAGTGGGAATTGGTTTTACTGTAATTGTGTCTATAACGGATACATGGATGCAAAATTTCGATTATTCAGAGTGATATCTGTCTATACCAATTCTGTTGATTGAATGAATATTTCTTAACATATAACGACAGTCAATATTGAACATCAAACTGGAGATGTTTCTGAACACTTTTCTATATACAGAGCACAAATTCATTGAATTATTCTGTCCTCTTTTTTGATTGACATGATATATCTTCCCAGATCATCGGCTGTTTTTAAACTGTTGGGCAATAGGGTGAAAAAATGCTTTTATCGGCCGATACAGATTATTGGCAGATATATCGGCGCATCTTTTATCAAGGTTTGCAGACAAAACCAAAGCACAGGCAGACAAATGGTACACAAAAGCTTAATTTAAACAAAACAAAAACCCACAATGGGGAAAACACGATGAAACAAACAAGTATCAAAACTAAAACTTCCTCAAGGGGATTAAAAAGGTCAAGGGTAAATGTAAATGATGATCCAATAAACGTAGGAAACAGGGTAATGCAACAGGTAATCCACGGGTAGATACACGGGCAGGAAAACCACATTGATAGGACACAGGATGATGACGCAGGGAGGGTGACAGGCAGGTGACAAGACTCAAACATTAATGGGAATTGGTGGGAAGATAATGGGACAGGTGAAAGGGATGAAACACTAATGGGAAGATGATGGAGAAACCAGGGGGCTGGGCTAAAAGACGTGACACCAGATGCACCTTCTCCACATAAAACACATGGGTATGTCATGATCCTGCCACAAGACCGCAAATCATGACAAGAAGAGGAAGGACCAAGACATCTTTAGTGTCTACTGGTTTGTGATGGATTTTATTGCTGAGATGTTATCTGGCACCAATAGAACACCATTAAATCCTATTGTAATAATTCCACAAAAAAAAAGTTTGTAGTGGTTCTAATGGAAAAAGCTGATGGTTCATAATGGTATTTTAATAGAAATCATTAAAATGTATGTGATGGTCCCGACTGGACCACTGTATCCCCAAAAATATGAATTAAAAAAATCTGAAGTTTGCTCCTTATATGACGGTTTCATCAGATGTAAGTGCCTGGCCCTAAGTTAACATCTGGTCTGTCCCTGCTGAAAAAAACAATGGAAACCATTATGGAAGTTATAACGGTTTTAAAGGGATTTGTATGAGTTTTAATGGAAACCGTAATGTTTTATGTTGGGTTCAATTGTTAACTTTCAGCAGGTGTTTGATTCTTTCTTCACGCCACTCCAGCATCTCCGGCTATATTCATAGCGAGAACCAGTCAATCCATACACAAGTCTGTTCTACACACAAGACGATTTGGAATCCTCAATCAACCTAACCTGCATGTCTTTGGACTGTGAATTTTTGGTTACGATATAGCAATTAACTTTATATTAATTTACATTACTATTAATAATTTATTGTATATTGATTGTATTCAATTGAAGTAAAACTACACAACAGTTATTGATTCTTTGCTAAAACCGTCCATAAACAAAGTAATATTAACTCACTGTATGTAAGAAACATTGTTTATTACATTTTTTGAAACACACAATACCAATAAATGGACAACAAAACATTGACCCAAACACAACGTGTAGCTCAAATAATAATATTAAGTAGAATTATAGTTATTCTGCTTACAGTGATACTTCAAGGTAACAAGCAACACAAACAACACAACTGTGAAATATGTCATCATTTTTTATCATTATATGGTCCACAAGAGTACTGCATACAAACGACAAACTATAAACTGTAATAAGGAATAAAACTTAATATCAAAACTGACCTGAGAAGGTGATATTCTGCCATTTAAGCCTTAGTTCACCCCAAAAATGATTTTTTTTCCACCATTTATATCCTCTTGTCATTTCAAACGTGTATGAAGAAATGTGTTCATTCTTCTTCAGAACACAAAAGAAGACATTTTGAAGATCGTTGGTAACCAAATAACAGCAAACCCCATTGACTTCCATTTTATGAACACATTTCTCAAAGTATCTTCTTTTGTGTTTCACTGCAGAGTCAGATACAGGTTTTGAATAACATAACGGTGAACAAATGATGACAGAGTTTTTATTTCTGTAATGGAACAGAAATACCACTATCCTTCCTTAAATCATTATGGAAATGGTTTGGACGTTTCACACGCTGTCAAGAGTAACAAAAAGCATTGTGCATTGACAGCCGAAGTGAGATTCCTGCTGTGAATGTGGCTTTCCTATTGTTTGCAGTAACATCTGTTGCAATTTATTTCTTGGCCGTGAGTTTGGAATTGGACGAAAGCAGAATCAACCGCAAATCACTAACATGTGTGTGTTGAAAACCATTGGGCAAACGTTTCTATACTGACCGGTACTTTCCAACTTATAAATAGATTCCAAATTTTTCCCTTTAGGGAGATGAAAGAGATTCTAGTGAAATTCGCTGTAATGATCCGTTCTGTTCATGGCCGGCAGACACAACATTCAAATGAGCTCAAGGTTCACACGGCTCTAAAATGTTTTGAGCAGAGTCTTTAGCTCTAAAGTTTCGACGACAGAAATCCGGTCGTGATAAAAGCTCAAGCCCGTCAAAAGCTCCACATCTCTGATTCTCGCCGCGTGAAACCGAACCCAATCTTGGACCCATGAAAAATCAGTGTCATTCTGGGGAAATAAACATTAAAACCAGATGAGAAGAGTGATAAACTAAATGTATTATGAGATATATTATAGGCGTTACATACGTGACATGTTTCTAAGTGATCAGGTCGATGTGGTAGAATAAAAGCAGAAGCATCCAGCAGACCGTCACATCTGAGGACAGGTAGACGGAGTTCTTACAACTTGTAAGAATCACAAAAAAATGTGTAGGGATGGGAGGCCCATTCCTGAAAAGAGAGGAAGTGCATTATATTCATGCATTTTGCTTTAGTCCAAAGTAACACACGTAAGCTTTACAAGTGACAAGCTTGTCAATCCTTGGGATTCAAACCCATGACCTCGCAATGCTAACTGTATGTTGTATCCCTGTGTTATCTGAATACAGAAGAATTGTAATGCTGTACCGTGTGCACTAACCAAACAAAAAGACATTTGGCCACTAGGGGGCAGTATGTCAGTTGACACGTGCCCATAGACTTCACTGAATGATTAAAAGTCATATATGCAAAATTTTGATTTATGACATAAATCAGGTAGATCCTCCCACTTAGACAAGTGATCTGACATCTGATTGACACAATTTTTTTCATTCAGTTTCAGCTTTTTTTAATGCCAGTTATGGTTGGGTTTCATTATTGCTTTGTTATGATAATTAAACACGATCAAAAACTGTAATTTTACAAAAATGAAAAGTTTAACAGATTTATCACATATAAGAAAAAAATATCAAATAACTGAAAATTATTGAATTTTTTAAGAAAAACTTGTAATATTACATTAGAATTTTTTTTTACTGGCACCCCAGTTGCTGGAAAATTACTTTTTTCTTACATTGGATTTTTGAAATACGGTAAAAAGTTAAATAAAAAAATCTCATAAAAAACATGTGATTTACTGGTGCCCCAGCGGCTGTTTTTATTCATTTTTTTACAGTCTTCTTAAGTGTTTTTGTACAGTTCACATTAATAAACTAAATGGGACTGTTTACCCAAGAATAAAAATCGTGTCATCCTTAATCACCCTCATGTGGGTGTTTGCTGTATGTGAGTCTTTCTTCAGCGGAATACAACAGAAGATATTCTGAGAAATGTGTTCATACCAATGTCAATGAAGTTCACTGTTGTTTGGCTTTCAACATTCGCAAAAAATATTTCTTATCTATCTACCTATTCTATCTTTGTAGTAGAAAGAGGTAAACTCTAAACTAATTCTGCTCAACTGATCATTTGCAGATCAGAAGGGTTAAATTAAAGTGAAAATCCCGATGTTCCCCTTGTCATGATGTCATAGCTGCCATGAAGTCAACATCGAATATGAGGTCCACTCATGACATTGACCCGTTCAGCTCTCGTGAAAAAATTCGCCAGCAGAAGATTGTGACAGTGATCCCAAATATCTGTGACACAAATAATAA